>CM063508.1:184637317-184647317 GCA_032207245.1 Pardosa pseudoannulata | reverse complement strand
TTATTTTAGAGCTGCTGTAAAAGGACATGTTACTAGTCAACGACAAACAAGAGAAAGGCACAAAAATTACTCTGTTCAAACAGAGGTGTGCTCAAGAGCAAAAACAGATAGAATTTTCCCAAGGTAGAAGAAACTTACTCAGCGAATTAAATGTTAAGATCAGGAAAAAACGCAGAGCCATTTGCCGGCTAAAGTTTAGGTAAAAAGTTTTAGGTTTTTTAAGGCGCGTTGAATAGACAGAAAATTTACATCTATAGAACAGAAAGCTTTGGAAATTGTATCGAAAGAATTTTAAGTCGAAGACACTCCTTTGATTAAGACAGAGGCTGGGAAAAATATTATATATATATATATATATATATATATACAAATAGATATGTTTATGCTTATGTATATATTTAAAAATATATATACATATGTATGTATACAAATATATATATATATATTGTATATATATACATATATGTATAGACACAAAATCACGCACGCGCACGCACACACACACACACAAAGATATATATATATATATATATATATATATATATATATATACATACATATGTATATATATATACATATATATGCTTATATGTATAATATATATATATATATATATATATATATATACATATGTATACAAATATATATATTGTATATATACATATATGTATAGACACAAAAGCACACACGTGCACACACATACAAAATATATATATATATATATATATATATATATATATATATATATATATATATATATATATATATATACACACACATTCGTCTATAAGTTTTTCAAAGCATCTTTTATAGAGAAAGTGTGGGGGGGGGCTTCACAAAATCCTTCTACACAAAAAAAAACTTTTTTTCTTCACGTATTTGCTACCTAAAAGTTAAATTCATCCCAACTTTTTTTCTCGATCCTTTTCTTGCGGACTAACTGCATTTAGCCGAATGGTTCTTCGATGTCACCCAATACGACTTTTAGAACATTCTCCTCCCCCCGTAAGAAATAAGAAGTCGTTTCTTTCCTGTGACAGATTTTCGATTGTTTCACATCCCGGAGCATCTTCATTCATTCGCTCTCTCTTCTGTTTTTTTCTCTTCACCCACACTTTTTTCTCCATCCATAGCAAGACGGCCATCAACGTGTTTTATGACACATTTTTTTTTTCGCGAATCTCTTCAGATAGAAGAAAATATTCTGTTTTTTTTTTCCTTTGTAATCTGACATAAGCTTTGAAAGAATTTTTTTTTTACGTTTTTTAAAATTTTTAGATTTTGGGGTTAAGTTTCTTTTAAAAAAAGCTGCCTCGTTGAATTTAAGAATACGTAAGTAAACTTAAAGTTCGAAAAAAAATATAGAAATATATTCGGACGTTTTATTCTCGAGAATTTATTTCGCGACTGGTTTAAACCCTTATTTGTTGGATTTAATTTCTAATTTCTGATTAAATAAAATGCAAAAAATTTAATATATGCTCTATTTAGAATTGGAAAACACAGTTTATTATCGGCAGTAAATATATATATATATATATATATATATATATATATATATATATACAGATACAAATATATATATACATAGATATATACATATATATACATACATATATATACATACATATATACTTATATATACATACATATATATATACATATATATACATATGTATACATTACATATATACATACATATATATACATATATACATACATATATATATGTACATACATTTAAATATATATATACATATACATATATATACATATATACATATAAATACATATATACATACATATATATACATATATAATATATATATATATATTTATATATATTTACATAATATACATATATATACTTATATATACATATATATATTTATATTTATACATACATATATATCATATATTTATATATGTATATATATATATATATATATATATATATATTATATATATATATATATTATATATATATACATATATACATACATATATAATTTTTCCTGCCCTGCAGTCAAGTTTTAAATACGCTCTTTCATAGAATATTAATTAAATATATTGTTTTGATGTATTTTGTGTTTTAAAATATTTTGATAGACTTCAATAGTGTGTATTTATATAAACATATACATGCATAATTTCGCATTATAACTTTTTAAAAAGTGACAGACAATGTCTATTTATTAAAAAATATTGTATTACTTCAATATACATCGCTGTGGTAAATGCAAACATTCACAAATGAAATTCAAATTCAGTAAATCTTGTGATCATCAGGTTTTTAAGTCTACGTGTTTTAACTATTTTTAAAGTAGTTAAAGAGTGTAGGAAACTGTTAGCACGACGGAAACGTTGGATTGTATTAAGATATAAATAAACGAGATTATAACTAAAGAGGATAAAATCTGCAGAAAAATAAACATCTAAAAATTTGAAAACAGTAATCAAGAACAATGCAAGATTGGACGTGTAGCCTTGTGCATCCTGGTATAAAAACTACATCCCTTATTGTTTCCCTTGGAGTAAACATTCCTTTAAACGTGTTCTTAAAGGAAGACAGTTATTTCCTTCACCGATACGGGCAAACAGTTTTGCCCTTTATTTATCGGAATTTTTATGTGAAGGGCTTTTAAATGGCATGTCAACGAGAAAAGTTGGCTTTCTCTTTTTGATTTCTCCAGCTCAGGGTTAGTAAATAGGATTTTATCAAAACGTCAAAATCAAAGTTTATTAAAATGTAAAGTTTTCCGAGTGCTAGTATCATATGTTTGTATAGGTGTTAAACTCTTCGGTGCTACAGCCCCTTGTGAGTCAGGGTCCACGGTGCCAATCTCCGTTTCCGAGACCAAGGGCCCTGGGGTGCAAAGCATATGTTCCGGTTAGGTGGTCAACCTTACTCGGAAACCCCAGTGTTTAGTTCCCAAGCATGCTTGGTCTTCAGTTTATCTACCCACTGAAGGGATGAAAGGTTGAGTCAACCTTGGCCAGTCCGGAGATCGAACCTTTCCCAACCCCAGTGGGATTCTTGTATAGGTATTACCTGCATAATTATTTTTTCTTAATAAATAAACAAGACAGTGAGAGAATACAATATTGTTTATATAAAAATGCCTCAAAAAGCGATTAAACATTTATAATATTTGTAATGGGTGTATTGGCAACTCGAGACTAATTTTATAAATGGGAATTAACGCCATCTATCGGATTGCTAAAGCGTTCCTCCTCATATAAAATCAAACCAGCATAACATGACTTAAAATAAAATTATTGTAATTATTTTACATTAGTGGTAATTATTTTCACTGCTGTTAAAAATTTGTAACGTGTTAAATTTGTCACGCATGCTGAGTTATTGCCGTACCTACACTTGGTGCATGTTAATATATGTTTTACTTTTTGGCGGTTTGCACGCAAAGCTATATTTAAACAAATTTTACAGCTTGATAGAGATGAAAATTCCGTGGGCAATATGGGACTCAATTTTTAAAAATAACGAGGAAAATATATTTATTGAATTATTTGTGAAAAAAATTTATATAGTCTTTTTTTAACGCATGCAAATGACATTTTACTGATATGCATATTAAAAAGAGTCACGCGTTACCTCTGGTATTCCATCATATTGAGAAAATCTAACGCACAGTCATGGGAAAAATTGCAGTGTTTCGTTAGAGGATCATATTGTGACTTCACGACCACCCGCTTTCAACACACAATAGACATTCGACCTGGTAAGACAACAGAGGCGCCTGCTAGTCTGAGAAAATGACATTGCCAGACAAAAGAAATTTATTACTATACCACCATTAACTCCATGACTAAACATCGTAATATGGAAGGTGAAGAAAATGGTGCGAGTTTGGTTTGGTTTGGAGTGCTACTGTACTTTTTTGCAACACGAGGACTAATGGGATTAGGTCCTACAGCTTAAAGCCGATTTCGAACGGCTACGAGAATGGTGTGAGGATAAGACTTTCTTACAACTAAATTAAAAAAAGATCTTCGGGACAGTGAAAAAGACAGCCATTAATGCATTCAATACCTCTCATTAAAGTGTCATTTTACTCGTACCATTTCATTAAAACAATTTTCTCATTTCTACGTCACCTTTTGTAAGTATTATCTAATTTTTATACTACTTTATGTAGTTTAGATATTATATTTATGTATAATTAGAGATAAATAATAGGCCTTTTGTGCGTGGTAAGAAAAGTGTTTCGTGGGATATAAAGTTTGAGAACCTCTGAGCTTTAGCAATACAATAGGTCAGTACCCAACCATCTTTAAGTATCCGTCCATTTTTAGAGATGATCACAACATTTAGCAGATCTCTCTGAATTCTTTTGTGTCACTCAGTTGCAACAACACGAACGAGATTTACGGCCGATTTTGGAACGACTTAGAGTGAAGCACAAGTCAGCATTTTTCGGCTTCAGACAGATCTTCCAAGTTTGTACTTTTTTTTCCCTCACAGACATTTCGCTACGACACGAGGAATTTTTTTAAACCTACGTCGATTGTTTGTATATCGCAAAGGGAAAAGGAAAAAGAGGTGGGAGAAACTTCCATATATTCCAGAAATGGATTTTCATGGTTTGGACTCCATCGGAGTGTTTTATAACAAATTTCTTTTTCCATTCACATAGTGAAGAGGAAATATTTGGGGTTCCCTTGCCGGATCGAAAAAGGAAATATTCTTTCTCGCGTACAACGTGAGGTTTGTGTTTAGTTGAAAGGGAAGCAGAGACTAAACACTACACATACAGAATTAAGAATCATTCAGAATGCGGTTCTGTATGTGTGCCGAAAATAAACTTTCGTATGGAATGGTTTATATACCGTCCCACAAAGGTATGCATAAATGTTGGGTCAAACGATTTGATCTAATTTCTTAAAGAAACTAATTTCTTGAGATGAAAAATACCAGTGTATCAAAATGTCAGTCTTCTGTAAATTTTGGTGGTCAAGGACAGAGAAAAGCCGGACAAATTCAGTCGATTGAGCTCACGAGATACTTAATATCGATATACGATAAATGTTTCTGTCCTCTGTTATGGCACTTGTCGGTAGACTACAGTGCCATCTTTAGTGGAACATTGTAACTAATTTTGAAAGTTTGTATGAAAATTTACTATTGTCCCAAGCCTATTGCAATAAACTTGTGTATTTCTATCACTGTCCGTTTAGTTTTTATTGATTTTTCAAATATACCGGTCATTTTTGAAACACCCTGTAAGTATACAAATGAAAGTTTATTATGTACATTTCATCTGTCTTCATTTAATATTACGTATTACTTATCTAGTGGGCTCCATTTTTTTGGCATAGTCTTAGCTATGCCTAATGCGTTTTAACTTAAAAGATGCTAGAAAGTTACAATTCAATTATTTTGAAATTTTTATTTAAACGTTTTTAACAACATCTGAGCTTATGCAAAGATAAATGAATTCAGCGTTGCGACATACGGTTTCATAAACAAAGCAACCGCATGCAAAATTGCTTTCATTAAATGAAGACGTCTGTATACTGACACAAAGTCACAACTCATTGGGCTCCACTGACAAAAAAAAAAATATTTTTCTTTTTGCCAGAGGAAAAAACTTACTTTTTCATACACCCACTTTGCTGGCAAAAAAGAGACAAATTGGTTTGTAAGTTAGAACTGCTGCTTTCGGAACTAGCATGGAAAATTGCATTTACAGGATGAGAGGGAGGAATTGAAAGCTAGATCCAGCTTCTGAAAACTTCGTTACATCGATTTTTTTTTTCGGTAAAAGCAAAAGCTTCTCCCGACAGCAAGTTTTTCGGGAGAGTTTTATTATTATTTTTTTATTTACCTAAATCTTTCGAGAGATCTTCTTTCCAGGCGTTTCCTGGTCAATTTTAAAATAAAAACAACTATACATCTTTTTTTTTTGCAGGTGAGAAAGACATTTTAAAAGAGTAGAAAGAGTCTAGATACATACTCTGTTGAGCGTATTTTTTTTCATTTCCTTTCTTTTATAATATTTGTGTTTAAGGAAAGAGCTTGAGGAAAAATGACATGTCAAGTCAGAACGAAATAGTATGAAAAGGTATAAAGACAAACAAAATTTATTTCAGTTTCTTTATCGAAAAGTCTTCCATTTACAAGATATTTTTTTAAAGAATCAAATTAAAGTCATGATAAAAACAAGCGTATGCACTTTGTATAAATCTTTTTTTCGAATTCTGGAATGTAAGAATTTTTAAAAATATATGACACGAGGAGACTAAAATATATTTTGCAGAACACTCAATCTATAGAACTATTTATGATGTCTGAATGTGTGTGTACGTACTGAAGATCCATGGAATTATCGACATAAATTTTGAATTTTGTTATAAAACATGTTTATTATGTTAAGAAACTTTGTAAACTGTCTGCCCCATTCCTGTGATTTTCATTATTTTTATCACTCCAAACACACAATCATTTTTCTTTATTTTTGCATCCATAGAATGGTTTTAAATTGTAAAAACGCATTACAAAAACGGGAAGGGGTAGTATAAGAACGTCCGTAAACTTTTCTAGCACTGGTTTCAAGATAAGTACAACAATTCTAAAAGGGTCAGCGGAAGCTAGAAAATTGGACGATCGCAATGGGACAGTCTATTTAACCTTTTAACTCTAGATTTACGGATGTTGATCATTTATTTAGGCTTAGAAAAAGCGAAACTAACAAACTAATAAACCTAGGCAAAAATTAAAACGTTTTGCTTTCATTAGCTCTGTCAAATCTACATTTTACTTATACTTCTACGAGGATTTGTTTAACACTAGATTTAAGGATGTTGATCCTATACTTATTTTTACAGAAGTGAGCCCATTTGACACATACAAGAAAATGGAAGTTTTTTGCAAAGAAAATAGCTCCAAATTAATTTAAATGAAATATTTATTATCAAAACATTCATGGAAAACATTTTTTACATATAAAATTTGTTTTTGAAACGTATTTTCCTCAAACATTTCTATTACATTGAGCCCAATGGTTGCTACATCGCTTCTTTTGAATGATTGTTGAACTCGACCCTTCTTCCGTGCGTCAGTAGTATGAATTTGTGTCATCGGAATGGAAGTGTTCTCGAATTCCTCTCTATATTTACTTTATACTATACTTTATATTTACTTTACACTATATTTATTACTATATTCATTTATTTTCCTATACATTCTATGAGTCCAATGGGCTCACAACAGTGAAAATAGGTATACTCCCATTTGATAATACGAAATGAATTGGGTCTGCGGGGAAGAGGAATGAAAGTTTACATATATTTTATTACTCAACTAAAAATCAACTTATGTTTATGAAAAGGGATATTAAAGTTTTATATATATATATATAGTGATCCAATTTTTAATGAGCCCGTAAATCTAGTGTTAAATGAACAGCGTTTTATTTTCCAATAGATTTGATGTGAGAATGAATTCAAAAACCTTGCAGAATTTCCAATCTTTTGATTCGGAACTTGCTATGTTCCATTCACGTTCTAAATTCATGATTGGTTACATTGCACTGATGATACAAATTATGTTTTTGATTTTTTGGTTGAAATTGTGAATTTTCACTGCTAGATACTGCGTAAAAATCCAAATTTTGACCTAGAACTTAACAAGTCGGTATTCATAATAGAAAAAGGCTGAAAAATGTTACGGCAGTGCAAGATAGCAGCCAAAAAATATCAAAGGAAACGACTGAACATAAATTAATACCTAGGGTCAATCTCACCAAAGTCATATAACGACTAACTGTCATTAATCCATGGCACCAACCAATGGTGGGACGCCGTTCTCTGTTTAAGCAAAGATTAATCACGGTTAGCCGTTAAACGACTTTGATGACACCGGCCTTTATTTTGTTAATAATTTTAGTGTTTAAACTCCTCGGTGGAACAGTCCCTAGGGGGCCAGGGCCTACGGAGCCAATCTCTGTTTCCGAGACCAAGAGCCCTGTGGTGCGAAGCATATGTTCCGGTTAGGTGGTCAACTTTACGCAGAACCCTAAGTGTTTAGTTCTCAAGCATGCTTGATCTTCAATTTGTTTACCCAATGGAGGGATGAAAGGCTGGGTCAACCTTGCCCAGTCTGAGGATCAAACCTCGGACCTGTGTCGTGGTAGCGCGAAGCGCTACCCCAACACCATTGGGATTCAATTTTAAAGTTTAATGAAATTAAATAAAAATTTCAATTTTATTCGATTTTCACTGATTGTAGCCATATTTAAAGCTGCTTAATTTTCGGAATAGCGTACAGTAACAGTAGAACCCGTTAAGTTCATTTTATTCCTTCTTACTGCACGTTAGCACATCTTCAAATTCCTATATTAGCCATTTAAGAGAGCATATTTTGTTTACACAACAGAAAAAAATGAACCCATCATCAGTCATTGCGTTATTTTGTATGTTACACATCGCATTACAAGACTAGCTTAGCCAATTAGTAACCCATATTCTGTCCTTCTGTCTCAAACCGAAAACCAAATTACGTAAGAGTTGGGATATGTCATGCCGTGTGAAACAGCCCTACACCGATAAACGAACCTTTTGTTATAAGCTTAAAAACTATGTACCAATAAAAAAAATTATGAACTCTCGCTTGAAAGTTTAAGTAACTTAATGGTTTACAACCTTATTTAATTTTTAACTTTTTTTATTATACATCAAATGTTTATTTATCGCTACTGTACTGATGTTCCTGGCCAAAAAATATTTTGTGTTTTCTATCCCTAAACTTTCTACTCTTTAGTTATTGCGTTTTGGAGTCACGAATTCACCATCCTATTTCCCTCTTTTATCTTTTAGATGTTTTAATGCTCTGCTCGTTGCCAATTTCTCTGCTTACTGTAAGAAATCTCTAGATTAGAGGGATAGGCCCGGGAAATCCAGTTGGCCTATTGCCTTGTAGACCTTGTAGGTTTACTACCTCTCCATCATAGTCATTTCGCGTTCTTTAACGACGAAGTGTCTGTTGTAAAAGGCGGAAATTGAATACGGACGGAATCGTAATCCATATTCCCTCCTGTATCGTGGTAAAATGTGCTTACACGATCGAGGAGGATATCTCTAATGTAGGATAAAATGACGCACGTCCTTCCATATCCCACCTCACGATTTCTCCCGATTAGCGTGAGAGAACATCGCGGGATGGACTGTCTCTCACACCGCACGATTTCTCGCGGTCGGAATTGATTTCATTGTTTCCACCCGGCCGCTCTGCAAGAAAAAACTATTACCTCCACCCCACATGATAACAAAGCGACCAACTTCATTTTTTCTCTCTCTCGCTCGGCAAAATCAACAACAAAATGTATAAGTTAATCATCTGTCTCTCTTTTTCATGACAGCACACGCGAGCAATTTGCGAACGATTCGACACATTCCCACGCTTCGAAGATTCCAGATCGTGACGGACGCTTCTTTTTTTTCCACCATCTTGCACCGTGGTCAGGAACCTCCTTTGGTGGATCTGGTGCGAGTATTAGACAGATGGCCGGGCGAATGATAATTTCGACAAATAACAGTTTGTTTGGGCTTCTACAGTAGCAGAAAACAATTATAGCTTTATAGAAACTCAACAGTACATCTTATCGCGTTTGAAGTAAAAGTGTAAATGCGCTTATATATATTACTAGCACATAGCCCATCATATGACGGGCTCATTAAAATTTTTAATTTTCCAGAATTGTAAAGTACACAATGCGACAGGTACAAAATTGTTTGTTTTTTGGCTGAGAATTATCGGGTACAAGCTGAATAATTTATCTTTACTGACCGCTTGTTACTTGCCAACCTTAATTTATTTTGTCATATAACGTGATAGCAGAAGTTTTAATATTGACAGTGATTATTTGGCGGTATATGTGAATGATGTCCAAAATTTTGCAAATCGATTGCTAACCGTGTGGTTATGTATAAAAAACAAACACACAAACGAACAAACTTCTTAATTTTCAAAGATATATAA
>CM063508.1:184604817-184632317 GCA_032207245.1 Pardosa pseudoannulata | reverse complement strand
GAAATATCTTTATTTTTACTCACGAATATTTCGCTTCTAAAATAGAATTTAGATTCTAATTATTACCTATTCTGAAAAAAAATCACGGTTTGTCATTCATCACGCCTATGGCCGTGTCAGGATATGCCGTCTTCTAGGCGAACAGTTGCTTCATCAATGTACAGTAGGTCATACACAGGCCGGTGGTGGCGGTATTATGCTTTGAGGGACGTTCTCTTGGGCGTCTCTGGGATCCGTGGTTGTGGTAGAACAGACCATGAACGCTACAGTATATCTTAATATCATTGCGAACCAGTTGCATCCTTACATGGCTACTGTTTTTCTAGCTGGAAATGGAATGTTCCAGCAGGACAACGCCCCGTGTCACAAGGCTAAAATTGTGTTGGATTGGTTCCAAGAACATGATGCTGAATTCCAGTTAATGTCCTGGCTGCCTAACTCACCGGATCTCGATCCGATAGAACACATTTGGGATGTCATGGGACGGCAGCTCAGAGTTCAAAGACCACCCATTCGCAATATCTCGGATTTTCGTAACCGTTGCTTAAACATGTGGTACAATCTGTCTCCGGCCATCTACCAAGGACTTGTGGCATCCATGCCAAGGCGGGTTGAAGCTGTGTTGCGCGCCAAAGGTGAGCCAACTAGTTATTGACAGGTGGTCATAATTATTTGGCTCAGGAGTGTATTTATTTTTTAAATAATACAGAAGGTCTAAAACTTAAACTAAAGTTTTCTGAGAATTAAGCCAAAAGATATATTTTTCACTTTTTAAAAAAGCACTCAGTAAGTTTGTACTAAGGATTTATGTATAAGTTTAATGTAGGCTTAATAATTCACGACGGTCGATATATTATAACGGACATAAGCATTCGAGATGCAAAGCCTGGGTGATTCCTCACTATTTATCACTCTCAGGAGGTTTTCTTTTTTCCGAATGCTTATCTCTATCCTACCTGCCAAGATTGTAGCGAGATATCATTAAAACCCATAGATGAATCTTTTGCTTTTAAAACATTACAGCTATAGTTAAATATGAAATAGATAAATCGAATAATATAAGAATAAATAAAATAATCGAAGTTTTATCTGAATGAAATATTATAGTGGAAAAATATCACGCATCACAGTCTCAACATCGAAGAATTTTTGAAGTGAATCTTAATAAATGCTATTCTGCTACAATGCTTACAATGTTCCACCAAACGATGGCTAATAGGTAAGTTACACTTTCACCCATGGATATCACGGAGCTAGTAGTAACGGGTTTCTTCTCCCTTTTGCCCCAGCAACCATAAACCTTTTGGTTGGTCGGATGAGTGGGTATGCCTTTCAGCTCGGATCTTGCTCCAAGTGACTTTCACCTTATTCCTTACTTGACAGAATCACATAGGAAGATTCATTTCGTAGGAAGAGTTATATTACAAAATAACCTCTGGTATACACAGTAATCCCTCGTTTTTCGCTGGTAATGGGGGACCAGAACCTTCCTCGAAAGCTTAAAAACCGCGAAGTAGGATTTGCCCCTAGGAATTTTGTGTATGCTGGTACACGAATGTTATTAATATGTAAATAGTATTTACACATTACAAATTTAAAACAAAAATTACAACAGATTACGTATTTACTTAAACGTGTCAGTGCTAATTAATAAGGTTCATTACAATACCTTATAGAGTAATAAACATTAATCAACATTGCTTTCTGAGTTTGGTTTGGTTTTGGAGTGCTACGGTCTACTTTTTGCAACACTAGAGAGCTTTTTGCTTTCTGAAAGAGACGAAGAGTCTTGTGTTGATGGCAAAGGAGAGGTTCTCATTTGACTCTTAGAAGCTTTAGACACACTCTGAGAATCTCTGTTGGAGACACTGACATTAGAGGCGGGGGCTTTACCTTGGAGAGAAACATGCTAATGGGCAGTTGTTGTCTTTGTTTTTTCTCTCATTGGTCGATGTCGCACCGGAAAGCAATCAAGCGCCTTTATGAGAGCCCGTGGTATGTACTATGAGTCAACTCATCTTTGTTTGACATACAGGGATTCTTCTCTCTCGCACATCAACATGAAACAACGCTCTTTTCCGCAAGTGGCTGCCGAAAGGGTTGCATTTTTTCATTTTTATTTTTGGACGAATATTTTGGAAAAACCCTCGAAGCATTGAAGCCGCTATACATGAAGCGCTAAGTGCCGAGGGAACATTGTACACAGTTGTCTGTATTGGTGGCAAGAAATAAAATTTCACACATTTCATTGCTATATTTATAATTTTGCTTTTAGATCACCCCTCTTACATTACTGTAATATTATATTAATATTTAGTTTGGTTTGGTTTGGTTTGGTTTGGAGCACTACGGTCTACTGTTTTGCACACGAGGGCTAATGAGACCGGGACCTACTGCTTAAAGCCGATTCCGAACGGCTACGAACATCCATGCCATAGTGGGATTCGAACCCACGAACTCCGGTACCGACGATCAGCGCCCTAACCAATCGGCCAGCGTTCGACATATTAATATTTAAACAGTGCAGTTATGAGAATGACAGGCATGTCGTTATGAATTTATCCTTTTACACCCGCAAATATTGTATTCCGCCTTAACCGTATTACACAAAAGGAACGAAAATAAAAGAGAACAGAAAGTGTAGACAATTCGTTGTATGATCCTTTTATTTCCCTTTCATGTTGTATCACTTAATGGGCGTCACAGATAAGAGAAATTCTCCGTTGCCGAGATGACTCCAATAGACTAAACGATATTACATCTTCGCCCATTAATGTCAGTCATCGGAAATGAAGAGACGCTGAAAAGCAAAGGGAGAAAAATATCTTTTCCGCCCTATTAGATAGATGTCGGCCCCGTGACGTCACGCATCTCACGAACACTGCCAGCTGGAGGGAGAGAATTTCGGTAGGCAATAATCGCTTCGCTTTCAAATAAAAGAAAGTTTAGCGGTACAGTTTCCCGGCTATCTTTTATTACGTAGGCTGGATTGAAAAGATATTTTTTTAAGCATTTCTTTTTGGAAGATATTTTAGAAATGCTTTTTGCAAACTATCAACGTAATATAACGCAAATTTTCCCCTCTTATATTCAATAAAGTGTATTTACATCTATCACATTAAAAAAAGTTTAAAACTTATGTTTTATAAAAATTTTTTTGGGAATTTTTAAAATGTTTGTTGCATTCAGATTTTTATCTATTTTCTTATTTTGCTTTAACCCTTAATTTGGCAAAGTCTGTCCGCTACACCGGACATGTATATTTATAACTACTATATAACATAATTGTCAGTGTTCGCCACAACGGACATTAATTATCTCAAAAATGGAAAATGATATATATTTTTTACAGAGATCCTAATGTTTATACAGACACGAGAAAATAACAGAAATTAAAAAATATTTGAAAAAACATCTCGTCAAATTAAGGGTTAAGTCTTAGAAATATATCTCGTACATATATTTGGATGTTATTTTGCCCATTGATTGAATAGTTTATTTAAAGGTTATTTGATTGTATTGTTTATATAAGTTTATATGTTTTATTTAAATATATCTAAATATTAATTTCAGAATTATAGATCAGATTTCATTGCAATTCAGCCGAACGATGGTCGATGGGTTTGGGTGCTGGCCTTCGGTGCCGGAGTTCGTGGGTTCGAATCCCACTATGGCATGGATTATTTGTAGCAGTTCGGAATCGGCTTTTTATACCACACCGCCAGGGTCAAAGTACCCCTTCACGAATGGCCATCACAACTGCCCTGTGCAGATATTGCTTCCCTCGCAAACACCTGCTCTCATGACAGAAAGTATCATGCAGTACACCGGACTTTTACCTGGGCAGGACTCCTGCGGAGTATGCACTTTCGTAAACTGCATTAATTGTATTTTGTCTAGATTTTCTACATTTATATGTTTATAAATATATATATATATATATTATATATATATATATATAAATATATATATATAGTTTTTCTTTTGTTATTTTAAATATTATGGGCTTGCTTGCTTGACTTAATGCTGACATGGACCCTGCGTAACGCATTGTTGCCGGACGGCCAGACCGAACCAGCAATTCAACACCCTACACCCGACTTCGGGTGGATGGCTGGTTACAGGAAGTACACGGCTTTAAGCTGTAGGTCCCGATCTCATTAGCCCTCGTGTTGCAAAAAGTAGTCCGTAGCACTCCAAACTAAACGAAACCATCATTGCAATTCATTAGTTACTTCTTATTTAAAATAGTTAGGAGTCTATTACTTGCAAACACCAAATATATTTGGTACTGGCATATAGCCCGTCATATGACGGGATCAGTAAAATTTTTAATTTTCTAGAATTGTACAGTACCCTATAAGGCAAGTAAAAAAAAATAGTTTGCTTTTTAGTTGAAAATTATCTGGTACACGCTCAGTAGTTTATTCATCTTTACTGATGTGAGTTGGCAACTTTAATTTATTTTGCCATATTACGTGATAGGATAGAGAGCAGAGGTTTTAATACTGACAGTGATTATTTGGCGGTATATATGAATGATGTCCAAAATTGAGCGAATCGATCGCAAACCGCGTGGTTATGTATAAAAAACAAACTTCTTAATTTTCAAAGATATATAACTGAAACGTTAGATATTTATTAGTCCGTGAAATAGACTCCTAGACTTTTATGAAAAGAATTTGTTAATAGCGGTGATCAAATTATCATTGCAACAAATAATCGATGATTTAATTTAAAATTAACACATATGTACCTAATCTATTATTTAAGCCAAATATAAAAGAAATTATTTACGTAATATCGAAGTTCAGTGATAAAAAGTATGAAAATAACGACGACGATGTTTAAATCATTTAAAATAAGAGTTGATTAAAGGATACGGTTAAAGAAATGACGTCACAATGTTAGAAAAAAATGTTACTTTTACGTATTTATTATGCGATAAATGGATAAATTTAATGTTCTGCCCTTAACCGGAGACAACAGAGCTTGAAAAAATGGCATTAATCACTCAAAAAGAGGGGAAGGAGTGGATTTCGTACGTTTTCGAACTCGTTTCGAAATTTGTTGAAAAATACAATATGGATGCCTCTATCCATTCCAAGTACAACCGCTTCATAAATTCGCGGGACAGATGGACAGACAACTTAGGCTATTATTATATAGGGGATTTATTTGCTGTTCGAATCCATGTACTACAGTATTTTTAAACTGCTGTGTACTGTTATCCCACCATATGTTTTAGCTGATAACACGGTTTGACATATACCAAATAATTTTTAATGAAATTATTTAGTTGCTGATGGCGTGTGACTACACTAAATCAGGATTCTTTATCTTGTAACAGCACATCCGGATTACTTGATTAGATTTCCCCGTGCAATAATATTTGAGACGTAAACTAATAGTTAAACCTTTTTGTTGCCCATTTTTCTCTGGTACTCGAAAGGTTTCAGCTGTGATATCGCGGTTTCACATTTATCAAAGAGCTTTTAAACGAAGTTGGTTTGTTTCTGATGACGTTTAACTACTTTAAATCAGGACGCATCTTGCAACAGCACATCCCGATGATTTGATTAAATTCCTTTCAGCAGTAACATTTAAGATGTGAATAAATACGTTAAACCTTGTCGTTGCCCATTTTCCTCTGGTTCGTGTAAGGTTTTAGCTGTGATATCACTGTTTGACATCTGTCAAAGAATATTTAAATGAACTTAAGTTTTTGGTAATGACGTGTAACTACAGGACTCTTATGATGCTACAACCTTTAAACAACCCACCCTGATTACTTGATTAGAATTACTACTGGTGTAAGATTTGAGACGTGAACTAATACGTTAAGCCTTTTTTATTCACATTCACCTCTGGTACTCGAGAGGTTTCAGCTGTGACATCTCAGTTTCACTTTTATCAAAAAGTTTTTATTACACGAGGTTGGTTTGTTTCTGATGACGTTTCACTACTTTAAATCAGGACGACGTATATTGCAACAGCACATCCCGATGACTTGATTAGATTCTTTCTAGAAGTAACATTTAAGACGTGAATAAATGCGTTAAGCCTTGTCGTTGCCCATTTTCCTCTGGTTCGTAAAAGATTTTAGCTGTGATATCACGGTTTGACATCTGTCAAATTATTAAATGAGTTTAGGTTTTTGCTGATGACGTGTGACTACCGGTTTCTTATGATGCAACAACCTTTTTAAATAACACAGCCAGATTACTTGATTAGATTTCCACATGCAATAATATACTTGTGACGCGAACTAATTAAGCCTTTTTGGTTGCACATTTTCCTGTGGTACTCGAAAGGTTTCAGTTGTGATATCGCGGTTTCACTTTTACCAAAGTGATTTAAACGAAGTTGGTTTGTTTCTGATGATGTTTAACCATTTTAAATCAGAACGTATGATGCAACAACCTTGCAGCAGCACACATCCTGATGACTTGATTAGATTCTTTCTAGTAGTAATATTTAAGACGCAATAAATGATTTAAGCCTTGTCCATTTTCCTCTGGTTCGTGAAAGGTTTTAGCTGTGATATCACGATTTGACATCTGTCAAAGAATATTTAAATGAATTTAGGTTTATGCTACAGGACTCTTATGATGCAACAAACTTTAAACAACTCAGCCGGATTACTTGATAATGCATTAAGCCTTTTTGTTGCACATTTCTTTCTAGTACGCGAAAGGTTATGTGCAATATTGTAGTTTCACATTTACCAAAGAAATATTAAATGAAGTTGGTTTGTTGCTCAAATGAAGTGTGACGCCTCAAATCAGGACTTTTATGATGTAACAACCTTGCATATTCCAATTATTTGATTAGATTTCTCCTGCCGTGACATTCGAAACGTGAACTAATGCCCGAAGACATTTTGTTGCATATTTCCTTCTGATTCACGAAAGGTAAAATTTCTAGGATTCCAAATAGAGAGAGAACTTTCATCGCGCAAGCTGTGTTGTTTTAGTAAATAATAATAATAAAAAAAATCCGCCCATCTCCTACGCGAAAAGAATAAATTCGACATCTTGTCTCTTCCCATTCCAGCACTCCTCGATAAAATGTTTCTCCGTCGAATTCGATGGAAAGAATTTCTTGGAAGGAGTCGATAAAATATTTCTTGCGACGAAATATTTCCTCTGAAAAGATGTTTGTATTGTTCGTGTGCAGGGAATAATAATATGCATAGCGTTTCAAAATATTCTCTTCTCAAATAAGTCGCCTACACATTAGATCACATACGCTACGCACACACGTGTGTGTATATATGTATGCGTGTGTACCCAATTGCATGCAGAAAGGAGCTTAGAATAGAAAATACTTGAATTGAAAGTAATGTGAAATCCTTTTCAGTATATATTTCGGACTTTTAATTTATATATATATATATATATATATATATATATATATATATATATATATATACATATATATATATATATACATATACATATATATATAGATACATATATATATATACATATACATATACATATATATATAGATACATATATATACATATACATATATATATATATATATAGATACATATATATAGACATATACATATATATATATACATATACATATATATAAGGAAAAGTAAACTGGATCGGGAAACTAGTTTAGGCATTTTGAATAATACCCTTAAGACACCCCGAGGAAATTCCCAGGGGGTTTCAAATCTTAAGTAATTAGCTAAAAATTCCCTCGACCTTTTGCTTTTCCCTTTTCAACCCCTAACCTTAAATTGACCACTGGGGCTACAGTTTACGCCCTCAGAGAAGGAATCTAACCAATTATAACTCTACACTGCCCTAGCAGACAATTTAGGAAATTTCCAAACGCAAAGGATATACACGCTATCGGCGGCAGATTTTTCTACAGATTTTAAATCAGATGTTGACCAAGTGTTAAGGGCCTTTTTACTTATAACTTCATGCTAGCTGACCACTCAGTTTGTCCTGTCCCTATGATGAAGTGGAAACCCGTCCTCCAACGTTATGTTAATAAATGTCTTGAGCTGCAACGGTGTCATTTTTATAAGCCATGCCTGCAACCACCCATCGGAAAGCCCGTCTTATTATATATATATATATATACTCTGGCTGTCTAAAGTTGATTCAGCCTTTCATCCTTTCACTGGATCTACAAACTGAGGACCAAGCATGCTTGGAAACTTAAAACTGGGGTTTACAGGTGTGGTTAACCACCTCACAGGGACATATGCTTCGCATCCAGGACCTTTGCTTTTGAAACTGAAGATTGGCACCTTAAGCCATTGTCCCACCAGTTGGTTTATAGCGCCGAGTAGTTTAGTTATATATATATATATATATATATATATATATATATATATATATATATATATATACATACATATATATATATATACATATATACATACATATATATATACATATATATATATATATATATATATTATACATATATACATACATGTATGTATATATGTATATATATACATATATATGTATGTGTGTGTGTGTATGAGAGAAAGAGAGAGTGAGAGAGAAGGAGCGACTATGAGGGAAACAGAAATACGGTTTATCGAATAATACATTAGTGAAAGTACTTTTGCAGTCGTAGTGGAAATCCTAATAATTTCACATCATTTGAAGGTAAATTGATAGCTCACTTTTATGTTAACTGTCATCTTTCTTTGACGTACAAATAGACATACACCCCCCCCTCTCTGATTTTGTACCCTATATTCTTTATAAAACAAGATGTTTCGTTTATTTTTAACAAAAATAATAATAAATAGGAAATAATAAATATTTCGTTGCATGATGCCGTTACACATTTTTACTCTAATTCCGGTACGTTAAAAAAAAGACATAGTTATTAACATATATATGCGTGTTTGCGCCCGTTTCTGTTCAGAAATTTTACATTTTGAATGAACTAATCTCGATTACTAGACATAATCGCCATACAAATTGTATTTCGAAATAGGAACTTAAGTATATAAATATGTTAAAAACAGCTCTTAATATATCCGATATGTAGAAAAGCTACTCATCCCATTTTACAACATTTTCAATTTCTCCTTTTTATACTTGTCACGCCAACATTTTCTCCGCCCTTCGGCACGGAATTTGCCCTCCCTCCGCAGGCGTTGCGTAACCGCGAAGTGACACCTTTCACAAAATTGAAAATAAGTCAGAGCGCGATCTCTTCAGCTACAGTTTGACGCGTCTATCTCTCTTTCCCCCTCGCTCTGTCTCTAATCTGGAGTCTCGGCCACGCTTACTTCTTCATTTTGACAAATTTGTCCTCTCGTTTTGATGGAACAGTCTTCCCACGTTTTAACCTTGGGAATGGAAGATGTCTCATTTTTACTTGCGAGAATTTTTTTTAAATAGCTCGAAATTTAAGAAACGAAAATCAAAAGCGAACGTCGGTATAAGATAAGGAATTTTTTAATATACAGAGAACTCCGCTTAATGTGATGAATTTGGGACACCATGATTTTGTTAACAATAAACGATTGATAACTATAAACGATATGCAAAATTAGATAAATTTATCCTCCCCTCCTTTAATTCACACGTACTAAATTTCAAAATAAAATGAAAAAACTCACCTTATATTTATGCACTGTATATTGTCCTTTAAAATATAATAATTCTATACATAATTAAAAAAATGGATCCATTGTGGACTGTCTACAATTTTTTCTAAGAAGCTCATTGAGAAATTGTTTGTAATCATAAGGTTTTTTACAGACATCGGATCGGTATTGTACTACACGTTTCAACACTTTCAATGCAATTCAGAGGCTGAGAAATGTTTAACTGCGCTGCAGAATTGTGCTGACTCATTTTTGGTTACCTGTCATAACGATTTAAAATTTCGATCTTTTGTTTTAATGTTAAATCATTTCGTTTTTTGGCTTCTAAATCGACAAGCTGCATGAAAGCGAGCAAGGCATAAAATGGGAATACTTTCCTTCTCAGTTCCAATAAGAATGTGTTACCTTCTGCTTATCTGACAACCATTAATCACCAGCAGGTGTGCGAATTTCTGAAAAATTCCAGGAACTTGTTATTTCCCACTCATTTGATCATTCCCCATTTCCCTAGTCTAAGAGGAGAATTCTCAGAAATTCAAACAACAGCGAAGGGAAAGAAAAGAATGGGTTCCTGCTGAATACATTATGAATATTCCTTTGCCAGTTAAAATGAGGTTCGAAAACTGATAACATTAACCGACGTAACGATCCTATAAAGAGATCATTTTAACATACAAATGAATAGAGAAAATCGGGACTAAGTACTAAGTGATTTTGATAATAATAAGCGATTGATAACATAAACCGCCATCACATAAAGTGGAGTCCACTGTATATTTGAAGGCACAATTTATCTGAGTGTTTGTATTTTGTAAATATCCTTTACTTTTATCACGTAAAAGTCTGATTATGAACAATTAATTCCTAAACCTTTATTAAAAATTGGCCAAACCATAAGGTAACCCTACTGTAAGAACTAGTAAAGCAGACTTTGGCTTTTATTACTGAGGTCAATGGGTAAATTACCCATTTATTGTATAAATGTCGGATAAATGTCCTAGCCACCGAATCTGAAAACTTTTTATTATGATCTTAACGAAGCTTAGTTGCATATATTTTTGGTAAACTGCGAAGTTAAACATTGATTTTCATACACAGTTTTTACAGATTGGCTAAATATTTACCTTCGTATCTTGAACTGAAAGGTCAATATGTTTGTTTTCCATACATTAAGCCACTGCCCAGTATTCAGAGTTTTTATGCATCTTATTTCTAAATGGGGTTTTATATATATTAATTGGGGTGAAGTACTAAAGAATCGATATTTAAATTCATTTTTAAGGCTATGAGAGCATGTATGTGCCAAATAGAGTCTATTATTTGTTTCATGAATTAAGTTACTCTTAGAAGAAACTTTCAGAAACCGGAATTTGAAGGAGAAATTAATAAAAGTAGCTACTCGTGCTATAGTCGAAGTGACTGATTTCTTAAGTAAAAGGCAATAAAATGCTGAAAAAAATTCAAGAATAACTTTAACACTAGATTTACGGATGTTGATCGTATACTTATTTTTTTAAGTGAGACCATTTGACTCATACAAGAAAATGGAAGTTTTTTGCAAAGAAAATAGTTCCAATTAGTTTAAATAAAATGTTTATTATCAAAAAATTCATGGAAAACATTTTTGACATATAAAATCTGTTTTTGAAACCCATTTTCCGCAAACATTTATATTACATTTAGCACAATGGTGTCTACATCTGTTTCTTTGGCCCGATGGTTGAACTCGACCATTCTTCCGTGCGTCAGTAGCACGAATTTCTGTCATTGGAATGGAAGTGTTCTCGACTTCTTCTCTATATTTACTTTATACTATACTTTATATTTACTTTATACTATATTTATTACTATATTTATTTATTTTCATATACATTCTATGAGTCCAATGGGCTCACGGCAGTGAAAATAGGTATACCCCATTGGATAATGCGAAAGGAAGGGGCCAACGGGGAAGAGGAATGAAAATTTACATCTATTTTATTACTTAACTAAAAACCAACGTATGTTTTTGAAGAGTCACACAGTTTTATATCTATTTAGTGATCCAATTTTTAATGAGTCTAATTGGCTCGGCCCGTAAATCTAGTGTTAAAAGTACCGAAAAAGAGATAAAACATTTCACGTCAGTTAGAAGGAATGATCCCATTGTAACTTATAGAGGTGATAGATTGCAATCTGTGGGAGAAAGGGAGGGGAATCCACTAATGGGCTAGTTCTATTAGGTTAAAGAGTAGATAGGGGACTCCTGACATCTCTTGTTGCCAGAAATTCACAGCATCTCTCCAAATCGAAACAAACCTCTACTGAATGACAGGCGGAGAATATAAGACTTTTGCGGCGTTGACTATTTTAAATACGCCAACTGTTTCCACGATAATAAAAGGACGAATCAAGTAATCAGAGTCTATAAAAGAAAACAAATCTGGATAAGAACAAAAGAGCTCTAAAGACCTTAATAAGTAAATAAAAGATAGAAAACTCTCGCTAAAATATACGTATAAATACGGAAGAAAAGACCGATAAAAAGTAAAGCCACGTTTCTTAAAATAAAAACATAATACACTGCAAAGTTAAGTCAGTTATATCTTATTATCCGTGAGGCACTAAAAAAAATACCCCGCCATAAAAAAATAAGGGGAGGGGAGGTGCCCCCCCAACATAATTCGAATGGGTTAAGCGTTTTCGGATTCCTTTTTATTGTTTGTTTTCCTTCCCCAAGTTCACCACCGCCACCATAAAAGAAGCGGGGTGTTTTATTTCATTGGCGTTGTAAAACGTGCGCGGCCTCCGCAAGAAGAAAGGGGGGCGAACGTTACCAGGGCCTGCAGATGATCAAAAGGGCCGTATTGGGACGCGGGCCACGTCCGGCCGTGCAGTGGGACGTGCATGGAATAGACTCTTTCGAGTCGGGAATTTCGCCTTTCTTAATGGTAGATTTTTTTGTTGTTGTTGTTGTTCTTTTCCCTCCCCGTTGTAGATGGCGAGAAGATAACATGGAACAGATCTCTGCCGCAGATATATGTTAAATCCGAGTGCTTTTTGTAGGAATACTTTCGCGTAATGTATTTCTCTTGCATTGCCACCAGGAGGAAACCGAAACTTGGCGATTTTTTTTTTTTTTTTTTGCCTTTGGCGAATATTGTTCCTCCGTGCAGGTTTTCAGAAAGTGAAAAAGCTGGATAAGATATTTTAGAGATAAGATTTTGAAAAGGGATAAAACACGGGAAATACGCGATATTTTTACTTTTCGTGAAGACAACTTTAAAATCACGTGCCCTGAAGTGGGATACTGCTCTTAAGTTTCACGTTAAACTTTTTTCTTACGATTAAAAAAAGATCATTTATTATTGTGAAACTATTATAAGTATTTTCATTAAGTACCGTCTATCTAAAGGGCAAATGATGAAATATCTTTATAAAATATTTGAGCCCCAGTTCAAACCAAAGAACGTCGATACCCCGCCGTAGAAATAATGTAAACCCGCAAGAGAAAGAATTTATCTCCAAGAAGCTTGTTAAAAAACAACTTTACAGGCTTCTGGTCATATTAACACAACACATTTCGCAGCGGAACTGCATCGGGAGCAGGTGTTTTGTGCTTAAATTTAGTTATTCAGTTAAATCTCAATAGATCGAAAATTAATTAATTTTTTAACCAACTTTTCGAATTAATATATATATATATATATATATATATATATATATATATATATATATATATATATGTGTGTGTGTGTGTGTGTGTGAGGTCTAAAAAAGGGGTAGTTAGAAATTACGTGAGTTATAAACAATTTTAAAAAGGGCACTCTTTTATAATAGTAAAATAAATGAAAAAGACCCACGCTCGCGTAAGGTTTTGGGATCATCCGGTCAGACGGAAGCATTTTGAAAGAATTTGATGAGCTTGCAAATAGATAAGTTTGAGTCATCTCGTGGACAGGGAGCGGTCAACACTTTTCCACGCATAGCTCGGCCACGAACAATGAAAACGGCGCAGGTTTTGCCTTTAGAGGGAAAGATGATTTAATAAAATTATTATTATCAAATAGACTGTTTCCCATTCGCCTTAACTCTGGATCACGACATGTCATTCATATATATATATATATATATATATATATATATATATATATATATATATATATATGTATGTATGTATATACATATATATATACATATATACATATATATATATATACATACATATATACATATATATACATATAGACATATATATACATAGATACATATATATATACATACATAGATACATATATATATACATATATACATACATACATACACACACATACACACGCAGGTTTTGCCTTTAGACGGAAAGATGATTTAATAAAATTATTATTATCAAATAGACTGTTTCCCATTCGCCTTTACTCTGGATCACGACATGTCTTTCATATATATATATATGCATATACATATGTATATATATATATGTAAATATATATATATATATATATATATATATATACATAAATACATATATATATATGTGTATGTATATACATATATACATATATAAATACATACATATATATATATATATATATATACATATATAACATACATATATATACATATATATATATATACATATATACATATATACATATATACATATATACATATACATACATATATACATATATATATATATATATATATATATACATAGATACATATATATATACATGCATAGATACATATATATATATACATATATATATATATAATATATATACATATATAATATATATATATATATATATATATATATATGTATATATATATACATACATACATACATACAACACACACATGCATACATAACTATTTACAGACACATACCTATTTATCAGTTCTAGGTATCTTGATGTACAGCAATAATGGCACTTGCTCTTTCCTCAACGATTATTTTATCTTTACTTTATAGAAAAAATGTTTTTGATTGACTATGTCATTTTAAACAAAAATAATATAAAAGTACTAGTAACATTCTCGTTACACAATTTTCCTAACGTAAATGAAATAAAAAAGGGTTGTCATAAATATGTGTGATTGATTGTTTAAAAATGTTAAGTTTGAAGTCGCGATTCTTCCCCTAAAAAGAAGGAATCCATTTTTATAGGTGAAATTTTCCAGAGCTCCCTCTGATGGTCTCATGTCGTCTACCAGAGATTTCAAATCAAGAACCTCAGAAAGAGAATAAAAAAGGCACATACGCGCACACACACTATAAATAAATAAAGCCAAAAGGCAGAGCAGAGAGCGTCTCCCGAGACGCTGTGCCGGACAATCGTCGAGTCTTTTATTCGCTTGTTTATTGCGGAAAACGAGTCTCTGAGGAAATCAGGCGGAAGAGTCTTGTGAGTCGAAATCTGCCGGGAATCGAGCAGAGTCGGCCATAAATACTCCGACCGACCATGAAAGGATAAAAGAAAAACAATGATCTCTCCCGATGCCTGCTGCCGTTTAGAGTGCTCTAACCTGCGCTTAATAGATTTGCAATCTGGGGGGATCGACTTCAAAAGAGAACTTCTTAGAGGAGGGATGGATCCCCTCTTGCTTAGTTTGATTGGAAAGGGGTTCGGGTAGCTCAATGGAAAATAAAGAAAGAGGTTTGGATTTAACGAACCGCTGTCAAAAAATCCTTACTTCGTTCGGTTTGGAAAGCTACGGTCTATTGTTCTGCTAAATGTTGAATTACAAGGCAGGGATCTATTGTTTAAGGTCGATTACAGACAGCTGCGAACTTCCATGCCAGCAGTGACATTCGAATTCCTGAATTCCGGTAACACCCTAGAGCAGCACCCTACCCATTGGGTTCTTTTTTGAGAAACCGTTTCTTGGACCTTATGTTTAAGAATCAGATAGGACTTTTAGACAAACGATAAAAATGGATGATTGTCATCCACATGTAAGTATTGAAATCCGTGGGTGAACTGCCCTACAGTCGCATTGATGTTCGAAACAGACTGAAATCAGTTTTCAGTAAGAGATCTTGATTTGGACTATTTACTGATCAGCATGATGAGCTTGAATCCAAGGGAGCCATATAGCCTGGAAGCTTTATATATATATATATATATATATATATATATATATATATATATATATATATATATATATATATATATATATATATATATATATATATATATATATATATATATATATATATATATATATATATATATATATATATATATATATTATATATATATATATGTTTATATATATGTGTGTTTGTGTTATGGGTGTTTATAATCTACCACAAATGAAAAATAGAATCCATTCTAGATAAGTGCAGTTATAGCTCAGAAAGATAACATCAAAATTTGAAATAAAAAATAACACACCCTATTGAGACAATTCTTTTTTGGTGCTTCGGCTTCCAAAAACGTTTAACATTTGGTTTTATAGCTATGTGGGGGGAAGCATTACTGAGCCAACCAGCACAAGTCTTAATCAGAATAGGATGCGGATGAAGCGAAACTAAGTTACGTATAATAATAGTTACATAAGAATGATTGAGCTCGGCAGATATTCCTTTTCGTGTGAGGGAGGTCACCAAATGTTATCACAATCAGAAGAGAAATGAAGGAATTCTACCGTTTATTGTAATTTTAGGAATAGAATAATTAGAATTTTATTTTATAATATAATTATATTTAAGTTAGTTTTGGGTTAAAATACCAATACTTTATATATATATATATATATATATATATTCTATATAAATATATATATATATATTCTATATAAATATCTATATTTATATCTATATATATATATATATATATATATATATATATATATATATATATATATTCTATATAAATATATATATATATATTCTATATAAATATCTATATTTATATCTATCTATATATATATATATATATATATATATATATATATATATATATATATATATATATATAATGTAGGAAAAACAGATCGAGGAATATTGTAATGGAAGAAAAACAGATCGAAGAATAACACCCCCGAGAATAAAAATTAATAGAGAAGACCCCCTAAATGTGAGAAGTAAGCAGCTTCAACAACCTGACCATAGCTAACAAACATGTAAGCCACCTGTATGTCATAAAAAGCAAATCTTAACCCCCCTTTGACGTTACAGAAATCGTAAGTTAAAGAAGTTAAACCCAGTCTGACACTAGACTATCAAATAATTTAAGTTCTCCCAACATGTGGTGAAAACATCTCAAAACAGACCACGCTATCTGTCCAAGCGAGGCGAAAAAGCAACGGCCAATAGGAAAGATCCTATAGCGCCCAGCACACGCCCTCAGGGAATCTAAATGGTCACACGCAGACCCCCCCCCCAAAAAAAAAAACCCCAAGGAAACCCCCTTGGATAGGAGTTTTAGTTTTAAAAGTAAGAGACACAATTCGCATTTCTAGCTCAGTAGCAGACGCTCACCCTTTTATGCTAGCATCTTAGAGTACAGATCTGCAGTCGATCGTATTTCCTTTTGAATATCTCATGTCTGGAGAAGAATAAAGGATGAATTGGAAAGACAACAAATAGCCCGACTGTTTATTTAATAACCAGGCATGACATATATATATATATATATATATATATATATATATATATATATATATATATATATATATATATATATATATATATATATATCTGTATCTATATTTGAGAGAAAGAGAGATAAATATTCAGAATTTTATAAAAGAATGATAAATAAATACAATTTTATTAAAAAATGTACATGACTTTGATTCAAATTAAGTCCAAAAACTATTAACACTAGCCTTTAACACTATGGTGTTAAACGCTTTTCAATTCAGCATTTTATGAGTTTTAATTTTTTTAACTACATCACAATGACAAACAATTGGAATGCATGGCTGCACGTTAAACAGAATAAAATAGGAAATTCCTCTTTACGGCTCTTTTATTCGAGGGTTATATCTCCTCAACTCTACACGGCTCTTGGCGATTTTAAATCGAGGGCCTCCACTTGAGACGGCTAAAGCGTTCAATCAAAACTTTTTTTTTATCCTCGAGACAATGAAAATCTCCATGAACGATTATGATACCGAACTGACGACCGCAGATCTTAAGTTCTTTATTTTTTCTATTTATAAGAAAAAAATTCTATTTCTGGATAAATGGAATGATCACTATGTGTATATTTTGTCGCAGAGCAAGCAGTATTAAATGGAAAAAGCATTTAATACTGCTACAATGTCAAGTTCAACAATCATGAAAAAGAATCAGATGTAGAAACCACTGTGCTCAATGTAATAGAAATGTTTGCGGAAAATGGGTTTCAAAAACAGATCTAAATATATCTAAAAAATGTTTTCCATAAATTTTTGATAATAAACATTTCATATAAATTAATGGAACTCTTTTCTTTGCAAAAAACTTCCATTTCTTATATGAGTCAAATGGGCTCACTTCAGTAAAAATAGGTATAGGATCAACATCCGTAAATCTAGTGTTAAAAATACAGATTTTAACACGAGTTCAAATTTTTTATTTATATTGAAATGATTAAATATGTTATCTCGGGAAATTATTGCTCTTTTTTTCTCGTAGAACACAAAAATGCACACACATTTCCGTTAATTATAAATAATATTTCAGATATCTTATAAATTCTGGTTTAACATTTATATTACGCTTTTTACGTCAAGAAGAATAAAAATTTACGAGCTGAGAAGTTTATCATCTCGGTCGATAGATGGCGCAGAAGTAGCTATCAGCCGTTTCACAAAAGATAAAGAATATTTGCATCTGGTGAAAGCTATAAAATGGAAAAGAAAATTTGATTGTGGTTCGAATTTTTAGTGGATAACTATTTGAATTATATCTTGTTTTCTCTTTTGAATTTCGGTTAACCCCTTGCTTGTGACACCCGACCTCAGTTCGGGCAACAGAAAACACGGTATTTCAATTCCGTGAAGAGTGAAATGGGTTCGTAAAATTCATAATATTTAATTTGCCTTTTTCCCAACCGATAAAGATACTTTCCTGCGAAAAGTTCGGCAGTTTCGCGTCATTTGCCGATATTTCTCGGATACTATAAAGGATTTGGTAGGAATTAGAGGGACGTGGAATTCAAGAGAGTTGATAGAGATAATAATATCATTGTATTAGTATATTATACTTATCCAGATAATTATGTCATTTGATGAAATGTATTTTAGAATACAATTATAATTGAGTTGGATATTTATGGTTAATTATTATATATATATATATATATATATATATATATATATATATATATATATATATATATATATATATATACATATATATATATATTATATACATATATATACATATATATATATATATATACATATATATATACATATACATATATGTATATACATACATACATACATGTGTACATACATACATAAGTATATATATATATATATATATATATATATATTATATAATGTTACATAAAAATGCGTTCAGTGTTGTGCCCTATACCTATAATTTGTTTGACAAGTTCGATGTCTATCGCAACTAGTTCTACAATGTTGATTATTCTTATCCAAGTTTCACCATATGATGGGAGAATAACTAGGGCAACGGCGTTCGTTGCTAAACTCTATGAGTTCAATTTCCACTGTTGACACAAATGTTCTTATCCAATTCTAATTAGTTTTAAGCCATAGGTTCTGTTGTCGTATGTTATCTAACAACATTCATAAAATCAAGAGTAGACACAATGAAAAATATCTAGTCACATACAGATGGCAAATAATATCAATCGACCGCTTGGCATCTAGTAACGGCGAAATTAACTGAAAATTTTATAAAATCCAGCCAAATTGGACAAACACTCTCTTTGCCGCCGTAGAACACTAAAAGAATGAATTGCTCTTGGCATCTCCGGTTTTGAATATCTGCCGTCAACCAATTTCACTTTTTTACGCTTTTAAGAGACTGTTTTCGCCCAGCGGGCACGAAATATCATCACTCGATTCTGTATTCCCCTTCAAATGCATGAGTTCGACATGAATAATAGATGAGATAAATTTCAAATACATCCAGACGTCTCAATACGCTTCCGAAAATTCCATAAAACTGCCTTTGTGTGTGTTCTATGCGAAGAGAAGAAAAAAACACACACAAAACAATCCATAGATAATATTAGAACTTCTGCTTTACCCGCGGTTATGTCTGCTGAATTATTCAGAAGTAACAGTTTCGGAAAATAATTTTTAAGCTTTGCTATTCCGTTTTATGAAGCAGATAGATCTCTTAGTGTTGCCAAAAACTGCGTGAATAGGTGGAGAAGTCAAGAATAGAGCACATACAAATCGATTAAAAGAACCTTTATTTATTTATTATTTTTTAAAATTTCTCTCATTTCATAGCATCTAGTGAACGCCATGATAAGTTTTCGAAGTTTTTGCGTAATTTTCATTTCAGTGGAAAAAAAATATTTGCCTGGTATGTCTCAAAAGCTTTGAATTATTTTTAAGAAGTGTATAATACAAACAAATTTAAAAAATATTTTAAGTTTAAAAATTAAAATCATAAAAAAATATTGGCATTAAAATGTATTACCTACACACAAAATATGTATTTCCTGTAAGTACTGCATATTATTTTGCACAAAAATTATCCTTGCAAAAGGAATTTCAGAGGCAATGTATTTCAAAAAATTATTAACTTAAATTATTAACTTTTTGTATGCGTATATATATATATATATATATATATATATATATATATATATATATATATATATATATATATATATATATATATATATATATATACATATATATACATATATAATAGATATATTGATATACAATAAAAATATCTAAATGATTGAAAATAAATAAATATAAATAAAATTCTACAAACAAAATATTATGTATTTCAAATAAATATTATAAATTATTTTGCACAAAAATTATCTTTATATAAAAAATTTGTGGGGATATGAAAATTATTAACTGATGTTTATAGCACTATATATATATATATATATATATATATATATATATATATATATATATATATATATAACAGAGAGAGAGAGAGAGAGATATGCAATAAAAAATAACTAAACAGAAAAATAAACGTAAATGAAATATAATTCTGATAATATTTCCTACAAACAAAATGTTATGTATTTCCTATAAATATTGTCAATTATTTTGCACAAAAGTTATCATTCCTTAAAGAATTTAAGAGTAAAGTGCACGTTATAATGTGTTTACGTAAATTATTAACTGGAATTTACGAAACTTTGTATATACATTAAAATTAAGTATAAATAAAATATTATAACAGTAAAATAATTCTAATTCAGAACAAATAAAAACCTCATTTAAAAATATTTTTTAATTTCTGGTAATTTTTTTTACTTTAATGATTTTAAATATTTTGTTACTGGAAATCTAATTTTCAACACTTTCTTTTATTTTTGTACTAGTATTACTATAAAGTATCTTATCAAATACATTTCTGAACATTTTTGTGTATAGATTAAATAGTTAAGTTACAGGAAGTACTTTTACACCTGTACATACAATTTTCAGGAAAAATTCAGGGTTTCGAAGTGAGTTTTAATTTTCTAAATAAAGTAGAAATTTAAAACGAATTTTCAGATTTTTTTAATATCTGTTAGGAAAGTCTAGTAAACATTTTCTAGTAATTTATAGAAAACGAAATTGCAATGACCGTTTAAAAAATAACAAAATTCTTCGAAAAATAAATTATTAAAAATTATCGATTTCAAGAAAAAACTGAAAGTGATTAATTAATTAATTAACTTTATATATATATATATATATATATATATATATATATATATATATATATATATATATATATAATACGAATATACACATACATTATATATATATATGTGTGTGCGTGTGTGTGTGTATAAACCATTAATTTTAAAACTCCTTGACAGGGAGAAAGCTCAACAGCTAGCAGCAATAAATATACAGTCGGACCGACATTGAAGAGAACGACACAAGTCTAACTGAAACTTTATTCCAGAACTACTACAACAGACATCTTTTCTACTTAACGACAGACAAAGGACAAGCCACAAAACTCACTTTGCCCGAAGAGAGGTGCACCCAAGAGCGAAGACAGAAAGAATGTTCCCATGGTAAAAAAAAACTTACCCAGCGAATAAAGTACATGATCATGAAAAACGCGGAGCCATTTGCCGGCGACAGCTGTGAAACTTGCTGAATAGACAAAGTTTACATTTTTAGGATAGAAAGCTTTGGAAAGAATTTTAAGTGGGAAACATTCCTTTTATTAAACTATTTAGAGGCTGCGGAAAAGAGTAAAAGGAATTTTTATATATTACACACACACACACACACATACACACACACATATATACATATGGTGAGATGAAATTTGTTTCAAATTTGCTTTGCATATCTCTTGTAAGTACTCTTGTATGTACATATATATATATATATATATATATATATATATATATATATATATATATATATATATATATATATACATATATATATACATATATATATATATGTATATATATATATATATATATATATATATATATATATATATATATATATATATATATATATATATATATGTAAGGAAAATTCTCAGGGGTTTTCAAAACTTAAATCAAGGGTAAAAATTCCTGCGTCATTTTCCATTCCCCTTTTTAACCCCTAACCTAAATTGACCACTGGGGCTACAGGTTACGCCCTCAGAGAAGGGGCCTGGCCAATTATAAACCTACATGGCCCTAGCGGACAATTTAGGAAATTTCTAAATAAAAAGGAGATACACGCTAACGGAGACAGATTTTTCTAGAGATATTTTCAAACAGCTGTTGACCCAGGTGTTACGTGTCTTGTACATAGAGCTTCATGCTAGATGACCCTTCAGTTTGTCCCTATGATGAAGTGGGAACCTGTCCTTCAAAGTTATCTTAATAAAGGTCTTTAGCTGAAACGGTATCATTTTTATGGCCATGAGTGCAACCCCCCATCGAGAAGTCAGTTCCCCCCCACATATATATATATATATATATATATATATATATATATATATATATACATATATATACATATATATACATATATATATATACATATATATATACATATATATACATATATATATAACATATACATATATATACACATATACACACATATATATATACACATACATATATATATATATATATATATTGTGTTTGTATGTATGTGTGAGATAGAGAGCGAGAGTAACAGGAAACAAAATTCTTACCGTGTTACACTGGAGAAATATGGCTAATATATAAATATACATATTATATATATGCGTGACACATGACACGCGACACCAATCAAGAAAAGTTTAACCACATCTATTTGAAGCTCTTACCAGTTACCAAATTTTCCTTAATACGATTACGCCGATCAATTTATTTTCCACATCTAGAAAGTAATTTTAAGTACACCAATTTCCCAAAAATATTTTTTTCTTTGATTTCCATACAATGTATTTGAACGAGATGATTAAGGAAGCTACTATGCTTGATCGCATCTATTTAAAATCCACTTCTCATTAAGGAGCTCTTTTGACGTTCTTTTCTTCTTCGTGACGCATTTTCATCTCCCCATATGAGGCGCCAAAACCTTCTCTCCTTTCCCTTCCCGAGTGAAACCTCAAACAGGAGCGAAATAGACTCCTGCGACGTCGTTACTCTGTCTTTCATTATTCACGAAGATCATGCGTACATAATTCAACACCCGTCTCCCCGACACATACATATATATATTTTTTTTAATTTCAAAGATATAATTTCGTCGGATAATCACGCCACGTCTGGAAACCCCAAACATCCGCGCGTTAAAACTATAAATTCGTCGTCCAAAATAATTCATGGGGATCTAATTATAAGTTCTTAGCACGCGGCTTTAAAGGATTTTGGGGAGGGATGTTAAGGAAACCAGAAGTGAGTGGAGAGACGTGCAAATGTCAGCTCGCGTCATATGTCATACTTAAGCAGACGTTTATGGGTGCATTTTTCCGCCTCTGTCTCGGGGAAGGCTGTTATTATTACCTCCTCGACTTGCATTTTTGTTGGGAGCAGCTGTTCCCCGTCTAAGATCGTCTCGGCTCTGTTTTGCCTTTTGAGATCCTTCGCACGTAACCTAAAACAATTTGGAGATCATTTTTCAAGGAGGAAAGCTGCGGTGGGGAGCATTCTCTGATAAAAAGGGGAGAAATAGGGATTCGAGAGGATATATTCTTTTACGATGAAAATCTGTATAAATATTTGGAGTTTTCCGAAGGATTGTAATGAAAATAATCTGAAAACGTGCATTGAAATTTTGAATTAGAATGAAATTTAATATTGCTGCTTATTTCTCTTGTGAGTTTGGTGATTGAAAAGAGTTTGGATAAGATGAGACTAGGAACACTGATTTATTAGAAAAAAGTTTACTACTGAGTAGAGCTTAGTCTACAAAGAACAGACCAGGAGATTCTAGTTGAGAACAGATAGAGTAGAATAATTCAGGAAGCTCTAGTTCAATTCATTGAATAAGGAACATAAAAACACTAACACACTTCGGTAATTCACTACAGCGTGACGAGGCAAAGCAATATGTCTTCCGACTTTGAAGTCTGAAAGCCGATTCCGAATGGATATGAACATATATGACACAGTGGGATTCGAAATCCCGAAATCCGGTACCGAAGGTCAGAGCTGTAACCATTCAATCCTCGCTCCGCACAAATGTCTGGATTAGAAAAATAAATTTTTGATTCTTAGAATTAATAGAATTTCTTCCATATTAAACGTCCTCTAATTAACCAATTGAAGTTTAAACACATTGTATGCGGGACACGTACTAATACGTTTTCTGACGATTGATACTTAAGCTCGAGTCACTTACTAGTACGGGTTGGCGTAACAACATGGTTTGTTTGTGGCTACAAAAATACGGTATAGAAAGGAAAACGAAGCCGAATGTTCTTGTCTACTACATAGATTCTGGAAAATTTTAGACAAATAAAAACTAGTTTTTACATTAGTTGATGCAGAACCACAGAACGGGAAAAAATTAAAACTATATACTATTATTTCTATTTGATTTTTAATAATTTACGATACTATTATAAATTTATCCACTAAACATATATTTTTTATTTACAAAAATCTTATGGTTGTCATTTATATATTTTTCTTTATATATTTGCTTATATATTTCAATATAAAATACGAAAAGTGAATTAAAAAATGAAATAATTTTCGATCTATTGAGATTTAACTGAATAACTAAATTTACGCACAAAACGTACGCTCTCGGTACAATTCCGCTGCGAAATGTACCCGCACACAATGTGTTAATAAAATTCCAAAGAAGCGATTGTCTTTCTAATTAACTAACCCACAGGACTCTGAAAGTTCTAAAAATGTCAAATTAAGCTAAATATGTTGTCAAGTAGCCAAATATGTCGTTAAAGTTGTCTCCAAAAATGTCCCCAAACTATCAAATTTGGTGCCATATAGTTGCCTCGTCAGCAAGCCAAAATAGGCAACTTTTGTAGCAATATGTAAAGCTTGTGTGCATAAACAGAATTGGATTATTTCTTCAGAACTGATGTTCATAGACTCTAATAAGCAATAAGATTCACCTTGTCGAGAAACTATTCACCATAATAAAAATTTCTGTGTTATGAAAGAAATGTTTGTACCTATATTAAGTAAAGATGTCACATACGGCCTGATATGACGTGACTAAATTCAAGTTCATACTTGTGTGGCTGTTGTTTTAATGCCACTTGCACAGACAAAGTACAATTTGAGTAATGTGCTACTCGTATTAAGGCAAAGGCTAATTTTCTGTCCACACTCCGACTTTTCCAACTGTCCCAAGAAAAATACTTCACTTTTCCGATGATTTAAGTTCCTTTCTGACTGTTAATAAAGCGGACTAAGCCTCTCTCTTTTGGGAAAGATTGCGTCTCATCTCTCGATGTGGGGCGAACTTTGTAGTAGAAGAGTGTTTTTTTGTCTATGATTAAATGTTCTTCTCTTGTCTGGAGAAACATGTATTTTCTTAGCCTTCAAACAAAATAAACTTCTCGGCTTCTTTGAACAAAGACTGCGGATTACTTAGGGTTACTCATAATCCAGTAAGAACGTCTAATTAAAAACAGTATGGGATAAAATGCAGCTGTAACTGGTGAATATAATTTCGTCGCGTTACGAGCACACACACACACACACACAAAAAGAATAAAATGCATTTCCAAAGCGACCCTTGATGTCTGTGACGTTTAAACAGATCAGACACAAAATTAATCTCGGAAAATGTTTAAGATTGCATTTCGCTTTCTTCCAGTTAAATCATATATATCTATAATCATATATATCAATCAGTAAATCATATATTATAGTGTTTTATACATCATATAGTAATAAGGAAGAGTCACCGAAAAGAAGCAAGGGCAGCAATAAACACATTTTTGTATAGCAAAATAATATATTTCTTTACAAATCCAATTTAAGCTTATGAGACTAGTTAATGAAATTTAACAATTCGTTCTGCTAAAGAAAAGCAATTACTTGTAGACATCTAAGGGGTATCATATCGATCAACAGTTGAGCACTAACGAAATGTTACGAGCGGAAACTGCTTTTGGAATGCGGCGTAATAGTACAAGATTGTGCGCCACGAGCTAACGAAACCGCTTCTTTCGTAATTGGATAATAACATACCCAGGGTTATCGATGTCGGGAATATTTAAAGATCTCTATCATTAGTGACTCGTCTGGTAGGCGCATTTTCCCGGCGACTACAGGTAGTAAAACAAACCAGAGGTGACGGAAAATGCTGAGAACCTTCTGTTGAGAGGGTATTTACACGCACTCAAGTATTATATGTAGATCTGGATTGAGGCTGGAGCTTGAAAGATCCCATCGTGGTTGTAATCTCTTCAAAGTTCCCACACGATTCCTCTGGAGGTGGAAGGACCAGCCTGGAGTTTTTCTGCTTTGTCCTTAACTCTAAACTGCCAGAAGCAGCTTTGTTTGTGTTGTCCTTCTCATCTTGAGTCATGTTAGTTGACTATTTGATACTCCATAAAATAGCGACCAATAAGTTTGTTAGCGGTAAATGGTACATAATGCAGTATTGGAGATAGTTAATGTAGGTCCGGTCTAGTTAGACTTCGTGTAACACAACAGTAGATTGTTGCAATCCAGACCAACCAACCAAGCATTATACTGACAACATAATTAAAATGTAAATTCAACGAGCTATATCGACGAAGATTGTCAAAACTTAAGACTCAAGAGCGTGTGTATACAGGGTGTTTTAAAAATGACTAGTATATTTGAAAAATCAATAAAAACTAAACGAATAGTGATAGAAATTCACAGTTTATTGCTATATGCTTGGGACACTAGCAACGTTTTAGGCAGACAAACTTTCAAAATTACTTACAATGATCCAAAACAGATGACGCTGCAGTCTGAAAAAATCTACTCTACGATATTTTCCAGATATCCACCCTGCGCTGCAACAATATGGCGTATTCTGAGAATGAAATGATCAGAAACCCGTGTCAACGTCTCAGGCGGGATGGCTTCACATGCAGAACAGATGTACTGTTCCACTTATTCAATTGTTTCTGGATAGTGGCGGTACACTTGGTCTTTTAAGAGTCCCCACAGACAAATATCGTAGTTCAGATTTTTCCTGACTGCAGCGCCATCTGTTTTGTAATAGTGTAACTAATTTTAAAGTTTGTCAGTCTGAAAATTTACTATTGTCCAAAGCAACAATAAAATTACAATAAAATGTGAATTTCTATCACTGTCCGTTTAGT
>CM063508.1:184582317-184599817 GCA_032207245.1 Pardosa pseudoannulata | reverse complement strand
GAGTTATGGGGGCAGGGGCTAAAAAATAATGTCAGCTTCCACAAAAGGGGCTATTTTAATGAGCCCACCTGCACGCCCGAAGGAGGTGCAGATGTGGGAAAATTTCACCAACAAGCGATTGGCAAAGAAAAAAAAGGTGTTAAAACCGAGGTGATGAGTTGTGAAAGAGAGTGAAGAAAAATGAGTCTATGTCGGCCATCAATCGATTCCCGAAACCGTATGTGTATGATCGGCACTCAAGCATAGACGTACAGCAAAATAGCGGCCGCTACCCCAGTACTGACGCCCTTTACGCCCGTTTTCCAGCCTGCTCCCCTGTAACTACTGGAGGTAAACATATTTAACATATTCATGACTGTTACGTAGGCCTCAGTAATTAATGCAATATTTTGATTAAGGGACACTTGTGTTAGAATTAAGTACATTACAACAACTAGTTAATTAGAATTTATTAACTAGCACTCGTTAAATAAAAGTATGTAAATTTCCGACTATTAATGACGCTTAAAGCCTCCCTCTTTCTAGCGTGCGTCATAGAAAATGCCTCTACTTTTCTAAAAGGGTATTCTGAGTTACTTCCTTCTTCGAAATCTTTAAAAAAAAACATTTGCACCTTTCCACTTTTTTTTTCGCTTCCCCAAACCGCATTTGTCAAATTAAGGCTACGTGCATCGCATGCAAAAAGCGTATAATTAGGTCGTAAATTATTTATTTCAGAAAGATATCCTGCCCGATAAACAGGAAAAGGAAAAACTGGGGGAGTTTGATTATTTATGATTTACTTTTCTTTCGGAAAATTAAGTTGCTCTGTTTTTTATTTTTCGTTAACCTGCATTTGCCAAATTTATTGACTCTCATCGTCTGTGATTCTTCTTTTTTTTTATTTAATTTTTATATTTGGCTGATTTCACGACAATCTGTTTGATAACCTCGTATGTCGGCATCGCTTTGCATACTCATTTCGAATGAATAATGCATTTTCATAAATTATTCATCCCGTGCTTCCAGTTATTAAACCTGATTAGTTCTGATGCGTTCGGCTAATTTCATAATCACGCCGAGTCGCAAATGTATCTCTTTGGGATAATTCGTGAGAACTGAATAATTATGATTATTAAGGGATTATTAATGACTTCCAGTTACAAGGGTGTAGGGACGACATGAATAGTAACTGCTCGCCTAAAAATGCAGGTTCTTGTTGGAACACATGTAACTAGACTCGGTGGTTCGTTCTTTTTAATTTGTGGAATTAATTCCGAATAGATGCCTATCGAGTGGACTCCTGGGAGGAATTCGGAAATGAACCCTGGCCAAAGTGAGTTATCTCCGTTTATGAATGTTTATTACATTAGTATAATAGTTTTAGAACAGTTTAAATGTATCGGTGAATAAAATGCATATCTGAGACACTAAAGGGGGTCTAAGAAATACGTTTTATTATGTAAATTAGTAGTGTATTAGTCCAGTGTTAAGTAAAATTTATCGGTTTTTTTATTAACTGGGTAATTTTATGCAACCACTAGATATAATACTTTATTATTGTTTCCAGTGCCGGAGCTCTTAGTAATGTAGCTTTCACCTCTACCAAACCGCAGATGATTTTTGACTATTTTAAATATCGTATTTTATCGTAGAATATCTTTACTAAATAACGGAGTATGAAAACTAAAGCATTAATATATATTCGAAAAATAACAATGAAGGCCGTTGCTAGAATTTCGTTTCCGAGAAGAGGGCTCAAAATGACCTGAGCACCCCTACATTTCATTTTTGTTAATCTTAAAAATGTAAGTCAGTAAACAAATGATATAAAATTAAATTTATACTTTCTCTCATATATACACACACACATACATATATATATGTCTATATGTATATATATATATATATATATATATATATATATATATATATACATATATATACATTTATACACACACACACATATATACATATAAATACTTCTGAAAGGCCATGCATAATCTGTTCTGCAACATGATTCAATAAATGTATAAAACTACTTATGCAATTTACTATAACACACAAAAACATTGTAATTAAAATAGTAGTAAAAAAGTTTAAAATATTGAAATTTTTAGTCAATAATTAAATTTTGATCGAGTATGTAGTTCGATTTCATTCTTAAGATGGAAGAGTGTGAACCCTTCGAGCCTCACCTCCGACTGCAGCCCTGAAAAACATAGTACTGAATAACGGGATGTGAGAGATTTATCAAGTTTTTGCACTTTATTTTTGCCTCGAGATTAATATAAATAAACGTTTGGTAAAGGTCGCCCGAAGCCTAGGGGCGTAGGGGTATCGCTTCGTGCTCCCACGACACAGATCCGACGTTCCATCCACGGGTTAGGCAAGGTAGACTCATCCTTTCATCTCTTCAGTGGGTAAATGAACTGAGGACCAAGTGTGCTTGGGAACTAAACACTAGGGGTTCCGCGTGAGATTGACCACCTAACTGGAAAATATGTTGCGCACTCCAGAGCCCTTGGTCACGTAAACGGAAATTAGCACTGTAGGCCCTGGCCCTCTAGGAGCTGTTGTGCTCAGGAGTTTAGTTTTTAGTAAAGATGGCCCACTTCACAAAAATCAAATACAGTCTCTATCGGTTATATGGTCAGCTCAGCGGTCCAGAAAAATGAGACCCTATAAGCGGAGTGACTATATATGCGGAACAATACAACCCTTTTGTGCATATACCGTGCATTTTAATCTATAACAGAAGAGCCTTATCCACATTCCCATAAGGTGACAAGCTCTGACGTTTTCTTTCTCGATCACCAATTTCAACTCTTGAGGAGAAAAGTTTGGCAGTTAAAATGTTGTTTAATGTCGTCCGGGTAATCGAATTTGCTTTGGCTGAAGCAGCCTCTGAAATATTAGATTTTTAAAATTTTTCAATCCATTCATTTTTGGCAGCAAATGATCAATTCTTTCTTTTCGAAGCCATAATTAAAAAATGAACGTTCTTATTCGTGACGTAGGATCCAAATGCAGAAAAATTTCCTTTACTTGTTTTGTCTCAATTTCAACTTGAGCAGGGAGAGATTACTTTAACCAATAAACAGACAGATGTCCACATCTTGTCAAGGGGCAAGAGAACTGAGAGAGTTGAGAAACACGGACGATGAGTCTACTCTAACAAGAAAGGGGGGAGGGAAATAAAGTCTCGAATTCAGGTCCTCTCCGATTTCGCACTAACTTCTGAAAAAAACGAAATAAAAAACGGAAACGCGTTGAAAACATGAAACTGACCCTATAACCAGTAACAATAAAAAGGAAATGACTGTATAAGCGGTGCGCTTTAACCCATGTTCAATATTAAGTTAGACAGGACGAAAACTAATACAACCCTATTGTGCATATAACGTGCATTTTAATCTATATCAGATCAGCCTTATCCACATTCCCATAAGGAGACAAGCTCTGACGTTTTCTTTCTCGATCACCGATTTCAACTCTTGAGGAGAAAAGTTTGGCAGCTAAAATGTTGTTTAACCCCTTCCGGTAAAATGACGAGTCTAGCTCGTCATTAGTTTTTCATTCCATACCGCACAATGACGAGCTACACTCGTTATGAGATTAACGTTACTGTTAAATATGATAATTAATTTAGTTTAAAATTTCTAGTGTACTGAATTTGGCAACACTTTTATCACTTGTGAAAATCACAAGTCACTATTGCATATTGTTTACTTGGTACAAGTCATTGCCAAATTAATGAGTCAGAATAAAAGAAAACCTACTAAGAAATGCCGTGTGTGTTACAAGAATCAAATTGAAAGTGAGACTACTTGGCGGTGTAAACAATTAAGAATTCCTTTGCACTTTGTTTTGAAAAGTACCACTAGCTTGAAGACTATTATCTGTATACCTTATTAATGTTTCGCTTTGATATTTTCTTAATTTTACTGTTTCTGATATTATTTAACACTATGTAAAAAGTGGATTTTAATTAAGAATATGTAAGAATTGTAAAATGAAACAAGTTTTTTAAATAAAAATTAAATGGTTATTTCATGCACAGTTTTTCATTATTAAAACATACCGAAAGGGGTTAATATCGTCCGGGTAATTTGCTTTACCGTGTAATTAATACCGTATAATTTGCTGACCGTATAGCCGGTACTGACTCTAATAAGTCAATTTCACGCAAGAGGCTTTCCTTAAACAGCATTATATAATATTTAAATTATCGCAAAATTTGTAAATTGTTATCTAAGGAAATCTATGCATCACTCAGCAAGAGGGAATCAATAATTAATATAATTTAGTACCCAAAATATACCCACAACAACAATTATTAGTCAGAACGAAGGTCAAAATACGAGTATTTCCGTCAATGGAAGGGAGTCTTAACCTTGCACAAAAATACTCTTCTAACCTTCAACTTCATAAGGAAGTCTCGAGGCGACGTCATAACTGATTTCAGGCATAGCTATTTTTCCATTTATAATTTTAATAACTTACTCGGAAAGCATAAATCTTGAAAGGGAAACAGTGCTACGGGAATTACATCAAAAACGCTGGATTTCCTCAAACGCATACGTCAAAAGAGACGTGATGAGAATTTCGGAATGGTGTATTTATATTACTGAATGCCAAACTTTTGCAGGAAGAAAAAGTAATGATACGCTCATTTTGACTACCAGAAAAAATCACTAAATTGATTTAAACGAATATTTAGTAAATAAAGTGCACATTATTTAACCATTTGCCCGTGGAATACATTCGAGGAAACGTACCAAAATTGGAAAAAAAATATTTCTCTTTAAATTTATTCGTCATTATTATCAAAATGTTAGAAATACAGTGGACTACGGGTAATGTGATTCGTTTGGAACACCCTGATTTTGATAACAATAACAGACTGATAACAATAAACGATATGCAAAATTAGATAAATTTACCCCCCCCCTTTAATTCACACGTACTAAATTTCAAAATAAAATGAAAAAACTCACCTTATATTTATGTACTGTATATTAACCTTTAAAACATAAGAATTGTATACATAATTATAAAAGTTGATTAATTGTTGACTGTCTACCATTTTTTCTAAGAAGCTCATGGATAAATTGTTCTTAATCATAATTTTTTTTACCGTCATCGGAGCGGTGTTGTACTCCCCGTTTCGACACTTTCAATGCAATTCAGAAGCTGAGAAATGCTTAACTGCGCTGCAGCATTGCGCTGACTCATTTTTGGTAACCTGTTATAACAATTTGAAATTCCGATCTTTTGTTTTAACATTAAATCATTTCGCTTTCTGGCTTCCATGTCGACAAGCTGCATGTAAGCGAAAAATGCATAAATTATGAAGACGCTCCTTCTCAGTTCCTATAAGAATGTGTTGCCTTCTGCTTATCTGACAACCACTGACCACCAGCAGGGTGTGCGTATATCTGAAAAATTACATGAAAGTGTAATACCCCACTCCTTTGATTATTCCCCATTTCCCTAGGTGGAAGAGGGAGAATTATCGTTAAGTTAAAACATCAGCGAAGGAAAAGTAAAGACTGAGTTCCTTCTGAATACATTGGGAATATTCCTTTACCAGTTAAAATGAGGTTCGAAAACGGATAACATTAACCGATGTAACGATCCCATAAAGCGATATTTTTAACATACAAATGAACAGAGAAAATCGGGACCAAGTGATTTCAATAAAGATAAGCGATTAATAACAATAACCGAGATCACATTAAGCGGAGTCCTATGTATATTATTTAAAAAAAATTAAACGATATAACTATTAAATTCAATATTTTCCCATATATTGGAAATATCAATGGATTACAATAGTTATTTGGTGAAATTATAGCAAAATAAAGCAAATGTCATAATTTTCAAGATAAATATTTTAAATAACATGTATATCAACTATCCTGTATACTACATTCCTTAGATTCACATTTAAATTTCACAAATTCTTTGCAATATCCGACAAATGGTAACAAATAGCGCAAAACTTTTCTCTCGAAAATATTCGCCATTTATTGGGAAAATGGTAAATTACATATAATGCATTTGACTAACTCATTTCGGGCTTCAATACGTTATTGAAATACCGATTTTCTCTTGCCCGAACTCAGGTCGGGCATTTCAAAACAGGCGCTTTTGTATTAACCGAACTAAGTTCGGTTACACGGGCAAGAGGTTAAAACTATGATAGAAAATGATGGAGACATTTTCCGAATCAGGAGGAACTAGGCGAGTCTAACCGGCCAAAATGTACGTGTTGAAAATGCAGAAAGTTCAGTTTTTAGTAAAGGAACAATTTCTTTACGCAATACAGAAATAACAATATTACTTACGTTTAGGTGTTTCAGGTTGAGATGGTTCAAGGTCAGGTGGCACCTGAAAAGGAAATAAAATCCATTATATTATTTTTATTTGCCATAAATCATTCTACAGTAATCGACATCAAATTTCTTTATGACAGTTTAGAAAACAAAATTAGTGTTATCAAAAAAAGCTATATTTCTTAACACATTGTGTGAGGGTACATTTCTCAGCGGAATTGTACCGGGAGCAGGCGTTTTCCGCTTAAATTTAGTTATTCAGTTAAACCTCAATAGATCGAAAATTATTTAATTTTTTAACCCACTTTTCGCATATTATATCGAAATATGTAAATAACAACCATAAGGTCTTTATAAACAAAAAATATATTTTTTAGTGGATAAATTTATAATGGTACCATAAATATGAAAAATCAAATAGAAATAGTAGTATATAGTTTTAATTCTTTTCCGTTCTTTGTTTCCTCATGGACTTTGTTTTTGCATAGTAAAAACTAGTTTTTATTTATCTCAATTTTTCCAGAATCTATGTAGTAGAAAGAACATTCGGCTTCGTTTTCCTGTATATACCGTTACTTTTATACCGACAAACAAACCATGTTGTTACACTAGCCCGTACTAGTAAGTGACCCGCTCTCAAGTATCAATCGTCAGAAAACATAGTACGTGTTCCGCATACAATATGTTAAGATTATTCAGCAATTTTGAGGAGTCAAAAGTGAACTTAAATCATTAAGTTACAGCTATCAATAATATCCTTAATAATAAATAAATAATTCTGGAGTGAAATGATTAACTTTTGAAGACACCTCCTAAATTGAAATGGACAGTTCACTAATATAAAAAAAATTCCCCCATAGCGCACACAAAATAACCACTATCAATAGTATCCTTAATAATAAATAAATAAATAATTCAGGAGTGAAATGATTAACTTTTGAAGACACCTCCTAAATTGAAATGGACAGTGCACTAATATAAAAATATCCCACCATAACGCACACAAGACAACCACTATCAATAATATCCTTAATAATACATAAATAAATAATTAATTCAGGAGTGAAATGATGAACCCTGAAACGGTTATGAGCAGTTGTAAATGCGGATATCTATTAAAACGTGTTCTTCAGCACATAACAATTATGAAGTAATTTTTCTATACTGTTAATATTTTTTTCGTGTAAAGAAACACCCCAAAGTGCGCATTTATCTGCAACAGGATCTTGGAGACAAAGGAAGACGGAACAAATAGTTCGGGTCCGACATTTCTTCCCCCCACACCAAAAAAAAATCCCCTCTTTCTTCCGCCCTCGTGTGAAAAGCCGCGGACAAATGGCACGGTCACGATGAAAGGGGGCGACAGGGCTCGCGTGAGACACGCGAATCACGAAGTTTATTCGAGAAAAGCTCTCATTAAGCACAATGGGTGGAAAAAAAATGGAAGTCCACTACAACATTGTGTCTTCACGCCACAGAGCATGAAGCGGGAGGTGCAACAGATTTTTTTTTAATGAATTTTAATGGATGTTTTTTTTCCTCCTTTTGATTGCTGATCTGCTTCGTAGAGTGTCTTTGACATGCATATTTTTGGACACTCTAAAAAAAGACTATTTTACAACTTTATATGACTATTGAAAGGAATGTGATATGGACACCACAAGAAATCCTTCAGCGGCTATTAAATTACATACATTTATTTTAACTGTTATTTTACAAGGTACGCTATGAGAATTATCCTTTGCACATTTGATTTAAGTTTCAATTTTAATTTCGCTTTGGAAGGTATCTATAAGAAATTTGGACCCCACGACATGTGTTTCGCAGATTTACACCCTTGACTACATCTGCAAAATCGAACTCATTGACCCCTTCCACCCGGCATTCCTTCAGGAAAAGCGGAGCCGGCCGGATAAGGGGGGCTGATAAGTTATATCGGATATGGCGCTTGTTTTATTTGTCTTTTGTAGGCCAGCATTGCATCTGAAAGGGAGGACTTCTCTTTTCAGAAGGAATGAAGTTTCGAAAAGCTGACCCGCCCCCCCCTCCCCAAAGAAGGGAGAGAAGATCTGAAAGAGAGCAGTTGGATTCAGGGAGCCGACACAGATACTACGCTCGGTTATCTAAATCTGGGTAAGACTCCTTTTGCCTTGTTCTTTTTAACCCCTAACCTAAATTAACCACTGGGGCTACAGTTTACGCCCTCAGAGCAGGAGTCTGACCCATTATAACTCTACATTGCCTTAGCAGACAATTTAGGAAATTTCTTAGCAAAAAGGAGATGCACGCTGTCAGAGGAAGATTTTCCACCCAGATTTTGACTGAAACGTTGACCCAGGTGTTAAGGGTCTTCTACATATACGTTCATTCTAGCTGACCAGTCAGATTGTCCTGTCCCTATGATGAAGGGGGAACCTGTCCTCAACGTTATCTTAATTAAGGTCTTTAGCTAAAACGGTGTCATTTTTATGGGCCATGACTGCAGCCACCCATCTTGAAGTCCGTCTCATTATATATATATATATATATATATATATATAATGAGACGGATCGACTGGGACTAACTGCCCCCAAATTTTACACTTGAAACCTATTTGAAATTGCCCCTATTATTTTCCTCAGCCCGGGCATGCTGGGCTGTCAAGAGTCTCGCTAAACGAAAGAAACACATCGTCGTCGTGGCCGTAAGTAATCTTTATTTCATCTTCTCAAAATCGCACGAAATCCAGAGGCATCTGAACTGGACGGTGTCAGAGCTCTCTCTAACTACATGTAGCAATGGCAACCTTTAGCGGGAGAAGACTAAATACCATATATGGTTTAGTGTCATGGGAAAAAGCTGAGGTAACAGTTAATTGCTTATAGAGAGTAACCTTTGATTAGAGACATTTGCCAAAGTGTGGCGTTTCAAAAGAGTGTCATTGCTGATCGTTATAGATTTTCCTGGGAGAGTTTTAAAATACCAGTAATATCATTTTTTGTTTTGGGAATCATAGAAAGAATTTCGGGGTTCGGGTGAAGGAATGAAAACTTCCTCGTTCAATTTGCATGGCTGGGAAAATATGATTAATATAGAGAGAAGAAATTAAGATCTAGAATAATAACCAGAGTGTCATAAGGATTAAATTTATAATCACAATGCACGGTTTGTTTTAAATTTTTTTAATTACGTGAATTTACGGTCATTAATGTCTGTTATGAGTCTTCTCTTATTTTTATTAATAAAATGATGCAAACATATTGTTATACACAATCTAGTATACCATTTTACATTTAACAATTCATAAAATTATTTTTATCTTTGGCTTTCAAACAATAAGCGATGATTTTTGAATACTAGATAATAATAGTTTTACACAACAGAAGGCAATTTCCTTTTCGTTTTGCGGAAATGACCGTAATTTCTATGCAAAACGTTAACATTACGTTGGAATCATCGATAGTTTGCCAAATTGAGGAATAAAGTAATTTTGTCCGTGATAAAACCGGTTGTCGCAAAGAGTTTCCTGTAATAGACAATAGAGTGTAGTTTAAAAACGTGGCTTTGATTATCTCGTGGTTAATTTTGAAATCAGAGAGTTGCCAACTAAAAGAAAAATCTTCAAGCTTCAAATGTATTAATTACTCAAGAATTTTATTCGAGAAATATAAAATCAGGGTTGGAAAAAAATCATGATTTTTTTAAAAAAATAAAAAAAAATCAGATTTATTTGATTTAAATAAGATTTTTTCGATTTAAATCAGATTTATTTGATTTTTTTTCTGAATTCTAATTTTAATTATTGTTGTATTTTATATTTTTTGCAATATACATGGAATAGTTTGTTATAAGTAACAACTTATCTATCTAGTATATTCTACACACTGATTACCTAAAATTAAATACATAACTTTTAATCTAAATACATTTCATTATTTCGTAATTGGATGGTGCAAACTAAATAAGATGTAAATTTAAAGAACAAATTCAATATTCATTTAATGTAAAGTATTTATTAAAAAATTCACAATTATTTCAATACTTTTTAAGCAACGAATTATAGATTTAACTGTTTCAATAAAAACACTACTTTCGATGTCGTATACACTCCTAATTGGTTACGAAGGTTAGAATGAAAATTACCAAAAGAAGAAAACTGTCTTTCCATTCTAGCAGATAATGTGAATGCGGTTGTTATTTGGTAGACAAACTGGATTTCAAGTTCTGTAATACTCTCTTTACCCCCCAATTACATAAAATGAATTCCACTAGTCATAACTAGTCGTACCTACCCCTACTACATACTTTCTGATAACAACCCCTAAATTCTTAGAAAACATACTATCTATTGACACTTATTTACTTATTGGTATTTCTGTGCTCACTGATTCCCAATTCTCCTGTCTTTCGAATGTAGGTTTTAAGAGAAGTGAAAAAAAAAATGATTTAAATCAATGATTTTTTTAAAAAAAATCAACTGATTTAAATCAAGATTTAAATCATGATTTAAATCAACTGATTTAAATCATGCCAACCCTGTATAAAATGATAAATTATTTCACTTGTCATTAATTATATATATTTAACCACTAAAATTTCTTAATTAACTAGCCGATGCATGGCTAGCATGATCACTTTTCGTTTCTTGTTTTTGTTTACAAAACAACTAAACTCGGGACTACTTAAGAATTGGGTGCCCTTGGCAAATTTGGCATATTTAATAAAACAGAAAGGTTTGTAAGCATTGTATTTCTTGCTTTTTCTGGCGACTTTAATTAAAGCACAGTGCACCATCGTAATAGAATTATATACTCTTACTTATTTAAAGAAAACGACTTGAAAACCGGACATTTATATTTATGGGTAATTAATCTCTTAACAGTTTACAAACGCAACAGCTGCAAATTATTAAAAATAGGCCATAGTGAACCCTTAATGGTTTGTTGTATCTTTTTTTTCAAGCATTACGTTTTTTTAATATATAAGAAAAGATTGACACAAGGATAGATTTATAATGCAAATATAATTCAAATACAGAAACAAGAAAAAAAAAGTTCCGAATTTTGTTGCAATCTCTGTTCTTAAACTAATTATTATTTAACGTTTCTCTTACACACAAATCAAAAGAATATCAATAGGCTTAACAGTCCTCATTTATTTTCAGGAATATATTACTCATAACTCTCTTTAAATGCATGTTTATTTTTATAGTTAATTTACAACCTTGATAACCGTCTATTAGAGCAAAACAACGCTTTCAAATTATTAGTACAGCAACTTTGGGAAGAGATAAGACGTATGCTTGTCAGCTAAATAACTGTCTAGCAGCGGAATAAATTATTAGACAAAAAATATTTGACGCTTCATTTGACGTATGTTTGTACAAATGTCTCAGCTAAATTGTCCAATCAGAAAGAAATACGGCCATGAGAGTAAAAAACAAACGAAAAAAATAAAACATTCTCCATTTGTTCCGTTCAGTGATTTATAAAAGTAAAGACTGGCGTAATGACTCTATTAAGTAGCAGCCAAAGCCGCCAACGACTGGGAACAACGAACTGGTTCATTTTCTGCAAGGGGATCATCCGGGCCGAGTGAGATGGAATGAATCAGTTGAGCCGTTCCATTGACATCGAGCCATCCGGCTCGTGACAACGAGCTCGTCGAGATAGCATCGCTAACACACAATTTGCTACAATCTTTCGCAAACAATAATTACGCGCTCTTGTCCGCGACGACAGTTGTTTTCGGAAAAGTAATGGATCGCGAAATTGGGGAAAACAGATATGGATTAACAATAGATAAGCATCGCTTCGATATATTGGAGCCTCATTAGTATTCCGTTGGCGAAGCCCCAGAGATAACAGAAAAAGGAAAAACGAAATAATAATAATAAATAATTGGAATCGGTGAAATAGCTGTTGAACTCCGATTGCGTATCAATAATTGCATGGAAAAAAAAGAGTTATAATAAGAGCAAGAAAATTAGAACATTTGAATTATGCATCTCGATTCATACGTGACCAGATGCTATCACAGATAGGATGTTAATTGTATAATTATATACATATTTCTGTACAAAAAGGAGTTTCGATTCAGGTTTAGGTTTCGAGTCAGATCCAAAGTCATCTATGTTTATCAAATTGATTTTGCTGTTTAGAAAGATCAAATTTTTATCTATCCATTCTTGGATAAAATGTTCGCAATGAATTGCGTGATTGTCTTAAAAAGTGATTCATTTGTAGAAAATAATCACTTAAACCCACTTAGTTAAAGAAATTTGCAACTGTATTGGAACCCCCTTAGCCTTATTATCAATATAAAGAAGATTAAGATTATAATATATACAATCTGTTCCATAACAGCGTGTCGTCTATTTCTCTGAATATACAAACGAATTAGATAAAAATACGTTTGTACCATGTAGTATACATATTAAACTGAAATGCATTTCACCTAATAAGTTGTCCAGTTCGAATTATTATCAATTATGCAATAATCATTTTATCATTCGATTTTGACGTCGAGCGGCGTTGACTCAGTTCCGGTAGGTCGTCCACATTTTGTACCGTTTTATAACGCGCTACCCACTTCTTGACGAACGGCTCCGACTTTCTGGTGTACCGGCTGCAACTGCACAAGACATTTTACGTTCTTTTGGATGGTGACACAGAAACACTGAATCAAAACGGCTCGCATACGCGGCACTCATTTGGGAATTGTTGATTGAAACACAGCAAAACAAATCGAATAAAGGATATAATCATCAAGCATTCTTCTCAAATGTTTGAAGAACACGTGCCATTAAGCTGGTGTCTGCGTGATATCTATTGACGAAGTTATGAGCGACACGCTCTTATGGAACAGGCTGTATATAAGAAAAAAATATATATATAATAAAAAGATATATATATATATATATATATATATATATATATATATATATATATATGAAATAGTACATTAATAATAAATGTCTATGCAAAATCTACTTAAATGTGAACCATATATGTCACCTGTATTAGGAATATATAATTTTCTCATTTGACTGTTATTAAACTTAAGATATTTTCGTCTATTTATATCAAACCTTTTTTTTACTCTTTGATAAAGTTCTTTTACCAAAATTCATAAAGCTAGCGTATTGTTACAACGTCCGGGTCTAAGCGATACAGAAAAAATCAAAGTAAACAACACGATATATATAGTATAAAGTAGAAAAGTGGTAGTAGCGCTAAGGAACAACCTAACTTAACCTAACTGGTACATTACAGTGGTGGGAGAGGTAAAAAAATAATAATAAATAAATCGATAACTTCATATTTGAAAGAAAATGGGAGATTTAAACCTAACAAAAGTCCGAATAATTGAAAACACGAATTGGTTACTTGGCGATTAAGTCGATCATTCATTTCCACAGCTTTCCCCAAGAATGCACAATTATTAGGGGTTCAACTTCATTACAAAATGTCAACAACAACTTAGAACAAAAGTGTCCTCTATTGGCAATATACTTTTTTCAATAATAGAGCATTCATTTGTACGACAGCGGTTTAAATGCAGAAATTCTTGGAGTACATTTGAATATCCGTGACAGTGGAGGAGTTTTACTAGAACCCTAGAATGATATAGTTAAAGACTTTTTTTTTATTAAAAATACAAGGGACGTTTTAAGTTTCGCCATCTTCTAGAAAGTGCAGATGATGCATTAGGTGAAAGAATTTATACCCATTACTGGTTCAATGACGAAAGTAACTTAAGTGGAGGTAGAGTGGCGCATGCGCTATGCTCATAGGAGATAGAGTTACACCAGACCAGCATGCCCAAGGTTATTAGATTAGAAATTAAGATAGCAGTTAGATATGTACTGACAACATGATTGCCAATGGAAGTGCACAGTATGAATGGGTTTTTAAAACTAGTATGTTTGTCATCCATGAAATCCTATAGACCGTGTATGATGAGGAGATCATGTCCTGTCGAATGGTCGCTGATTGGATCATCTGGGTTACAACCCCGATCTTGCTCTATCGAACTTTCATTGATTCCCTGTATTCAAAGCCTTTCTCTCGGGATTTCACTTCCAAAAAATGCTAAAGTGAAACAACAATTCCTTGAATCGCAGTTTTTACCAGATTGGTTTGTTTTAACTGCTTGCACGGAACAATAAATATCTCAAAGTTGAAGGTTACTATATCGAAAATAAGTGTAAGGTATATAATTCATAATGTCATAATGTATTTTGTTTTGGCAATAAAGGTTCCACGTAAAAAAAGGGACAAAATTTGCTTTCGAAACGTTCCTTATAATAAACTATTAAAAGCTGAAAAATAACTTAATGTGCAACAAATCCCTTTAAAATGGAATTTACAAATATTGTCATCTGTATGTCATCTGTACTACATGCTTTTTCTTGTTTTATAGACCTAAATAAATCTTTAAAAAGTAGTGCTGCAGTCTTAACCCTTAATTTGGGTAAGTCTGACCGCTACACCGGACATGTATATTTATAACTACTCTATAACATAATTGTCAGTGTTCGCCACATCGGACATTAATTATCTCAAAAATGGAAAATGATATATTTTTTGTTTATTTTACAGAGATCCTAATGTCTATACAGACATGGGAAAATAACAGAAATTAAAAAATATTTGAAAAAACACCTTGTCAAGTTAAGGGTTAACGATAGTAACAAGTTCTGTACAACGAGAATAGCGTTCAAGGGTTAAATGTGCTTTGCTTTCGTTTAATCTTCTTTATCTTAGCAACAATTCTCGTTTCTACCATTAATTTTGCAATTAACTTTTCGGCATCATTAATCAAAGATGTTCCTGCGGAATCTGTGTTTAGAAAATAAGATAAAATAGATGTTTCAAACCATTATACGAAACATAGGTTATGTCACCGCTTGTGTCGCTTCATCTAAATGTGTTTTACAGTTAAATACACGAGTAACAGCCAACAGCCTTTATTCCTTTATTTTTTTTTTTCAATTTCTGCCGTCATTAACCACGTGGTAGGAGAGTAGCCATTTGTAACTGTCTCCTTACAGTTTACCTATTTAGACCGCAAAAAAGTCTTCCAGGCTGGAACAAAGACCTGGATGGACTCCAGATATCTAGCATCCCAACTTTTTTTACGTCCTAGCTCTTGTTTACAGCTGCCTCTCTCTCTTTTTTATAAAGAAAGTTGATTAAGAGGTAGGCTGTGTTTGCGCCGACAGGGCATCTCTGCATTTATCAAGCTGTTGAACAATGGCCCGACATTGTATGTTCAACTCGACAATTTATCTTCGGTTGCGGTGGTCTCTAGGAGACGTTTCGTAAAATAGATTTAACACACGTCGTTAAAAGTTTTTGTTACTCTTTAGAAAGAGCATGCGCACGTGCAGCCATCAACATGAATAAAGATGAAAATCTCATGCCGCATAGTAGGAATTTCAATTAAAACTTTTTGAAGGGTAACTAAAGCCTTAAACTCTTTAGTTACCCTGTTCTTATATGATAAAGCAACAAAAACTGCTAGCTACTATTGTGATATGTCTTTGCCTCTTTGTAATGTAAAAAAGGATATAAAAAAACCTGTTGTATAAGAAGTGACAGAATTCTTGGGATGAAGCTATTGATAAAAAATTGCGTACAATTAAACCAAACATTGAAAATTGGTGTACTTTGCCGTCTAGAAGACATGATTTTATTCTTACTCGCCTCCGGATTGGTCATACACGTTTTACCCATCGTCATTTGTTACTCGGAGAATCTGCTCCAGTTTGCGATCACTGCAATACAGTAATATTTGTAAAGCATATCCTCATTGATTGTCCTAGGTTTAAAAAATATCGTTTTCATCATTTTAACTCTTCATCTACTAATATTAAAGATATTTTAGATAATTCGTCTCATCCTATACTCTTTCAGTTTTTAAAAGACATTGGTTTTTGACCTCACATCTGAATTTTGTGATTCATTGCTGTTTTTCTTTACTTTTGGTTTTTTATTGTGTCTCTTTTCTACACTGGTGTTGCATGTTTTAAATTTTTTGATTTTCTAATCTGCATCGATGCAGATTTTATCTTCCTATTTCTACAAAACTCATTAACAGATTACTAATACAAACTGTAGTACTATTTGTATCGGTAGAAGAGACTTCAATGATGAATGTGTCCACTATATTTAAGGATAAAGTGTTTATTAACAATGATTCTCCATCCAATTAATCAGTTATTCATGAGACGCAAGGCATCGTGTTTATAAACTGATTGAAGGCCAAACAAACTCTAACTGCAAATAGTCGGCGGCAAATAGTACTCTATCCAGATGTCAAACGTCCAATCCATCCTTCGCTGTCAAGTGAACTCCTAAATTGTGCATCACAGAGATCCATTCATTATATATTGAGATAATATGTTTAACGCTCCCTAAGGTCCATCATTCTGGACGATAATTTTACTCTAGCCTAGCATAAGACATTACAGAAAATACATCATAGAGTTTTTATATTGAAAAATGACTTTAGTGACGGGATGCGGCCTAATTTTCTTGAGACAGGATTCAGATTGAAAGAGAAAAATAGACTTTATTCTACGTTCTAAAAATTATATGCAAGATTTGAATCTGTATCCTACCCTGCGGTCAGAGTCTAGCAGCAGACATCACAAAAAATACAACATAGAATAGTTATTTTAAAAAATCCCATTTTAAGGCATTCTGACGCCTTCAATGTTCTTGAGTCAAGAAGTAGCGTGAAGAAGGATCGCAGACATAACAGAATTGGAAATCACTATTATTTCTGGAGTACACACTGGCTAAAAAAACAAAGGGATTCTAATATCCCAAAACATTTCGAAATGTAAAGGATGTTTGCTTGGATAACATATCCACGATGATCACAGTCGTAAAAAAACAGAATTAAATATTCTCACACGATGGGGAGGCCTTTCCAGGGTGCAACACGAATCCAAACTATTCCCCGTTCTGTGTCCGAGACCCTGCCGTTCCTTATATGAGCGGACCTTACGAGTCTCCCGAATGTAATTGCTAAAAAGCTGGCTCACGTCAAAAATCGGGGAAGCCTCCACGAGGTCAAAACACCTACGTAAAAAAATGTCGAAAAGCCCTGAATCGCAAAATTCTGGGCTTTTTATACCAGGGGGTCAGTTACGGTCCCAGTTACCTGAGAACTCCAGTTAAGGTTACAG
>CM063508.1:184554817-184577317 GCA_032207245.1 Pardosa pseudoannulata | reverse complement strand
ACACACACACACACACACACACACACACACACACACACACATACATATATATATATATATATATATATATATATATATATATATATATATATATATATATATATATATATATATATATATATATATATATATATATATATATATATATATATATATATATATATACTATAATTACAAACATAATACTCTATTAGATGCTAATAATATGGATTTTAAACTATAATACCTAAAATTAAATGAATAAAACAAACAAACAAATAGAAACAAACACACACACAATAAGAGAAAAGCATTGGTCAACCTCTTTAAAGGTACTGAGCTCTCTACCCCCCATATAAGTTTAATGTTTTAATAAACATTGTTGCAATAAATTATGTAATAAAAGTGAGTTTATTCTGTTAATCCATCTTTGGCATTTCCCTGCTAAAATCTTTTACATTTGCTTATATATTGGTGTGAGGGTGCAATATAGTATACTTATGTAGTGGATTATGGGCCCTCTATACATATATACATATACATTATATATATATATATATATATATATATATATATATATATATATATATATATATATACATATATATATATATATACATATATATATATATATATATAATATATATATATATATATATATATATATATATATATATATATATATATACACTATAGTGACAGACATAATACTCTATTAGATGCTAATAATATGGATTTTAAACTAGAATACCTAAAATTAAATGTATAAAACAAACAAACAAATAGAAACAAACACACACGCACACACAAAGAGAAACGCATTGGTCAACCTTCTTAAAAATTCCAAGATGGGGGTTAAGTTGAATGTCATTCTAAATTAAGAAAACCGTAAGAATCTACACTATCAAATAATTGATATCAATTTAAATGCAACAATTTTAGTGCGCAAGGAAAGGCAACTTGTGCTAGAGTTGAGCGTGACTAGAGAATAATAATGATCTTTGAGACTTTTGAGAAGGGTGTCGTAAAAATACGCCAACCTGTCATAATGGGCGATAATTACGGTCTCGGTGGTTAGTAAAACATTCGACTCTCCCTGTTGGATTCGGGAAAATTTCCTTTCGTGCATCCGCAACAGGTTTTTAATTGGCTTTTAAGCTTTTCGAAAATAATTTTATGTATGAGAATACTCAGGGCTTAAGAATTATGAACTGTTATAAATAACATGTCGGGTAAAAAAGTTTCAAATTTGTTTCAAATGAAGGAAAATTAGTATCAAGAATCGCGTACTGAATAAATAAACTTACTCTTACCCTGTGCTGAAGAGTTTTCTTATATATATACTAATAGTGCGGAATGAAATGCGTAGTAATTTTTTTCAGAACAACAATGGTTATAATTAACACTAATTATTATGTAACAAGTTATTTTTACCGACAAAAATATTCTTTATTCTCACTTATTACAAGAATGTTTTGCTGCACAAATTCCACGAATTCCTTTTTTACATAGAGCGCAAATTAAGTTGGATCGTCTAATTCCATTATCGATAATTTAATCCATTGTCTATCATTTCAAGTGATAGACTACTTTATCCAGTACATAGATGCTTCAGTTTTAATGACCCTGGCATCTTTGTTCAGTATTGATATTCTAAATATATATTAAAATACAGCCTACAGCCCTACATTTCTTCCTTTGGGTTTATAAACCAAAAGACGACGGTAGACAGATGCCAATGTCTTTTGATGCTGCTCATAGAGTTGTAACCTCACTGAAATCTCGGGAATATTCTTGATTAAAAAGAAGCTATTTACAATTTTTCCGAATGGACATCACAGGGATCAAGTGAGCTGTACGGACCTAAAAGGCCCCATGTTCGAGGCGAACCTAAAAAACAATCTGCGGTCTGATGCCTACAGTTAAACCATTTACAACTGGAACTCCTTGAGTCTCACACAAAACTGGAGAAAGGCTCTTCAAAAAACCAACTGCGACCAGTCGTTGCCTCCGCTCGTCTCTCCTAGGGAATCTCTTCGGCGAAAACTCGAGCCGCCTGACGTCATCTTTCGCTTCTTCCCATTGGCTCTCAGGCGTCGTCCTCCTGCTATCCTCCAATTGGTCCTTTCGTTGGCGACTCACAGTCTGACTTTTTGGCGTCGCTTCCGACCATCTAATCACCTCGAACATATCACGGAGTGTCGAAACGAAAACCCTCTGCAGTGTAGTATCAAAAACCCAGGCAGAAAGTCGCCTTGGACTGGGCTTTAACAAAGCCTCTTTGTGAAGCCAATAGGGTATAGCGACGTCACAGAGTCGAATTCCATCGCTGGTACAGATGTTTATAGTTGCTCGAAATTTGATGCAAGCAGTTTAAGTAGTAGTGTCCTACCTAACATACAACGTGTTGAAAAACAGTACTGTAGACTTAAAATTTACACATTTGTATGTATGAATTTTCGTAATGTATCTGAAAAACTTTTACTAGTTATTTTTGTTTACGTCTGTTCGTTAATATGTAGCCCAGGAAGGGCAGGGCCTGGTTAAAACACTAGCCGACTGGGCCTAGTCCCTGGGCCCCCTAAAATTTAGCACTTAATTATTAAATTTTAAATAATTTAATTAACAAAATTTGAAAATGCTTTTTGTTAATTCTTCAAGTAATATTTCATGAGACCTTATTCCGAAATTAAATAAAATAACAGTTAAAATGTTGACAATTTTATCTAAAACACACTCCAGTTTACTTATTTACATTACTCCAGTCACTTTTCTTACCTGACTCTTTATGGTCCTGAGTAGAATTTTTTTTTTTGCCTTGAAAAAAGGGTAGATGTGGGGGACCCCCGAAAGACTACCAGGCCCTGTGCCCAACTTCGCCTTGATCGGGTTCAGGGAAGGGTGGTCTCCATACTCAGACATAGAAGTCAATCTGACTCGTTTGCATATATATTAGAGAAATGTGGTTTTGGAAGCATTCCTAATAATTCATACCTAATATTACGTTCTGAGATACAATAGGGTTAACAAAGCCTCTTTGTGAAGCCAATAGGGTATAGCGACGTCACAGAGTCGAATTCCATCGCTGGTACAGATGTTTATAGTTGCTCGAAATTTGATGCAAGCAGTTTAAGTAGTAGTGTCCTACCTAACATACAACGTGTTGAAAAACAGGACTGTAGACTTAAAATTTACACATTTGTATGTATGAATTTTCGTGATGTATCTGAAAAATTTTTACTAGTTATTTTTGTTCTCAACGTCTGTTCGTTAATATGTAGCCCAGGAAGGGCAGGGCCTGGTTAAAACACGAGCCGACTGGGCCTAGGCCCTGGGCGCCCCAAAATTTGGTACTTAATTATTAAATTTTAAATAATTTAATTAACAAAATTTGAAAATGCTTTTTGTTAATTCTTCAAGTAATATTTCATGAGACCTTATTCCGAAATTAAATAAAATAACAGTTAAAATGTTGACAATTTTATCTAAAACATACTCCAGTTTACTTATTTACATTACTCCAGTCACTTTTCTTACCGGACTCTTTATGGTCCTGAGTAGAATTTTTTTTGCCTTGAAAAAAGGGTAGGGGTGGGGGACCCCCGAAAGACTACCAGGCCCTGTGCCAACTTTGCCTTGATCGGGTTCAGGGAAGGGTGGTCTCCATACTCAGACATAGAAGTCAATCTGACTCGTTTGCATATATATTAGAGAAATGTGGTTTTGGAAGCATTCCTAATATTTCATACCTAATATTACTTTCTGAGATACAATACATCTCATCTGCGAATGGTGTTTTAAGGATTTATACGTGCTGCTTCTAGATAGATGAACAAAATACTTGCAGCGCTTGCAGTTTCTTCACTTTTCAAACCCTCGCAACATCAGCCAAACTATTCCGTCATTTAAACGACACGGCGAGAAAGAATCAATTAGCCGTGATAGGTCGTAACAGCAAATTTTCCCCTCTCATTCACGCTAATGGTGCAATGAATGGAAACCGACTTCATCCGACTTCCGATCCGAACAACGACCGACCACCCCCTCCTATCACAGTATCTCTCCGATTCCTTTTACGACGATCCGTACGAGTCATCAGCGGGCTAATGCCAAACGGCTAATTAACAGCGCCAAAAACGATCCCTGTATTCCCTCGCTAAGATCCCAGCCCCAAGTTATCAGCAATAAACGGACACAAAAGGACTCGGGATTTCCGCGGCCAAATAAACGCCGTCTATTTACGACATCCGTTTTGGCGGCCGTTTTAAGGAGTGAGCAGCGCCATAAAAATGTGCGGCCGCGATGGACTACATGCGTTCCTTCTTCTTTACTTTATGGTCTAGGGGGGATACGGCGCCTCGTTCCAGCGTGCTTTATGACTGTGTCTTTGGGTTTACGGTTGTCGAGAATATTAATTCGGTTCCTATTGCCGCAGCCGTCTTCCTCCCCCAACGCAACACGCAGTTATTAAAAGAGTCGGTCGGTACCGGAATGATTGTTCAGAAAAGGTGCCGTCAAACGCGATACGTCGTTCCAAACAGAAAGCGTAAAGTAATAGCGAGGGGAGAGCTTAAAAGAAACACATTGAGGTTATGACATCTTCGAAACTCGAAATTACACCTTGAATTGAAAAGAGCGAAATCTGTAAGAGGCCGTGAATTTTGGTTTGGTTTTAGAGCGCTACAGTTTATTTTTTAGATACGCAAGGGCTAATGAGATCTTAAAGCCGACTTTGAACAGGCTACGAACATACATGTCATAGTGAGATTCGGACACACGAACTCCGGTACCAAAAATCCAACGCCCTAACTATTAGAGGCCTTGAAAGAATTTCGTGTCACCAATGAAAAAGATCAGAATAGACAAAATTTTAAAGTTCTCCCGCAATAAATGAATACATGTTGTGGCATATCGGAGTTTATCTAATTGTGGTATCGCTTAGGTTACACAGACATGGCTTTGGTAACAAAAAATTTCTGAGGAGATAAGAGACTCAAGATGAGTGGCATATTTCACCGACTATGATATGACTCCTGGCAAGCTTCGAAAAGTCAGATCGTAGGTCAAGTCTCCAAAAACTAAAGTTGTATTTGAGGTACACTCTCGGATTAAGGGTAAAACGACAAAAAACAGTGAAATCTTTTGACAAACAAAACCCTCACGTTCACATTTCGTCTTTGTTTGGAGAAGCCTCATCTCTTTTATTCCCTGTCCTTCTTTTCTTTAAAAAAATAAAAACCTCGTCTTTCTCTTCCCTCTCTGGATTTTCGCGCCACCTCACTTCAGTCTGTCGCATTTCTCAGGTTGGTCTTGGAAGCGATGCCCGGTTAGTCCGGGATTCGCCACTAGCTGACACCTTACTGCTTCACCTACCCTATCCATCATTAAGGGAGGCCTGTTAAGTTCAGGACCGGAAGAAATTTATTTATTCCAGAAGTACTAAAATCCTCCAATATTGCAGTAGTATGTACAAACAGTGGAAATAATGTATTAATGTTCGGCAGTGGATGTTGATATACCAGGCCACCATGGCATTTGCAACCATAAACCCTCTTTGGGAGTGGGTTGTGGTCCAAGCGATCAACAAGTCCAGTATTGTCATTCAGACTATTAGGCATGCAGATATGGAACAGAAGAGATCAGATATGGAGCAGTAGAGTCTAATATTTTGGTACACAAATTTAAGAGGAAAATCGGTGCCCTTTACCGAAATGAAAAGACAAAAGGAGGTCATGATTAATATAGTAAAAAAAATAATTGGAATTGTGGGACGATTCTTGTTTGATAATATAGCTCTCGGCGATGTTCTACCGCTGAATATTTAACCTTAAGAAACCCAAAATAGTTGAATTTATCGCAAATCATTATTGGTATTACATTGGATTCTTCAAGATCTTCAAGCCTCATCTTTTTTCTTAAGATTTTGGATATCTTTGAATTCCACAACATGCAAGTCACGCCCAACACCAGACCTATCGCTGGATTTCGTTCTACCTTCAAAGCTTCCAATTCTTTCTCGGTTTATTAAATCATTTAAACTGTTTCGCACCACAATACAATTCCCCGTTATTTACTTGTACCTCCTTTGAACCTCATAGAAACACGTTTGCTGAAGATCTACTGAAGTTAACTGAAGTAAGACAAAAGCAAAGAAGTACAGACGCAAGTTACTTTCCCCATATAAACTTGGTTTAGAGTAAAAATGACTATACCTCAAATGATTTCGATTTACAAGACAAAGTGTTCTATAGGACCTTCCGCACCCGTTTCTACTAATCTGTTTCTACTTCAGATATCCATTTAGCTGGAGTTATCTCAAAGCATTCGATGTCCTTCTCTGTCCATGAAATTTATCAGCAGTATGAACTATGAGTTTAGTCTACAAATTAAAGTAAGATAGGAGATCAAACAAATCTTCAACTCATTTTTAATTATTCTCATTTGTGTCACATACATATGTGCATGTAAGCACATTTAAGTATTTATATGTGCTCTTACACAGTTGCCACGTATATGTAGATGTTAGTAAACGTGGCTCAAAGCCTTCCAATTGTAAACAAAAATACACACCCATACGTATATGCGTGTGGACCCGAAGCCAACTTTTACAGCGAGATTAGCTTCTTGCGCGAAAAGAGGCTTTTAAGTTTTGCGTGCCGTGGCGCATACGAAATAAAGTCGTTGGTCGGCCATAAAATCTGGGGGATCAAGACGCGTCTGTGTCCGTCCCATTGTTGCATGGCAAATTTTACGGCGCACTTAAAGAGAGGAGCGGCTGTCGTAAAAGAGCGGAGTCATAATTCCGAGCAGTTGTTACCGGGGATTAGGTCGGACGTTATGGCCCTTTTAGAGGGGCATTACGCAACTGGTGGAGCGCCGGAGGATTATTGGATTTTCACACGAACACCAGTTCATGAAGGTAAACCCAGCCTCCTCCTCTTGTTCATTTTTATGCCCGACGGACAATTACACATCATCGAGGGCGATAAAAACCAATGGGTATTCCGTCGACACTATTTTCCTCGCTAATTCCGTTTTATTGTCGGGTCTCTCTCTCTCTATTTTTAAACCACCAAAAAGTGAGCGAGACATACATTTCAATCGTTTGATTCGTTGATGATGGAAAGGCAGTAATACTAGACTCGAGACTCGTGTTTGTGTTACATGGACACCTGCATCTTTTTATAACGGCTGAAGACGGACTCGGCGAAAGAGGTGTAACGTATCCTGCCCCTGTTTTAGGTGACACAATGAAAAATAAGGTGCGTCTGGAATAATGAATTTATTTACACCTCTGCTATATACATCATTTCATAAATATACAATAAAAAAAAAAAAAATTTCCGATCACAGGTATGTGATTAGATACAGGTAGGCCTGAGTAGAGACGTGCAATATCTAAGATCAGAATCTGCCGAAATATTGATGATCCGACGGAAAAAACAATTCGGTAGCTCTCGCGGAAGTTCACTGAAGTAATGGTGGAATATCTAAGCACAGTTAGAGTTCCGAAGGGAAATATGCAAGCAATCCTGAAGATTATATTAAAAAAGAAAACTCAATGCACAGGGATCTATTCAATCTCAGCAAGAGATATATCCCAAGACGTGATTTCGCTAAATAAAACTCTCCGATGGAGAAACTGGTCGAGGCGACCTCTGAATTACCTGGCTGCTAGCTAACTAACTACTTCTCTAAAAAACAAATCTTCTCTCGTCTCTTTCTAGGGTAGGGGCCTCTAAGAGAGGAACCTCACGCACAATTTCCTTATTGGATCATCTAGCGATGACCTCACCTTTGAACAACTGGATTGGTCCGGGTTAAACAATCATCGGCCGCAAACCCAGGGGTCCCTGGAATTCTTAGCGGCTACATCCAAGTCGTGGCAATTCCTTTGTCGTTCCGATGGTCATATTTCTGGCTGTCAGTGAAGGTGCCAGATTGTCTGGTATATTGTTCCTCTACTATAGGGCACAACAGTGTAGACATCGTGGCGCCAGGGAAAACAATCCATTTGCATCCACACAAGCGAAGGTCACCTCTCAAAGCAAAGTTCTTTGATGTCGACAAAACGCTAAATCACGCCGTTACAGAGGGCAGAAAAACTACTATCCCAGGGAGGTGAAGGTTCACCAGGTGGGGGAAGGATGCCACCCATTTTAAATGTTTCATTTAGTCATCATAACGACGGAAAGAAGGGTTAAAATAAAGTATGCTTAATGGAAAGTTTTCTTTCCTACTCAGAAATGTAACAGAAATACTCTGGACAGGAATGACATACACGTTCGACTGTATTCTAAAGTACGTATTTATAGAAGTTTTTGACCAAATTTCTACAAGTCTGTGACGTTAAAGTCATGGTAAATTATCCATTCCTGAAATAATATTTATTTTAAAAAATGTTGAGGTGATGTCAGGGCCTGATCAAGGCAAAGTTGAGACCAGGGCCTGGTAGTCTTTCGCCCCCCCCCCATACCCTCCTTTCAAGGCAAAAAAAATTAGTTTATAAAGGAGGATACAAACGAATATTTTTGGAGGAAAGTTTATATTAACTTTTTTTTTTATCTTTACATACCTTCGTAGTACTGTCGAATGCCAAAAATCTGTCTATCCTCAAGGATGTAAATTGCAATTAAGATTTTATATAAAAATAAAATAAAATAGCATAGGTAAGATTAAAAAATAATGGCTATTCGTAGATTTTAAGAAAAAATTAATAAGAGAAAAATTGTCAACATTTTAACTGTTTTTACTTAATTTTTGAATAAGGTTTCATGAAATATTACTTGAAGAACTAACATAAAACATTTTCAAATTTTGTTAAATTATTAAAATATTAATAATTAGGTACCAAACTTTAGGGGGCTACTAAAATTAAGGGGCGCAGGCCCAGTCGGCCCGTGCTTTAATCAGGCCCTGGGTGATGTGTATATTTCTGTATTAAAAGAATTTTACAAAATTACATAAAGAAAAATTAAAATTTAATAATAGAAATAGAATGCTCATAATATTTTTTTAAATTGAATATTGCATTTTGACTACCAGAAAAATAATAAAATTTGATTTGGGAGATTCCTATTCACCGAGGTTTTTCCTGCTTAGTCCCTGCAGATTCGAGCAACGGACGATTATTTAGCAAACTATTATTATACTATTACGAACGAAAGCAAATGAACTTCATAAAATAACTCATAAATAATAAAATGAGGATATAGTATTTTATAGAGAGCTTATATCTATTCTCCCGCGAGGGATTATTAATGTTCCTACCAACCGCCGTGTGTGGTTACGCCTTCTTTCTCTCCGAAGTTCTCGTCTGGCGTGGAGGCACCGGCGAGAACTTTCCCCCCATCAATTAAGTCATTACACGAGCCTTCATAACAACAGACGACTTAACAAATTTCTTCTTTTGACGAGTAAAAAAAAAAAAGGCAGCTCCACTTACTTCATTGGGAGTCGCGAATTAGCCGGCAGGCAACCCGCAACGCAACCCACTCTAAAATTACAGTTTTCCAAAGCGCGGATAATTGAGTGGAAACATGGCGCAATCATCTCTCCCATTCTTTGGTGCCCGCACAGAAAATCATCTCTAATGACTCGAGGACCCGACCGCCAATCTGGCGTCGCGAGGTTAATGGCGGCCAAGGTCGCGAGGAATGACCACTTCCGCGTGTCCAGTTTCTTTTTCGCTGCCGTCGTCTGCGGAGATAATAAAGTCGAGTGGTCAGCTCTCTCTCTTTCTCCTGGTTTTTTCGTCCTAATGATGAGCCGGCTGGTCATTAGTTATGGAAACTTTCACTTGCTCTTTTGGCGGTCGCTGGGGCGTAGCGGATCTTTCGGAGCACGCGAGGATTCCGGGTTACCAAGCAGGGAGCGGTATTTGGCACGATCGCGGTATTCTTGGCTGCGAACACATACGGCACGCTAGACGCCAAAGTGGAGCTCCATGGTTATTGCATCCTAGTTACCCTAGTTATTCTTTCTCAATTTCGAGTTTCATAGTTTTGGATAGTCTGAAGCAGGAGTAGCTAACCAGTCTATCGGGCAATGAAAATTGGTTGATCTTAGAACAAGAGAAGCCGATATATTCAATGTTTTTAAGAACTGGGCCGCTGTAATTCAGTTCCAAAGATTCCAAAGATTCTTTAATGGTGGCTGGCACACGTAAAATAGGGTTGTGGTCGAAATATCTTAAATACAAACGATACCTTTGGAGGTGGTAGTTCAATGGAATCGGCATTAAGTAGCAGCAGTTTCCGAAGGTCATTAGTTATAATGTAGGTAAGAAGGTTGGAACTTTAATAGTGGCAACACTGCTGTAAAAGCGCTAAGTAACCAGACCAAAGAATGTTGTGTATATTACATGTGAGCTACATTCCTATCTTACCTCTTAGCAAAAAAACTCGCCCTTCCTACGTCACGCTCATGCGGAGTAACGTGAAGAACTGATCCCTGTATTAGCTTGAGGTTTAAAGTAATTGTTGTCAGGATGTTTTCTAAAAGAGAACAATGAAGTTGGATAAAAATTGAATGTCGTACAGCATGACAATGTCATCTAAGGTTTCAAGAGGCCTGATGGGAATCTGCATTGGCTTATAGAACTATAGTAAGATGGGTAAAATCATTTGACGAAGGACGCCAAATTGTGGCAGACGAGCATCGGCCAGGTAGTCCTAGTGTCAGCGAAGCAGAAGTGCATGCTGTTGCAGTACTAATGACAGTGATCGAAGCCATCTTACGTGCTTTACCATCCACCATACTCCTTAGTCTAAACCCTTGTGACTTTGACTTAATTCCTAAGATGAAGAAACCACTTGCATTCGCTTCAGAACTGTTCCAGAGATTCTTGCGGCAATAGACCGGTCCATTCGAATTTTCAAACGAACGGGCGCTGCTTCAAATTTTCTGCGACTTCTACATCGTTGGAAAGGGCTTATATTCAATGCTGGCGATTATGCTGCAGGTATATAAAACATAGTGACAGGAATAAATTTTGTATTCCATGTAAATAAATAGTTGCCACTATTAAAGTTCCAACTCTCGTATATAGTAGATCGTAGTGCACCAAATCGAACTAAACAAATCTTTTTGGACCGAGACGGGCTTTTACTCTCACGGACTTACTTCTATCACCTACCAGCACAAGCACGGACTAACTGATGGGTCGCCATGACCTCAACCAACCCCCCAAAGAAGATTTATGTTTCGATTATGGTTCTAAATGCTATGAGGACCTGGTATATCATACCGCCGAACTTTATTTAGAACATTATTTCTGTTTGTACATACTACTGAAATACTGCAGGATTTTCAAGATTTCGTACAACAATAGATTCAATTTCAAATCAAAACAAATAGTTTATACTGATGTTACATTTTTCAAGACTATATTTCATTTTTTCTTAATTTGTATACATTTTCTACAATTATTATAGCATTTTTTTTAGATCATTACAAACATTTTACATAATTTTTATTACTGACTCTTAAAATTTTCAATTTAAAGATTCAAATTTTTTTAATTATTTATTATATTATAGAAGCCCCGTGGCGTTGGAATGGCGCTTCACGCTCCCACGACACAGGACGGAGGTTCGATTCCCGGACTGGGCAAGGTTGACTCAGCCTTTCATCCCTTCAGTGGGTAGACAAACTAAGGATCAAGCATGCTTGAGGTTTGGTTTGGTTTGTTTGGAGCCCTACGGTCTACTGTTTTGCACACGAGGGCTAATGAGACCGGGACCTACTGCTTAAAGCTGATTCCGAACGGCTACGAACATCCATGTCATAGTGGGATTCGAACCCACGAACTCCGGTACCGACGATCAGCACCCTAACCAATCGGACAGCGTTCGGCCAAGCATGCTTGAGAACTAAACACTGGGGGTTCCGCGTAAGGTTGACCACCTAACCGGAACATATGCTTCGCACCCCAGGGCTCTTGGTCTCGGAAACGGAGATTGGCACCGTAGACCCTGGCCCCCTAGGGGATGTTGCTGCGAGGAGTAGAGTTCATTATATTATATGCAGTCTGAATTTTAATACATTAAACTATTTTTCTACAAGAATGGACGTAGATAAAATAAGTTTTATGTGTTCTACGCACCCTTAGAAATTTTCACCCCAAAATTAAAGTGAAAGACTGTAATCCAAATACGCAGAGTCGTTTAAAAAAAATATGAAGTTTAAATTTGAAAATGAAATGAGACGTTAGTCATAATAATAGCAAGTATAAAGCATGACTGGAGTCTTTTCCATAGTCAAATTTTGTAGTCGAACACTCAAATATTTTCCTCCCAAATAATGGGCGGGATATTATTTTTTCCTGCTAATGAATTTTATTATTTCCCAATTTTTGTAGATTTTGAATTATAATACCTTTTGAAACAATCAGTTGTAATTTTTTTCATATAATAAGGATGTAATCTTTATTGCTTTATTTATTTTTTGGTTAAATTTATTATGTGACCATTTTCATTGTGTTTCATGAGTATAGATATGATCACTCAATTCTGATTAAGTACTGCGTGACAAAGTTTATAAAAAAATTAAATCGGCAATTAGCTGGTGAAGTTCCATTAAACCATTTCTTAAAGTCATAGTTTTCCTAAGACATGTGAGCCTGAAAGTGACAGTCATTAATACAAATTAATACTTAAATCAAAAGTAGATTTAAGTCCATTTCATCCCGGACATATAAGAACTGTAACTCTATTCTACAGTCAGGACATTAAAACATGTGTCAACCTCCCCGACAAATAATCCGTCTGAGCAGCCGTAAAAAAAGATAGCAGGAGAAAAAGCAATGTCACGGTCCGGCGACCCTCCCCTTCGGCTCGACAAATAAAAATGTCGCCAATTACCCCACTTAAAGCGTCGCCAAAAGGGGCGAGACTTTTAACAGCCACGTTCTGCATGGTGGCACTAATGACCCCACAGCGGCCCCGCCCACGGACTTCGCTTTTTTTTTCTTTTTTTTTTTTTTTTTTCTCCTACGGCGACGTTTCCCCAATCAATAATCTCTGCTCTCTTTCATTTTTTGGGCGTTCCCTTGGCGCGAAAAGAAAGAATTAGACCCCCCCTCCTTCTCTTTTTACACATACACCATAATTTGGGGTTTGACACCTAAACACCCCCTGCTACCTACCGAAGCGAAAAATGATTTCCTTCCGAAAAATACCCACTTTACCCTGTTCGTCTTTTTTTTTTTTCAGCTTTTCAAACGAATGGACGAATTTTGGAAATATCCTATTTCGACGCCTTTTTTTTATTTTTTGCCCGTAACTTTTGTCGAGCGATGTAAGACGATGGAAAATACATTTTTCTCGACTTCATCTGTGATTATTACTGTTGATAACTAATTGTGGACTTTAGCTGTTCGACTTTCTTCCTATCACTAAATTTATCCTCACAACTGAGAATTGCGAAGAGGCTGATTTGGTTTGGTTCCGGGAGCTACTGTTTACTGTTTAGCTATACGAGGGTTTAACACGAACAAGATTTACGGGTGTTCATCCTACATCTATTTTTACTGAAGTGAGCCCATTGGACTCATACAAGAAAATGGAAGTTTTTGCAAAGAAAATAGTTCCAAATTAATTTAAATAAAATGTTTATCATCAAAAAATCATGGAAAACATTTTTTACATATAAAATCTGTTTATGAAACATATTTTCCGCAAACATTTCTATTCCATTGAGCACAATGGTTTCTACATCTGTTTCATTTGCACGATGGTTGAACTGGACCATTCTTCCGTGCGTCAGTATCATGAATTTCTGTCATTGGAACGGAAGTGTTCTCGACTTCTTCTCTATATTTGCTTTATACTATGCTTTATACTTTATATTTACTTTATACTATATTTATTACTATATTTCTTTATTTTCATATCCATTCTATAAGTCAAAATGGCTCACAACCATGAAAATAGGTCTACCCCATTGGATAATGCGAAATAAGGGGTCTGCAGGGAAGTGGAATGAAAGATTACATATATTTAATTACTTCACCAAAAACCAACGTATGTTTTTGAAAAGTGATATTAAAGATATTATATATATATATATATTTATATATATATATATATATATATATATATATATATATATATATATTTATAATATATAATGTATGTATATATATATTTATATATATATGTATATATATGTATATATATATGTATATATTATGTGTATATATATGTATATATATATATATATATATATATATATATATATATATATAGTGATCCAATTTTTAATGAGTCAAATGGGCTTGGTCCGTAAATCTAGTGTTAAGAAACCGGGACCTACTCCTTAAAGCCAATTCCGAATGTCTGCAAACATCCATGCCAACAGCGGGATTCGAACCCATGAACACCGATACCGAAGAGCAGCCTTCTTTCATTCGGCCGTCTTCTGGCGAATTACGAGGAGAAATTGATCACGTAAGCATGTGATGTACCCAGACCTTTTTAAAATTCAAAGTACGGTAAACTTTCAATCTCTTATAAAAATTTCATTACACACACACTTACAAAGAACATGCATACATACTTAAGTCTTACACATACATCCGTAGTTTTTAATGCATACTTAAATATGTCATAAAAGGCATCTATAAAGCCGTATGTAAGTTCATTGTACCTTAAGAAATATATTTGCAACCACATTGTGTCTTTTAATTTACGGTATAAATTTAGCTACTAAATACTGGAGAATAATCAATTTACTCTCCAGTATTTACCAGTACAAAGTCCATGCATAGATACATAAGGCTTATACATAAATCCATGGTTTTTCATGCCTACACAAATACAACATTAAACGGATCAGTAAAGCTGTATGTAATCTCATTGTACCTTAAGAAATATCTTTGAAATCACATTGTGTCTTTTAATTTACGGTCTAAGTTTAGCTAGCAAATACTGGAATAATCATTTACTCTCCAATTTTACAGTACAAAGTCCATGCATAGACACATAAGCCTTATACATAAATCCATGGTTTTCCATATACAAATACAACATTAAACGGATTAGTAAAGCCGTATGTAAGTTCATTGTACCTTAAGAAATATATTTGCAACCACATTGTGTCTTTTTTAAGGTATAAGGGTTAACTAGTAAATAGCGAGAATAATCAATTTACTCTCCAGTTATTTATTCTCCTTCTTATTCTATACTAAATTCATTCTTGATAGGATGGCGAGGGCGGAAAGTAATATTTAAATTCCTGGGCTGTTTTTTATTCATCCCTCATATACTCTAATTAGTTCCCACACCATGTATAGGCGTGTCACGTTCGGTAGAGTGTCTATAGAGTTGTACTGCTCAGGTTGACGGTTCTGCCCCCACGCAGCCTATTTTTCTAAATGTCTAATCAATTTAATGTTTTCTGCTTTTCTTTTAAATTCTTATTCCTAAAGTTGTTTTATTATTTTTAAAATAAATGTTTACTACTTTTTCAACTTTTAATGATTTTTATTTTATTAAATTCACGTATTGCTGAACGGATGTCACTGGTCACATAAACATTTCATATTTTCTATCCTTAAACTTTCTTCTCATAATGTAATAATAGTCTAAGTTATCTGTCCGTCTTTCCTCGAATTTATGAAGCGGTCGGACCTGGAATGGATAGAGCCTCTATGTTAGATATTTGATGAGTTAGGGTTAACAAAATTCAAAGCGAGTAAAGTTCATCTTTTCCTAAACTACAGATCCGATTCTAAAATAAATTGGTATGAATAAGCTTCGTATCACAGCGAAAGATACTGCTATCTTTAAAACGTTTGAAATCCACACCATCCCCTTTTTTGAGCGTTTAATGCCATTATATCAAGCCCTATTTTAAGAGCAGGCGATTAAATTTATCAATTTATCCCATAATAAATAGGTAAAAATAACAATTTTTTTCTAGCATTATGACGTCATTCCTTTAGCTATCTCATTTAATCATTTATTTTAGATTATTTAAATATCTTCTGCATTATTTCCATATGTTTTTTTTTCACTAAACTTACATATTACGTAAATAATTTTCTTTTGTATTTGGCTTCAATAATAGATTAGGTACATATGTGATAATTTAATCGTTTATTTTTGTTGAAAGATAATTCTCAGCCAAAAAACAAACAATTTTTTTTACCTGCCTCATAGGGTACTTTATAATTCTGGAAAATTAAAAATTTTACTGATCCCTTCAAGTGAGGGACTATATGCTAGTAATCACTATAATAAAGATTTTTCTTCATTTTTAAGTCGCCTTCAATGTGTTTCCGTATAAAAAGAAGTTTTTTTAGACTGATATTAAAAAAAGTATGTCAGAGTACTTCTCATTTTCTTTTGTATAACGCAGGGAGCATGAAATTCGACGGCACTTCCTTACGAAGAATTCTACCAATTTTTTTTTCTTCCCTCGAAATAAACGAGTAGTTTTAAGCACAAAAAAAAAGAAAAAAAAACAATTTTTCCAAGGAATCCGAATCGAATTTCCATCCAAAGGAACTCCTCCAAAATTCGTTCGAAGAATCGGAGGGCGGCACCGTGTAATTTGGAGGGTATTCGGTGGTGCGATGAGCCCGCGATGCGTGTCGCACTAATAAATAGGCACAGTCTCCAGAGGGAGGGTCATTATAAAAAGGGGAGTCAAGGCCGTCCGCTGACACAGGTCACCAGGAAAGTGTTTTTGTGTGCGACTAAAAAAGGAGTCACACGCGTGGTAGTCATTCCCCGCCGAATGACAATGGAGATGAGTCATTGTGCATATTTCCATTCTTGAGCACGATGGTTGCATGAACACGAAAAAAAATGAATATATAGCAATTATGGATATCATTTGCATAATTTTTAACTCTCCGTGTGTGTGTGCGTGTGTGCATATGTATATATGTAATAAGACGGTCTACACGATGGGTGGTTGCAGTCATGGCCCATAAAAATATAAAAATGACACCGTTTTCACTAAAGACCTTTATTACGATAACGTTGGAGGACGGGTTCCCACTTCATCATAGGGACAGGACAAACTAAGGGGTCAGCTAGCATGAAGTTATATGCAAAAAGGCCCTTAACACCTGGTCAACATCTGTGGGAAAATCTGTCGAAAAATCTCCCTCCGACATCGTACATCTCCCCCTTTTTTTGGAAATTTCCTAAATTATCCGTTAGGGCAATGTAGAGTTATAATTAGTCAGACCCCTTCTCTGAGGGCATAAACTGTAGCCCCAGTGGTCAATTTAGTTTAGGGGATAAAAAGGGGAATGCAAAAGGACGCGGGAACTTTTAGCCCTTGACTTCAGATTTGGAAACCCCTGCGAATTTTCTCGTGGTGTCTTAGGGGTTTTATTCAAAATGCCTGCACTAGTTTCCTGATCCAGTTTACTTTTTCTTACACACACACACACACATATATATATATATATACATATATATATACATATATATATATATATATATATATATATATATATATATACACATACATATATAAATATATATACACATACACATATATACACATACACACATACATACATATATATACACATACATATACATATATACACATACATATATACACATACACACATATACATATATACACATACACACATGTACATATATACACATACACACATATATACACATATACACACATATATATATACACATACACACACATACATATACACATACACACACATACATATATACACATACACACACATATATATATACACATACACACACATACTTATATACACATACATATATACATACTTATACACATACACACATACTTATATACACATACACACACATACTTATATACACATACACACACATACTATATATACACATACACACATATACTTATATATACACATACACACACATATATATATATATATACATATATATATATATATATATATATACATATATATATAATATATATATATATATATATATATATATATATGTATATATATATAATACTAATAATCTCCACCCATTTGCCCAGGAGACAAAAATAATAAAAAAAAATGTATAGCGGTAGTGAGAAGAGGGAAAAGTGACATACGCGAGTTTTCCCCGCTAGGGATTTTCCTTCCGGAGCCCAGCTAAGGAATCTGTTAGCAGGGATTTAGGGATCCGGCAGTCGGACAGTTTTGAGCATTTCTTCAGCCACTCCATTATTGGCCGGATTAGAGGGACGATGAAAAACGAAAATACTCCGGGATTTCCACACACGCATGCACTTTATCCCCGCTGCGTGGCGCTATCTCCGAAGGATTCCAGTTGCTATCTCTTTTTTTTCTCTTTTCTTTATTTATCTCCCGAATGCGTGCATGCGTGTGTTCTCCTTCTCCCCCCTTCACTAGAAATAAATCACGTGATAGGCGGAATGGAAATGCCAGGATGTGCTTCACAAAAGGTAAATGCATGAAATACAGAGAATTTACAGAAGTGTTATTTCCTATCTTTCGAGAAGAATATTTAGAAAAAGAAAATATTGATATGTTTTGATAGGAACCCCATTAATGGGACCTAAGGCTACAACATATTGATAAACTATAACAACATAAATATAAAATTTCTTCAAAGTTTAAAAATTATTCTAATCTGAATTTACAACACATATTCATCAAAGTTTAAATATCACAAGGGCCATTTTTTTGTTTAACACATTGTGTGCGGGTACATTTCGCAGCGGAATTGTACCGGCATTTTGCCCGTCCATTTAGTTATTCAGTTAAATCTCAATAGATCGAAAATTATTTCATTTTTTAACCCACTTTTTGTATTTTATATTGAAATATATAAACGAATGTAGAAATAGAAATATATAAATAACAACCATACGATTTTTGTAAAAAAAATGTATTTTTAGTGGATATATTTATAATAGTATCGTAAATAAGAAAATTCAAATAGAAATAGTAGTATATAGTTTTAATTTTTTCGAGTTTTGTTATATATAAACATTTTTACGTTATAAGAAATGGAAAGAGCAATCCTAAAACTAATAATGTAAAAGCTAGTTTTTATTTGTCTAAATTTTTCCAGAATCTATGTAGTAGACAAGAACATTCCGCTTCGTTTTCCTGTATATACCGTTATTTTTGTACCTACAAACAAACCATGTTGTTACACTAACCGGTACTAGTACGTAACCCGCGCTCAAGTATCAATCGTCAGAAAACGTACTAGTACATGTCCCGCATACAATGTGTTAAAACTTCAATTGGTTAATTGGAGTACGTTTAGTACGGAAGAAATTCTATTAATTCTAAGAAGCAAAAATTTATATTTCTAATCAAGACATTTGTGTTGATCGTGGGTTGAAAGGTTATAACTCTGACCTCGGTACCGGAGATCGTGGGTTCGAATTCCACTGTGTCATAGATGTTCATAGCCGTTCGGAATCAGTTTTAAGCAGTAGATCCTAGTCTTATTAGCCCTCGTTTCTCAAAAAAAAAAAACAATTAGATCGTAGCTCTCACCCAGCAAAACTCCCCCCAAAATTATTTGTAATTAAAAATCTTTATACTCTTATTATATAAAATAAAATAATACTTAACTTTTTAAAACTATATTTGGTAATAGAAATCCTAAAATTATCTTTTATATCCCAAAATATTTTTTTTCCTTCGCCAAGAGACAGTCAAGAGAAGCCCAATACAAAGTTGCTCTGTTAATCCAGCTGTCAGAGTTAAAAATGATAGTCCTTCAAATAGGCACATGTTAAGAGACGATTAAAATATGTTTTTTTCCCCAGATGAACAAAGTGAACAGTTGAGTCTGCCTAACGAATGCGGTTTAGGTGAGAGTATTAAATAGTTGTGGGATGTAATTATCCTGAAATTTGCAGTAAAAATATGGCAAGGAAGTTAGTTCCATTGGCATAGGATAGTCCAACAGTTCTTTTCACTTCTTTTCTCCAGCATTACAAATATGAGTCTGTCTAACATTATAAACAGGAATCGGGCGAACCGTTTAAGGCATAAATATGAACAATAAATGTGAATTAGTAGAGTAAGTAACCAGATCAAAGGTTATTGGTTAATTATGGAATGTCTATTTCAGTAAAATCTTTTCCTGAAATATCTCCTCAGTGTACTGACACAAATCCATCGGTCCTTCAGGAAAGACATTACATACATGCAAAATATATATAATGTCCTAATCTGCCGAACTGTTTAATGCATAAATATGAACAATATGCGGGAAATTAGTTGAGTAAGTAACCAAATCAAGCGTTTTTGGTGAATTTTGGAACGTCTAGTCATATAAAAACTTATCATGAAATCTCCTCAGTGTACTGACACAAACCCCTCGGTCCTTCAAGAAAGATGTTACTTACAAGCAAAATATTTTTTTTCCTTGGCCAAGAGACAGTCAAGACAATACAAAGTTGCTCTGTTAATCCAGCTGTCAGAGTTAAAATGATAGTCCTTCAAATAGGCACATGTTAAGAGAGGATTAAAATCTGTTTTATCCCCAGATGAACAAAGGGAACGGTTAGGCGAGTCTACCTAAACAATACGGTTTAGGTGAAATAGTCCTGGGATGTAATTATCCTGAAATTTGAAGCAGAAATATGGCAAGGAAGTTAATTCCATTGGCACAGGATAGTCCAACAGTTCTTTCCACTTCTTTCCTCTAGCATTACAAATATGAGTCTGTCTAGCATTATAAACAAGAATTGTTTAAGGCATAAATATGAACAATAAGCTTGAACTAGTCGAGTAAGTAACCACATCAAAGGTTATTGGTTACTTTACTAGACGAATAGTGAGGAAAAATATAACAATTTGCTAAAGGCTCACCAATGTGTATGAAGCAATTCGCGCTTGGTATCGCAAAATAATCCATTTACAGTGACTTCGCTTAATGTGATCGGTTTGGGACACCGTGATTTTGATAACAATAACCGATTGATAACAATAAACGATATGCAAAATTAGATACATTTACCCTCCCCTTTAATTCACACGTGCTAAATTTCAAAACAAAATGAAAACACACACCTTATATTACCCTGCATTTATGCATATTATCTTTAAAATCATAACAATTGTATCCAAAAATTGGATCCATTGTTGACTGTCTACAATTTTTCCTAAGAAGTTCATTGAGAAATTGTTCATCATCATAATCAACCTGTCATAACGATTTAAATTTTCGATCTTTTGTTTTAACGTTCAATCAATTCGCTTTCTGGCTTCCCTATCAACAAGCTGCACATAAGCGAGCAAGGCATAAAATGGGAATACGCTCCTTCTCAGTTCCGATAAGAATGGGTTGCCTTCTGCTTATCTCACAACCACTGACAGGGTGTGCGTAATTCTGAAAAATTCCTGGAAGGTGTAATTTCCCCATTTTCCTACGTGGAAGAGGGAGAATTTTTAAAAATTCAAACAGCGAATGAAAAGAAAGGATGGGTTCCTTCCGAATGCATTGTGAATATTCCTTTGTCAGGGAAAATGAGGTTCGAAAACGGATAACATTAACCGATGTAACGACCCCATAAAGCGATCATTTTAACAAACAAATGAATAGAGGAAATCGGGACCCAGTGATTTCGATAACAATAAGCGATTCATAACATTAACCGCGATCCCATAAAGCGGAGTCCACTGTTGTATACATATTTCGAACAATTTCTTCCCAACATAGTTTAAAAAAATATTCTGAAAGAAAATGGCTAAAGACGTCTCAAAACGCAAAATGTTACAGATGCCACACGTTCGCATACATATGGATATGTATATCAGCATATTACTTTTAACGTAGAAATTAATTGTGTATCGCTAATGAACCGGAACAGAGAACGAAAGGCGTAATGCGCGGGGAAATATATTAAGTAATCTGCGTTCATTTCCCCGTTCATTACCGACCGCAAACAAGCGTACAGCGTTCCAGCCAATTATCCCTTCTTTCGGGCCCAAACATGCAAACTATCTATCACCCCTTCGCCGGCGATAAACATTAGCGCGGCTGCACTCCCCTCTCCGAACACAACGAGCCGTGACCGAACGCATCCATCATACGCGCTGAGGTCCCCATGAATATAAATTCCGGAAAGGCCCCCTCCTCACGTACAGCACGCGGGCGAAAGAAAGGAAGAAAAAAAAAACTTGCACCCGAGCAGCTCTAATATCATCACCCTCCGTGATAACTCTGTTCTGCGCGCATCTCATTTGGCGGCCTAATTAAAAATACATCGCCGACGGCACGCATTTCTTGGCGTCCGAAATCGGTCCCGGGAGACCATAAATTTCGTTGGAGTTATTAGAGGTCTGGCGGGGCCAGATCAACACATGGTTTCTGCGCGCCCCCGGGAGAATCGCATGCCTTGTTATACAAGCTATTAGTTAATGCCGGGGTGGCAGAGAGAGACTTCTCTTGAATTCATTATGAATCCCGTTCACCTCCTCCCCCCACCTCATCCTGTGGGTGTTGCTCAACTGAAACTTTTCGTGATGGATGCCGCGAAAATGGCTGGTGA
>CM063508.1:184547317-184549817 GCA_032207245.1 Pardosa pseudoannulata | reverse complement strand
GCTCCTTTTAATTAAGACATTTAGAGTCTGTAAAAAAGATTTTAAGGAATTAGAATGGGAGAGAGGAGGTTTTTAAGAAAACATCAGAGTTAAATAATTTTGATATATGACCTATATATCCATCGCTTTCTCCTTTTATTGCCTATAAACTATGTATAAATCTATGTGTGAGCGTGTGTGAATCTGTACATACATCGACATTCTTGGCAACGTCACGTAACAAAGTTCTAGGTGTTTTAGTATTAAATAGAGGGATGCTTCAATACATGAAATAAAATTAATTTTATCTTCTGTACTGGATGTTCCAAAATGTATCATAATAAGTGTGTAAGGCAGAAAGAAATTGATTTTCTTATTGCAATATCAATTAAAACTTCTTTTCAATATTTCACAAATAGGTTATTCTTGGATTTATAGCAGCAAATTTTCCCCCTTCTTTTTTATTTTTTTTAAATATCAGTTATCCTACAATTATGAAAATAAATAAATAACTAAACCACTTTAAGAATACCTCGTCCAAAAGAAAAGCAAGAGATGTGTTTCTCTCGGCTAGGGTTGTTAAATATCCAGATTTAGTACAGAAAAAAATGTTTCTCAGTCGCTTTTTATTCATAACGCAGCTTATTTTTCCCCCAGATACTTTTTCTAGTGTCAGTATATTTGAATATCTTTTGATACACACTCCGATTTTTTTTTATCGTATCCCTATTCATTCCATTTTCTTAATTTTCATTTTTTTTTAAAAAAAACCTCTTTTTTTTCAAGCTGCAAATCTTTTCACTTTGAACTTTTTCGCTCCAATCTAGAATTAATGCAGATAATGTAGTGCAGGAAAGATAAAAAAAAGAGGGAAAGATTTTTTTTAATGAAAAAAAAAGAACTTTTTTTTTCAAGACTAACTTGATTGTGAATTTGCCTTCGGACTTTTCTTATCTTTATTTATTTACTTTTTTTTACTTCTCATGACGATGAAGAAAAAACTCCATCTTCTCGTTTGTTTCTTCTTCATCAGTTTGCATCGACGTTCGAATTTCGTTTGCGCCCAGCCTCTCCTCTTTTTTTTATGCTTCGTCCTCCCCCCCCCTTCTTTCCTAAACCCTGGAATCTTAAGACGCAAGTTCCTGTATTTCATTTAGGCTTCGTTGAACTCCTTCCATTTCTGAAATACTGTAGTAATTCCACGGATGTTTTTTTTTTATTTTATTTTTTCTTATTTTTTTTTTCGAATTCGAAAATGCAAAGCTCTCTCTCTGCCAAAATTCTCCCTACATTCCATCCTTTTTCCCTGCCGGGGAGTGGGGGTTGGGGACCCCCTCTTTTCCCTGAGTCGCTGAGATGCATCGGTGACACGCAGCATTTGTTTTTTGTTTGTTTCGATGCCAACGTAAAGTGGTGAGAAGAGAATGGAAATCAGAAGACATTTTATCTTTTTTTTTTTCTGGTATTCCAGAAATTTTTTATCCACACAAGGGGTGGGGTGGGGAGAAGCGTTCATTTTTAAAATTCTTTCTCTCTTTCGGTACATTTTTTGAGGGCAAATGTAGTTTCTAAGGAGAAAAAAAAAACAGGAGAATAGACTAAATGGCTTCACGATGATTGCAAAACAATCAATCAACTTGAAACACGGATCGTAAAAAAACTTATACATTTTTCTCTTTAAAAGGTGATGTTAGAACTTATTTATTATCATAATATCGTGGTATATTATAATAATCAAAATCGCCTTTTAAAGAGACTACAACAAACTATACAAAGCACTGTGGGATAATGTATATATTGATCAAGTTTGGTAGTATTCTTCCCCTTATAAAGAGATAGAATCAACTAAGCCGACCATCATGAGATATAATTTTCCGAATACATTTGGTATACTTTCAGAACAACTGTGCACTGAATTAGGCTGAGTATTCTGTGATAATATAATTTATTGGGAAACATTTATCAAAGTATCGTGATAAAATAAAATCATTGAAATCTTCTTTAAAGCGACAATACCACGAGTAATTCAATATATAGTGGGATAATTCTTATGGAGATACATTTTGGTGTATATTTTCTCCTTTAAAGCAGTGATAAAATAAACTACACCGACCATACAACAAGTTATGTAGAATATTGTGGGATAATAGGATAATTGAAATAAATCATCAAAGTGACAATACAACGAGTTATGCATAGTATAGTGGAATAATATTTATAAGGATGTATTTGGAATTCGTTTATTTATCCCCTTTAAAACACTGAAATTTAATATAGATTTCAAAAAAATAATTTCATATTATATTTCTACATTTATGTACGTGAGTAATCTTGCAGGTGAAGTTTAGGTTTAAGCACGATATTTGTTCTTGACTCATAAACTGATTCATAAACTGAATTAGGATGAAGAAATGAATTTTAGAGTTTAATGATTTATGTTGCTAATTTTTATCATTACACACAAACACATATACATGTACAAACATACATGTATGCATATAATACACACACATACATATAT
>CM063508.1:184534817-184542317 GCA_032207245.1 Pardosa pseudoannulata | reverse complement strand
CAACATTTATTTAAAGATTAAAACAAGAAAATGAAAGCAATATACATATTTATCCTCAAAATAAAAAACTTGACTATAAATATTTGAAACTGCTCCTAAAATAAATGTTTTTGGGGAAAACATTTATAAAAATTCTAACCATCTCTCAAAGGAAATTTAATCATAAAATAATAAAAAATAGCGACACCATGTAATTTAAATTCTCAAAATTTTAAATGTTTTTTAATTTTATTTTAACTTACCAAAGGGTTGGAATACCATATCCTGTGCATAAAAGTTATTCCATACTGCTTCCTGCTTTTCTTGAATGGAATTAAAGACAGATAAAATTTATATTTCTCTTTTTCCATACGCATTTTTGAAGTTTGAAGAAAGACTTTTACTTGTTTAGTGCACAGTTTTCCTATCTTATCTATATCTAATTATTTGCCCAGAGTTTTAAAAAGTTTTTACTCTTAAATTTTGCCGAGTTCTTAATGTTTACCCTATCTCGCTGCACAGAAATCGAAGGCATAAATCTTTTAATGCCAGTTTTTTGGAGACAACTAATGAGCTCCCACAATGCACTGCATGCAAATGGCTCATTACTCCAAAGACATCCACAGTGACGGTTGCAGAGAAAAATGGGAGGACCTATTCAAGCTTCCCTTCTCCAGAAGAGGGAAAAAAAACTAAAGCATAAAAAAAATTGTTGAAGAAATGGGGTAGGGATAAAAACGGAATATAAAACATTCTAGAAAAAATGATGCGGAAATAAAGCTGAATTTTATTCGTCGAGAGAATTTGAGAAATACTCTGAGAAAATCGTTGAATGTTTCACGAAATCATAAAAAAAGTTTAAAAAATTGAGATAAAAATAAATCGTCGATATTAGGTGCTGACATTAAATCAAGCAGTTTTTTTTTTTTAATACAGGACTGCAAATTGTAATAAACGAACTTAAAACTTCGTTAGTTTAGAACTACAGTAGATGTGTCAAATCTACTAAAATAAAAGTTAAAATAATCAGTAACTAAGTAATTATGACGTCAGAAGTTAATGCAACAGAAGTGTTTGAAACGAACGCTATTAAAAGGAATAAAGGGCAGATGATAATGAGATAAAATTATGAAATTAAGTTATTCTTAGGTGGATACAGGTTGAAAAATACAAAATATATTTTTGGAATATAACAAAATCTAAACAAAAGTTTAAAAAAATCGAGATAAAAATAAATCGTCGATATTAGGTGCTGTCATTAAATCAAACAGTTTTTTGAATAAATTACTGCAAATCGTGATAAACTAACTTAAAACTTCGTTAGTTTAGAACTACAGTAAATGTGTCAAATCTACTTAAATTAAAATAATGACGTCAGAAGGTAATACAACTGAAATGAACGATATTAAAAGGAAAAAAGGGCAGACGATAATGAGATAAATATATGAAATTAAGTTAGGTGGATACAGATTGAAAAATACAAAATATTTTTTGGAATCCAACAAAATCATAAAAAAAGTTTAAAAAATCGAGATAAAAATAAATTGTCGATTTCAGGTGCTGACATGAAATCAAGTAGTTTTTTGAATAAATTACTGCAAATCGTGATAACCGAACTTAAAACTTCATTAGTTTAGAACTACAGTACATGTGTCAAATCTACTTAAAGTTAAAATAACGAGAGACTAATTATGACGTCAGAAGTTAATACAACTGAAGTGTTTGAAATGAACGATATTAAAAGGAATTAAGTGCAGACGATAGTAAGATAAAATTATGAAATTAAGTTATTCTTAGGTGGATGCAGGTTGAAATATACATACTATTTTATGGAATGAAACAAAACTTTTATATCTACATTTAGTTCTTCTTAGGATATTAAATTAGCACTTCTTCAATGACATCTATTAAATAAACACAACGAAAATGTACGAATTGCTATTCCAGGTATTTATATTGTGAATTGTCTCAAATACGATGCACCTATTTAATGATATATTTATTAATTAATAAAACAGGTGCTACTAAGTAATGAAATATTAATATAAATATTTGAATAATATTACATCAAATGTTTTACAGTACACCGCTTTAAGCTTTAAACTTCTGACAAACTTAAAATCCACATATTTAAACGTAATAAAATTTTTAATAACTTCTATACAGGAATAAACATTTAAATACATAATCATGCATATATATATATATATATATATATATATATATATATATATATATATATATATATATACAGTGTGTTCCATAAGAGCGTGTCGCTCATGACTTCGTCAATAGATACCGGCTTAATTGCATGTGTTCTTCAAACATTAGAGAAGAATGCTTTATGGTTATATTCTTTATTCGATTTGTTTTGCTGTGTTTAAATCAATAATTCCAAAATGAGTGCCGCGTATGTTACCCGTTTCGAGGCAGTGTTTCTGTGTCACCCTCCAAAAGGACCCAAAATGTCTTGTGCAGATGCAGCCCGATACACGAGAAAGTCGAAGTGGTTCGACAAGAAGTGGGTAGCACATTGTAAAGCGGTACGAAATATAGATGACCTACCGGAACGGGGTAAACGCCGCTCAACGTCAAAATCGAATGATGAAGAAGTGATCGAAGTAATTCTTGCATAATCGATAATAATGGGGACTGGACAACTTATTAGGTGAATTGCTTAATATATATACTACACGGTACAAATGTATTTTTAACTAGTTCGTTTGTATTTTCAGAGATATAGACGATACGCTCTTATGGAACAGACTATATATATATATATATATATATATATATATATATATATATATGTGTGTGTGTGTGTGTGTGTGTGTGTGTGTGTGTGTGTGTGTGTGTGTGTGTGTGTGTGTGTTGATTGGTTGTTACTTAAAAGCTCAAGACAACAAAACTTTACTCGAAAGTAGTAACTCAAGAATGATCTTGACATGGTAAAAGTTCAAGAATACCTCCCAAGTATCTGTTTTAAAAATTCGAAAGAAATGTCTGAATTCTAAAGTGTCGGACATTTTACATCAATAAGTGTATATGTGTCTACCTATGAACACACATACATTCACACACGTATGTATGTAAGGAAAATTCTCAGGGGTTTTCAAATCTGAAATCAAGGGCTAAAAATTCAAGCGTCCTTTTGCATTCCCTTTTTTAACCCCTAGGGCTACAGTTTAGAAAACATTTTAACTACAGATAACCAAAGCCAAAGCCGACGATTCTGCAGCATCTTAAATGTAATATCTTAAGTAACATAATTAATTCAGTTAAGTTAAAAAAAAAATAAAAAGGGCAGACTATTTTCTAAGAAATGAAGAGAGCATTTTTGCTTCCAATGTCTAAAAGTGATTTCTTCATTATTAGAAGTGTCACAATAAAGCCAGTGATACTCAAAAAGATTAAATCCTTTTTCTTAAAGAAAGTACTCCTGCGTGTATCTTCTGCTTATTATAACACATGTCCTCTCTATATGCACTCGCCGATTTCCCTTCGCAAAATAAATGAAGAAAATTAATGTCAAATGCATATCATGCAAAGGACTGGAGGCAAAAGAAAATGGTATTGATCGAAAACATTTTTTTTTTTTTCTGGGAGGGGGGAAAATGCAAAATGCATGAAAATGTAATGAAGGTCTCTCCAGAGTAGGAAGATGAAATTTAATCGCGTGAGAGCTCAGAGAGCATTTTAATGAAAATTTTCCAGATGCTTGTAATGCGAAAGTATTGATTTAATTTAAAATCTGTCGTAAAAGGCCTTGCGCCTACTTGCTTCCGTGTCGTGCCATGTTAGAACCGCAATTTAATGAGATTACCGCGCAATCGAGCTTAAAAATCAATCACACAAAAAACCCATTATTTCGACGATGGAAGAATATAAATTTATAATGAGGATATACTGAAAATATCTACTGTCACTATATTAATTTTTTTTTCGTTTTTGGTCTGCGAATGCAAGAATCTATATATATTGTGATGTCGCTACACTTCATTGGCTTCGCAAAGAGATTTTGTTGAAGCTCAGGCCAAGGCGACTTTCCGTATGGGTTTTTGTCACTATACTACAAAGAGTTTTCACTTCGACTGCGCCTTGAGATGTCCGAGATGACTGGAAGGTCGGACACGACACCGAAATGTCAGACTGTGAGGCACCAACGAAGGAGCCAATCAGAGGCTACCAGGATGGCGACGCGGGAAGAAAACGCCAATGGGAAGAGGCGAAATGTGACGTCAGGTGCTGCGAGTTCAACGGAGATGGTGTCCCCAGGGGAGAAAAAACGGAGGTTCGATTTGTGACGGTTGGTTTTTTTTGGGGGGAGGGAGAGATTTTCTCCAGTTTTGTGTGGGACCCCTGTTACCCGGGATCTGTTGCACCTGTCCGCAGATTATTTTTTTTAGGTTCGCCTCGAACCTGGGAAGTTTAGATCCGTATTAGCTCACCTGACCCCAGTGATTTCCATTTGGAAAATTTTAACATAACCTATATCTAATTAAGAATAAACGTTGTTATTGTTCTAAGGTGTACGTCGTGTCATAGCCACTTCCACACCCACACGCTACCCGAGGATTCCGTGACGTTACAGAAGGAAGCACCTTATCTATTCCTTCACCATGCGGTTGATTTATTTTAATATTAAAAGCAAACCAAAATGGACGTAGCCATTTGTTAATACAATAAATAGTTCTGCGACAGCAATATAACTAGATGTCATATGTCTACACTTTAGATATACCAACAGAATTGTATATTTGAGCAATTTTGAACATACGAATGGAGCCGTTTATTAGCTACTACATTCGATCTACCCCGCTATATTTATTCCATTCACACATTTAGAGAAACAGCTGTATGTTTATGGATGTAGTTTAGAGTTATAAATGATTCAGAGCAATAGTGAAGATAACTGTATGTATGTATATATATATATATATATATATATATATATATATATATATATGTATATGTATATATATATGTATATGTATATATATATATGTATATGTATATGTGTGTGTATGTGTGTGTGTAAGGAAAATTCTCAGGGGTTTTCAAATCTGAAGTCAAGGGCTAAAAATTACCGCGTCTTTTAGCATTCCCTTTTTAACCCCTAACCTAAATAGACCACTGGGGCTACAGTTTAAGCCCTCACAGAAGGGGTCTAACTAATTATAACTCTATATCGCACTAGCGGACAATTTAGAAAATTTCCAAACAAAAAGGAGATGCACGCTATCGAAGACGATTTTTCTAGAGATTTTCTTACAGTTGTTGACCAGGTGTTAAGGGCCTTTTTACACATAACTTCATGCTAGCTGACCCCTCAGTTTGTCCTGTCCCTATGATGAAGTAGGAACCCGTCCTCCAACGTTATCTTAATAAAGGTCTTTAGCTAAAACGGTGTCATTTTTATGGGCCATGACTGCAACCACCCATCGTGAAGTCCGTCTTATTATATATATATATATATATATATATATATATATATATATATATATATATATATATATATATGCATACATATATTTACATACACAAATAGACAAAAGTAACACGATAACAATAACTTGATGTGTGATAGAAATTATTTCCTAGAAGCTCTTAATCTCAAAAGCATAGGCTATGCTAAGTGCAAGCACGATAAAATTTCTTCGAATTGGCTGCCCGTATGAGAGACGGGTACAATATAGTTAGGGTTTAAAAAAGAATACTGTTGTTGTTTTCAATGCCTCTCAGACGTGCAAAGCACGTGGACCAGCGTTCACATGAATTAAGGTGAAGGGCAGTGTCTTTTTTTGACGAATACCACTAGGGTAAAAGAACGTCTTAGTTTTAATGGGTCTTAATTTAGAAGTAGGGACCACGCCCAAAACCCCCTAGGCTTCGCCTACCACCTCCAGAGGTATCTTTTGAGAATTTAGAGGACATTGCGACCACGAGCCTATTTTACGTGTCGCAGTCAACATTAACGAACCCCGAACTTTCAGTTGCGAGTTCTCTGCCTGTGCTGACTGAGCTACCAGGGGTCTTTAAAAAAGAATTCCAAAACGAAACGTGTATCTTGCTTGTAATAGAATTTAATAACTTCTAACTCAGCCCTCCTGTTTTCTTGTTAACGTTTCCCGAATGGTTTTGTGTATACAGCGACGCTTATTCGTTCCATCCCGCAAGGAGGGAGAGAAAGAGAGAACGAATTCCATTCTACCTTTCGTTTCTGTGCAATTTTTTCTCTCCCGTCTCGGATATTTTTCTGCCATTAATCATTCCGAATGAAGAGGCACGATAAAATACTTTTCGCGCTTTGATTTCTCCACCTGAAAGAGTAGAGTCGGCGCCATTCTTCCTTGAGTGAAAGTTACAGTTAATGGCGACTTCATTGCAGAGTTATTTTTTCCTTCTCTGATACGGATGATTCAGTTTCGAGCTGTCATGCACACAAATCATGATTAGAAGACTCAAAATCTTTGCAGTCTTATTCTAAAAATGCTGACGAAGTGTTGTTTTGTTGAGATGCTCTTATATAAACAGCTGCAAAATAAACTGTTTGTTGCGGGAAGGATGTTTTAAATAAAATTGAAGTTCAAGATTTCAATTGGATTTATACAAATCCAAAATGTCAGACTGTGAAGCGCCAACGAAAGAACCAATCGGAGGACCAATCGCTACACGAGGGCTAATGAGACCGGGATCTATTGCTTAAAGCATATTCTTAACGGTTACCAAAATCCATTCCTGCAGCGGGATTCGAATCGCGAACTCCAGTTCTGAAGAGCGGCCATTTGACTGTCGTTCGGTATTATTAAACCCAAGAAAAGGTAACTAACATGCAGTTGAAATTTCAATAGTATGTACTATGGTAATGTCACACACTCGATATTATTACTGTGAAGAAAGATTTCTTACATTGTACATTAAACTAGCTTATTAACACTTGGCATGCGGGTATACCTCACCGCCAACTTACGCGTTCAGCGGGCGGTTTTTCGTGAATCGCGCAAAAGTTTAGTTATTCAGAAAAATCGCAGTCAGTTGAAAACTACTTTATTTTTATGAACGAAACTTTTTTTTATTTTATATTTTAATATATACTGTATGATTATTTAACCAAAAAAAAACATAATTTTTACGAAATCACAAAAATAAACGATTTTTAAAATTTTAGTCCGATAACCTGACAGCGCCTATTTCTTCATCAGGATCTTTGTCACAACGGCTCACTTTATCAATTTTGTATTCAACCATAAAAAAACCAAGCTTCCAATTGACAACACACGACTTGCAAGTTCTGGAGCTAGGAATTCGATGGAAGACGAAATAACGCAAAAAAAGACCGAGTCACACGACAACCCTCACTTGCTTAAAGAAAAATGTAAAGTGTTGCATAATAACGCAAACAACAAGCCTATAATGTCACATATACATATAATTATACGTATTTAGTATGTTTGTGGTGGTGAGCGGATATCCCCCACAAATCTACTAAATATGTATTTTTACGTGATCCGCAATCCAGTT
>CM063508.1:184509817-184532317 GCA_032207245.1 Pardosa pseudoannulata | reverse complement strand
AATCGTCTTTTAATGCAGGCCATTGTATTTTTCCACGACGATTGGATCACTTTAATGTTTTTTCTTGTGCCAAATTCTTACCGCTTTCTCGTCGACCTTCTGAATTACTTTCATCTTGAAATCAGCAGTAAAACTGCGACGATGTTTTAAAGACAAAATGAATGGTCAATATGACCGCAAATCAGAACTCTGAAAACAAAACACTCTGTTACGAGTGATCCTCGTGGTGAAATGACCTTCGACCCTCAACCTTCGATCTTGAACCCATCCACTCGGTGTTGTCAATCGGAGCTGTAAAAATTGTGACTATCGGTATTTTTCCGTACTCCAGGACGCAATTTAAGATTGCCCTACTTGCTACTAATGATTCATTCTGCTTTTTGGTTTGTATTTTTTTTTTCGTAGTTTATTACCGAGACGATACGATGTTTTATTGAAGTCTCGTGAGTCGTGCTTTTGTTTACATTTTATCATCGGCCGTTCGTGCGAAGTGCTTCCCCCCCGTTCGTGCTTTTGAGGATTTGAGCAATGAACAACTAGAACATAGTCCGCCCCGGGAGATTTCCGAGAAATGAATTTGAATAATATTACATACATAGTACGGTTCAAGACTAAGTATTCATGCCGTAAACACAACATGTATATTCCATTTAAAATCAAGTTATTAAGTGACTCCAAAATATTTCCCCGCTTAATGATACTAAGTTGTAACAGGAGTCATAAAAAATCGTAAACGCGTCTTTCTTCTCAACCCTACACAAATCCGGGGACAAAACAAATGCCAAGACCAGAAACCGAATCGTTAAATCGTCAAAACATGAAAACAACTTTACTAAGTAATCCCGAAATATCCCACTGACTAATCACGCCAACTTACTGAAGCAGCCATAAAAAATTACAAAAGCTAATTTCGTAATTAGTACTTAAATCTGGCGGCATTCAGACAAATACCCGAACAAAAGAGTCCAAATCGACATGTCGCATCCCCGAATCCATCTTATAATAATTAAAAACCGAACAACCAAAACCAAAAAGAAAAGTTGCCTTAATTCCACTTGAGGCACTCGATGTCGCGCGCGGCACTTGAGTCTCGATTTTTCGTTTGCAAGCACATCTCTCAGTCTCAAGTGACCGTAACATGGCAAAGTGCGCCTTCACCTCGTGACATAAAAGGGTAGAAATCCATTTCGGCCGATAAAAGTACAATGGACGACTTTCACTGCACCCCAGACTCCTTAGTTCGCAATCAAAGATGGTCGGCAGCACTCTGCAAATAGCATTATGTGAAGAGGAGTTGTATTTATGGGTGACAAGTGAGGCTTCGAAATAGCTTTATTTTAAAAAGGAAATACCGCGTGATGTTGCAATGCAAAACGCGGTTTTACATTCAAAAAAGGAAAAAAAAAGGGGGGGAGGGGGAATATACATTCCCGCGCTTTTTTATTTAGGAATATACGCCAAGATTTATCTATACAGCAGCTAGTTTTACAATTTTTAAATTTTTTTTTTCGGTTAATGCTGATGAGCAATTAACACATTGTATGCGATACCAGGGCCTGATTATCGCACTGGCACTTGGGGCACGCAAATTTAGTCGAGTGATTGAAACGCATATTAAGTGAGAAAAAATTGCAAACTTAAGCTACAATCGTTATTTTTAATAAATTATTGTACGAGGTAATTTTGTTTGACATGAACTATATTGTTTCCTATTTACTTTAATTTTACTGTTATTTATCTAATAATTAATTCCCTCAAAGTATCTGGTGCTCTTTTTATCCTATGGGTTGATGCATATTTATAAAACAGATTATTAGCAAAGTAATAATCTGTCTATAAACCATTAAATCTTCTCATCCATTTAAATTATTTTTAATTCTATTATTATTTCTTTTCTGCACTACAGAGCTCGTGAGTGTGACAAGGTAAAAATAAAAAAGTGGGTCACTCTAGGTCTTTAAAAGTCCTTCATTTTTAGTATGGTTAAACAGAGATAATTATGATTACATAAAATGAAAATTGGGTGTTTTTGATTTTGAATATAACTTTAATGGTAATTTATGAAATATGTTTGATAATTTAATTTTATAATTTTTATATGACTGTAATTATGATATTTTGTCGCTATAAATTTGCAATGGGGGTGGAGGGCACAAAAATTGGATTGTGCCCTGGGCACAAAAGTATCTTAATCAGGCCCTGTGCGGTACACTTACTAATATGTTTTCTGACGATTGATACTTGAGCGCGAGACACGTACTAGTACTGGTCAATGTGATAACATGGTTTGTTTGCGGGTACAAAAATAACGGTATATGCAGGAAAACGAAGCTTAATGTTCATTTCTACTACATAGATTCTGGAAAAATTGAAACAAATAAAAACTAGTTTTTACATTATTAGTTTTAGGATTGCTCTTTTCATTTTTTATAATGTAAATAGGTTTATATATAACATAATTCGAAAAAATTAAAACTATATACTAATGTTTCTATTTGATATTTCATATTTACGATACCATTATACATTAATCCACTAAAATATATATTGTTTGTTTACAAAGACCTTATGTTTGTTATTTACATATTTCTATTTATATATTTGTTTATATATTTCAATATTAAATATCAAAAGTTCGTTAAAAAATGAAATAATTTTAGATCTATTGAGATTTAACTGAATAACTAAATTAACGCACAAAACCGCTGCGAAATGTACCCGCACACAATGTGTTACCAATGTTAAAATGATATAGCAGCTAATCTCAGCTAAGCTTAAATGGATTACATTTTCAAAAATTTTCAAAGAGATTATACTAGAGGTTATCAAAATGGCTCCTTTGATTTTACTCTCACCTCCCGTAGAGGGCGCAGCTATCGGACTTTGATAATCTAACCACAGATAGTTGTTACAAACTCAAACTGAACTAGCTATATAAAATAGTGTATAATTTCAACAGTTTATGTGTGACATTTTTTAAAATCTTATTTTAAAAAATGTTTTTATTTCAGTTTTAACTCAGTTGTAATTCAGTTGTTTTTGTTGTTTATGTTATTTCTTTACATTATTTTATTTATTTATTTAGGTTAAGTATAAATATTACTGTCCTTTGGCTAAGAACATCGGTTTTGGGATATCGCCCTGATTTTTGATATAACTATATATATCTTTCCGTAAATAACGATATACACGATATATTTTCATAAGAAATAATTAATATAACAAAATTTGTCCGTGTTCAATTAAATGTAAATTCATACATCATGTACAGAATTGTCTTAATTACTAATTGGATTACTGTTTGTGAAGAGGCTAACCGCAAATATTTACACTGTACAATCCCCGGCCGGGATAATCTGCGAACTGCAAACTTCGGTAACATCAACAGAGCAAGTGTGTTATTCTATTTATTCGGTATAATGTTCGTGAATTGAAGAGCAATTCACAGTACTTTGCACACTTGATTAGTTCATGCTATAAGTGCAGAACGATGGAGGGATGGTAGAGCGCTTCTCTGCGGTATCGGGGTTCGTAAGTTTGAATCCCGCAGATGGCATGGATGTTCGTATCAATTCGGACTCGGCTTTAAGCAGTACATCCCGGTCTCATTAGAACTCATGTAGGAAAATAGTAGACCATAGCGCTCCAAACCAAACTAAATCCTCATGCCTAAAGTATCGTGAATATTCAGGCTTAACATCGCAATACACGATAAATATAAGTTCTGACACTGGTAAAGGCACTCCCCAATTACTCATTAGATACACATACCTTAATTTTGGTGTATTATTAACCCCTTAACGTGCACGCTCGAGTTAACTCGACCGCTCTAAATGGTAAGGTATTCCCCAATTACTCATTAGATACACATAATACCTTAATTTTGTTTTATTATTAACCACTTAACGTGCACGCTCGAGTTAACTCGAGAGCGCTAAATGGCGAAACTGTGCACACTCGAGATAATTCGAGCTGCGTTGTACCTGATGTTGCTATAATTTTTCACACTCACATACAATTAAGAATTGAAAATAACAATGAGAAAGCAAAACAATCATTTTATTGATATTTATCATTTACATGGGATTGTAAGCTATAACACTTATAAAAGTATAAAACATATTTTTTTTCTAAATTCAACGTTCCAAATTGTGTTGTTTACATTAAAAAAATTGATTTTTTTGCCGGCCTTTTTTTAAAAAAACCGTGTATTAAAGGGTTAAACCAAAAAATATATTTCTACCGTGCTGATCCTTTTATTACCTTTTCTGCTGATTCCATATCCATGCATATCTTAAATCTAATTTATTATGGACTGCACAGAATAAAATAAATTTGAAGTTTAAACAACTCTGAAGACTACAGCATGTCACATGAGTCATGAGATACCATTTTAACACCAGATTTACGGACCAAGCCAATTTGATTTAAAAATTTGATCACTATACATATATAAAACATTAATATCACTTTTCAAAAACATACGTCGGTTTATAACTAAGTGATAAAATAGATGTAAACTTTCATTCCTCTTCCCCGCAGACCAATTCATTCCACATTATCAAGTGGGGTATACCTATTTTCACGGTTGTTAGCCAATTTGACTCATAGAATGTATATGAAAATATATAAGTATAGTATAAAGTAAATATAAAGTATAAAATATATAAAAAATAGTATAAAGTAAATATAGAGAAGAAGTCGAGAACACTTCCATTTCAACAACAGAAATTCGTGCTACTGACGCACGGAAGAATGGTCTAGTTCAACCATCGTGCCAAAGAAACAGATGTGGAAACCCTTGTGCAAAATGTAATAGAAATGTTTGTGGAAAATGGGTTTCAAAAGCAGATTTTATAGGTAAAAAATGTTTTCCATGAATCGTTTGATAATAAACATTTCATTCAAATTAATTTGGAACTATTTTCTTTGCAAAAAACTTCCATTTTCTTGTATGAATGCAATGGGCTCACTTCAGTCAAAATAGGTATAGGATCAACATCCGTAAATCTAGTGTTAAATATCACAAGATGCCATGTCTGGAAAAGGAAAAACTTCGTGAAAAAAGATTTATTTGGTATGATATGTAAAACAAGTACTGTAAAATGGAATTTTATAAATAGATAAAGAGTTTTGTTCTGGTTTCAGTTTATGTACCCGCAGAAAAACTAAATGTATGCGCACTATTTGAAAAATTATAAAAAATCGATTGAATTGTTTGGTTCGGGAAGCTACGGTCTACTCTTTCACAATACTAGGTCTAATGAGACAAGGACTTACTGTTTAAAGCCAATTCCAAACTGCTACGACATCCATGATACTGTGTGATTCGAGCAAACAAACTCGGGTACTGAAGATCAGCGGCCTAACCATTCGGCTATCTTTCGGCTTAAATGTCGATCGAAATGAAATTTTTACAAATAATAGAAATGACTTGAACATTTTCTAGATTCTTTATAAGTTACCCTCTACCTATTCTCAAAAGGAAACTCTCGTAAAAAAAATTATAAATTCTACAAGTGCTGAGTAGCTACTACTTTATTTTAAAATTTTACTTTATTTAATTCTTAATCATTTATTTTATTCAATTTAATTAACTTTAGATCCAGGTTCATACCTATATTGGTTATTGACTCAGAATAATTAATTTCATTAAGACATAGAAATTAATTATTCTGAGTCAATAACCAAAATAGGTATGAATCTGGGTCTAAAGTTAATTAAATTGAATAAAATAATGAAATTAATTATTCTGAGTCAATAACCAAAATAGGTATGAATCTGGGTCTAAAGTTAATTAAATTGAATAAAATAATGAAATTAATTATTCTGAGTTAATAACCAATATAAGTATGAATCTAGGTCTAAAGTTAATTAAATTGAATAAAATAAATGATTAAAAATTAAAGTAAAGTAGTAGCGAGTCAGCAAAATGTGGAAGGGGTTTTCCAATACAAGCTATTTTTAGCGGTATCTAAAAAAATAGTACTGGTATTAATGGGTTTATTCGATTTTTTTCCGTTTAGTAAAGAATTTGCAGCTTCTTGAAGGAGCAGGTCAGGTGCCCGGGCAAAAGTTTTTCCTTCCCACTAATGCACTTTATGTTAAGGGAGCGCTCAAGCAAAGACATACAAATCTGCCATTAGCATCTATACGGAACACACAATTGCTATAATTTTTCTTCCACACTTCAACTGTTTACCTAAACATACTTGGGAAAAGTAAACTGAGCGGAGGCTGTGGGATTTTCCCCTTCGGAGTCGAACCAAGACAAATAACCGGCTGAGAACGGCACTTGAGTGGTCGCAAGAGGGCGACACATCTTCGCAACGACAAAACCACTTTCGGTTCGGCGCCAATTCTCGATGTCTTCCGTTTGTAATTGTGAGAGAGGGAGCCACCATTTCTGAAGAGCTCAGAAGTCGTCGTCGTCATCGTCTCTGCCCCAAAAGCATCGGCCGAACAGCTTGGCGAACTTCAACTCGAGAGGGAACTCTGGAGCGCGTGCTGGGACCACTCGAGACGTAATTTGGCGGAGAGGGAAAAAAGCGACTCTCTTTCTCTCTCCTTCAATACAACAACGACTTTTAAGGCGAAACAGTTTAAGGAAAATGAATGGCTGCCCATCGAGTGTCCGACACTCTTGTCGAACCGGCTCATTAGGCAAGATTTGTAGCGAGCGGCCACCTTATATAAAGAAATGACCATTTGTGTTTGTTTTTAGTTGTACATACCCAAACAACTGTATTGGATACAATCTTTCGACTGCTCAGTGCAAAAGTATCAACTAAACCCCTATGAAACTAAATACAACCGACTCGTTTAGACGTGCCAATAAAGTTACCTTTATTTTACAAGGCAAAAGGGAATTTAATTGGAGAGTCAGAAAAACCCGTTTGCATGAGCCACGATTTCGACCTTCCTTTTTGCCGGGATTGTCGTCAGCAGTCACGTGATCATACGGGAGTGCAATCCCATCATCCCCTGTATTGTGCTGTTCTATCGATACAAAATTCGACATCTACGTATCTCCTTACCACTTTTTAATGAATCCCATATAAAGTGACGATAATGAAGGCATTAACTCGATCCATTATCACGTCATTATTAGTTGCATATTCATTTCTGAATATTTTTGTAGCAGCGGAGTCGGCCATTTTAAAATCAAGTGTCACCAAACGCAAAAGATTATGAGAAATGAGGTTAAAGTCTGGTAGAAAGGTGGAATTTTTTAATACCTCAATTTTCTTTAACTAGCTAAAAATAAGTCTTGAAAGGGGAGTACGATTAACGATTTGGTTCAGTTTTGGTTTGGAGTGCTTTCTATTTTTTTACTAAACGTATTCTAATGAGACCTGGATCTATTGCTTTAAAGCAGAATTCTAACGACTACGGACACCCATGCCACAATGGGAATCGACCCACGAACTATGGTACCCAACACCAGCTCCCTAAACATTCGGTCATCGTTCCGCGTACGATTCACGAATTTAACCTTGCACTTGCACTGCATTTGGCACACGTAAACGGGGCTTACAACATACAATAAAATTACGTAAATTACGTACAACGTTTCTGATCCATTTCATGGCGTATTTATACGTCAATACATGCAAAACTATGGCTATATATATATATATATATATATATATATAATACGAACTTTACGATGGGTGGTTGCAGTCATGATTCATAAAAATGACACAGTTTTATCCAAAGGTCTTTATTAAGAACTTTGAAGGACGGGTTCCCACTTTATCATAGGAACAGGACAGACTGAGGGGTCAGCTAGCATGAAGTTAGATGTAAAAGACCCTTAACACATACACCCACCCACACACACACACACACACACATATATATATATATATATATATATATGTGTGTGTATATATATGTGTATATATATATTATATATATATGCATATATAGATTATATATATATATATTATATATATATATATATATATATATATATATATATATTATATATATATATATATATATATATATATATATATATATATAAATTAGTATATGTATTATGAACTTCGAATGCGCGTGTGTGTGTAATGATTTTTTGTTTTATGAAATGAAAAATTCTTTGTACTAAAATACAAATACCCCACAGCCCCAAAGAATAAATAAATAATTTTGGCTACGCCATTGCTTATATGCATGTCTTTAAATCTACACAACAGAAAAAAATTAAAAAATGACTGTTTTTTTAACCGAAAACCATTTTTTTAAATGAAAAATCCCAGATCTTTTACCCCACAGCAATTAGCTAAGGAAAAAATTGCTGACTAACTAAGGTAAAAAGAGCAGCAAGCATAATTACTGTAAAATATATGCGGTGCTCCTTCAAAACGTTTCACTGCCAAAAATTAATGCATTTTCCTTAATGATGGTTTTGAAATTTTGGGTGCACAGCATTTCTTCTGCAATCGAGAGAATGATAATTGCGATGAACTACCCTAACAAGATAGTTACACCGTTCGTTTGGATTCCGATTCAGAAAAGAATTCATAAAAATTCGATTCAGAAGATTAGCCTCTTCTTTCTAAAAATGACTGACAGATAAAATTTTGAAATTTCCAAACACATTTAACCGTTTGAGTGAAGAGTTTTCTTATGTATATGCTAACAGTGCGAAATGAAATGCGCAGTAATTCTTTTTTGGAGAACCATAGAAATGGTTGTAATTAACACTAATTATTATGTAACAAGTCATTTTTACCGACAAAATTGTTGTTTATTCCCACTTATTACAAGAATATTTTTCTGCACACATTACATAAGATAAGAGGATTTGAGTATGAATGAATAAAAATCAAAGCTATTAATATTCAAAATGAATTAATAAATTATAAACATTAGTTCTCGTTGTATAAACGTACAAGCTAAAACAAAATATATCAGCTTATTTTGTACCAAATTAGTATAGTTCTTAACAAAAAACTGTAAATGAATGAAATCGTTAAAAAAATAAAATGTATAATTATCGATTCCTAGAAATTTACTAGAATTATCGTTATATCCCCAAAAGATAAGAGGATTTGAGTATGAATAAATAAAAATCAAAGCTATTAATGTCCAAAATGAATTAATAAATTATTAACATTAGTTCTATTTGTATAAATGTACAAGCTATAACAAAATATATTTGCTTATTTTGTGCCAAATTAGTATAGTTCTAAACCATAAATTGTAACAATAAATGGATGAAATCGTTAAAAATCTAATAAGTACAATTATAGATTCCTAGAAATTTACTAGAATTATCGTTAAATCCCCAAAAGATAAGAGGATATAAGTATGAATAAATAAAAATCAAAGCTATTAATGTACAAAATGAATTAATCAATTATTAACATTAGTTCTCTTTGTATAAATGTGCAAGCTAGAACAAAATATGTTTACCTATTTAGTACCCTATTAGTATAGTTCTGAACCAAAAACTGTAATATTAAATGAATGAAATCGTTAAAAAATAATAAGTATAATTATCGATTCCTAGAAAATTATTAGAATTATTGTTAAATCCCCAAAAAATAAGAGTATTTAATAAAAATCAAAGCTATTAATGTCCAAAATGAATTAATAATTTATTAACGTTAAATCTCTTTGTATAAATATAAATGCTATAACAAAATATCTCTGCCTATTTTGTGCCAAATTAGTATAGTTCAGAACCAAAAACTGTAACATTAAATGGATGAAATCGTTAAAAAAATAAAATGTATAAATATAGATTCCTAGATATTTAATGTTATTTCGACTCTTTTATTTTAAATTTTAATTTATAGACACACTGCAATGTTCCCTCCCAAATTAATTAATTAAAAGGTACTTTTGGAACAAAAGAACTACCCGGCCCAGTTCTCTATCAACACACTTAAGAGTCATAAATACTGAGAGAACTAAGCGAATGTTCCCCCTCACTATTTCTTTGAAACTCTATCAAAAGGAGTATCAACAAGATAAAGCGAAGCATATTTACAAAACTAATTAACTTTTAATAAAGTGCTCGCACAAGTACAGCATTAAGAATTTTCTTTCGGCCGAATGCAGTCATCCCCCCCTCTCAGACAATGCTGCTTTATTTTTGTGGAGTACCACAAATATGAAAGTTAATTACTGAGAGGACTTGCCTTTTTTATTATGATGCGAGCGGCTATCGAATAAATTCTGGAAAGAAAGGCAGTTTCTGAGCTTCCCCTTTCGAAGATATTAATCCGCGTAATAAGAAAAACGCCGCGGAGGGAGGAAAATTTGGTTAAAATTAAAGGCCGAAGCTGTTAAGACCCGATTTTTTTTCCACCTTTTATCTTTAGTGAAAATTATTTCATTAGAAAATTTATTTTGGACGATGAATGTTACTCAAATGACGTGCCCGGCTTAATAACTGCATATTTATTTTTACGCTATCGTAAATGGATGTGGTTGGTTAGAATACGCCACAAATTAGATACTAGAAAGTTTGTCTTGATTAGGAACACTACAGTCAGTTTCCATTTTGTTACATGAGAGATAAGTAGACCGGGACCTATTGCTTAAAGACAGTAGCATAATGTTCGAACATCCATTTTAGTAACGGGATACGAAACTCCAGACTCCAGTATTAAATAGTAGTGCTTTGCGTATTATGTATATATATGTATATATATGTATGTGTATACGTATATATGTATATGTATATGTGTATATATGAGTGTACATATATGTATATATATATATATATATATATATATATATATATATATATACATATATGTATATGTATATGTATATATATGTGTATATATATATATATATATATATATATATATATATATATATATATATGTGTGTATATATATATATATATATATATATATATATATATATATATATATGTGTGTGTGTGTGTGTGTGTGTGTGTGTGTGTGTGTAAGGAAAATTCTCAGGGGTTTTCAAATCTGATGTCAAGGGCTAAAAATTCCAGCGTCCTTTTGCATTCCCCTTTTTAACCCCTGACATAAATTGACCACTAGGGCTACAGTTTAAGCCCTCAGAGAAGGGGTCTGACCAATTATAAATTTACATGGCCCTAGCGGACAATTTAGAAATTTCCAAACAAAAAGGAGATGCACGCTGTGGGAGGCAGATTTTTCTAGAGATTTTCCCACAGATGTTGACTAGGTGTTAAGGGCCTTTTTACATATAACTTCAGGCTAGCTGACCCCTCCCCCCAGTTTGTCCTGTCCCAACCATTTAGTGGGAACCCGTCCTCCAACGTTATCTTAATAAATGTCTTTATCTAAAATGGTGTCATTTTTATGGGCCATGATTGCAACCACCCATCGTGGAGTCCGTCTTATTATATATATGAGTGTGTGTGTGTATATGTATGTATATATATATATATATATATATATATATATATATATATGGATATGAGTGTGCATATATATATATGTATATGTTTGTGTGTATGTATATATATATGTGTGTGTGGGGTTATATGTGTATATACATATATATATGAGTGTATATATATATACGCAGATACACACGCTTACGCATATATATGTATTGCAAGTTGGTTTTCTTGACAGTAGCAATATTATGAGCTTTCTAGTGTTTATAAATGTCAAACAGCCTCAAGTTCGCAGTGTCGACATGGTATGATACAAATTTTCTTTCTTCCCATAACAGAGTGCTTGGAATATCAGATCATTAAGGTCACTCCCATTTTGCAAGCGACGATACGTATCAGGCATCCCTACCTTGCGCAAATAACCTAATATTAGAGGATGGCGTGCTTATGGCAGACACACACCGAGGGTTTATTATCTCTGGAAGGCGTTTATTTACAAATCCCCTTCCGTCTCCTTGAAGAAAAAACACCCGCGACCAATGGGCCACTTTCCGTTCCTATCTGTGTTATTCTTCGTGGGCTAAGTGCGTCCACTCGAGAAAGCACTCGAAACTTGGGTGACACTCCGTCGAGTGTCATTCTTCGTAAGCACCGCACACACATGTCCTCCCCCCTTCTTCCCATTCTGGCGACCGAACATTCTCGGCTTATCATTTGCCCTCCCTTTCTACGACACGGAGCAAAAATTATTTTCGGCATCTGCTGCTGAATCAGGAAAAGCACCTTAAATATTGATCAATTAATGAAGGGATCCGTTGTCGACTTAATAATGGGTGCTCAATATGAGGAGTATGTAATACTCGTATTATGAAAAAGCTGGTGCCAGTCCTTAGTACTCCACCTTTCTTAGAAATTTATGATAAATTAATATGGGGATAGTTATGGATTGATCAATAAAATTCTGAAATATAGATAAATTAATAAAAAAGTTGTACAGTGAATCCTCCTAGTTAGGAGAAGTCTGTAATACTTTTAGAACTATAAAGCTGGTGACAGTCCTTAATATTCCACCTTTCTTAGAAATTTATGATAAATTAATATGGGGATAGTTATGGATTGATCAATAAAATCCTTATATATTGATTAATTAATAAAGGGATTCCTTATCGACTGTACAATGGATCCTCCTCGTTAGGAGAAGTCTGTAATACTTTTAGAACGATAAAGCTGGTGACAATCCTTAATATTCCCTCTTTCTTAGAAATTTATGATCATTTAATAAGAGGATGATTATGTATTGATCAATAAAATCCTCAAATATGGATCAATTATATAAAGGGATTCTATATCAACTGCACAATGGATCCTCTTCGTCAGGAGGAGTCTGTAATACTCGTATAACGAAAAAGCTGGTGCTGGTTCTTAGTATTCTCCCTATCTTAAGGAGTTATGATTAATTAATATGAGAATAATTATGAATTGATCAATAAAATCCTTAGGTATTGATCAATTAATAAAGGGATTCCTTATCGACTGCTCAATGGATCCTCGTCAGGAGGAGCCTGTAATATACATACAACTAAAACGCTGATGACGGTTCTTGGTTTCTACCTTTTTTAGGGATTTATGATCAATTAATATTAGCACAAGTATATATTGATTAAAAAAATCCTTAAATATTGATCAATTAATAAATGTATCCATTGTCGACTTAACCCCTTCCGGTAAAATGACGAGTCTAGCTCGTCATTAGTTTTTCATTCCATACCGCACAATGACGAGCTACACTCGTCATGCGATTAAAGTTACTGTTAAATATAATAATTAATTTAGTTTAAAATTTCTAGTGTACTGAATTTGGCAACACTTTTATCACTTGTGAAAATCACAAGTCCCTATTGCATATTGTTTACTTGGTACAAGTCATTGCCAAATTAATGAGTCAGAATAAAAGAAAACCTACTAAGAAATGCCGTGTGTTACAAAAATCCAATTAAAAGTGAGACTACTTGGCGGTGTAAACAATTAAGAATTCCTTTGCACTTTGTTTTGAAAAGGACCACTAGCTTGAAGACTATTATCTGTATACCTTATTAATGTTTTGCTTTGATATTTTCTTAATTTTACTGTTTCTGATATTATTTAACACTATGTAAAAAGTGGATTTTAATTAAGAATATGTAAGAATTGTAAAATGAAACAAGTTTTTTAAATAAAAATTAAATGGTTATTTCATGCACAGTTTTTCATTATTAAATCATACCGGAAGGGGTTAATAATGGGTGCTCAACATGAGGAGTATGTAATACTCATACTATGAAAAAGCTGGTTCCAGTCCTTAGTATTCCACCTCTCTTAGAAATTTAGGATAAATTAATATGGGGAAATTTACGTATTGATCAATAAAATCCTTAGGTATTGATCAATTAATAAAGGGATTCCTTATCGACTGCACAATGGATCCTTGTCAGGAGGAGCCTGTAATATACATACAAGTAAAACGCTGGTGCCTGTTCTTGATATTCTGCCTATCTTACGGAGTTACGATTAATTAATATGGGAATAGTTATGAATTGATCAATAAAATTCTTAAATATTGATCAATTAATAAAAGAATTCCTTATCGACTGCACAATGAATCCTCGTCAGGAGGAGCCAACTGAGCTCTAAGGGTTAAATCTAATCTTGCTATAATATTTATTAAATATGTTTGTAATATTGTATATGCCAGCGGTTCTTAACCTATGGGTCGCGACCCAAAATTGGGTCGCGAAGCATATTTCTTGGGTCGCGCTGAGTCGAACCAAAAAAGTTAGTAATACACCAAATAATAAGTAATACCAACACCTCCTAGAACAAGTTAAATCCTGAAATAGATATAAGGTGCTCCTTGACAAGCATTCAACCGAGGTTTGAAGATCTTTCAAAATGTATTCAAGCATAAGATTCTCATTAAAACTGTATGACTTGCATTTAAAATTTAAAAAAATTAACATATGTATTGATATTTCTTTTTTTTTTAGGAATAAGTTAAAATGTCAATTATTTTCAAAAAGTTATAAATATATTTTAATTTGGTCAATAAAAATTATTAAAAACACTTGATTATTAATTAAATTTTCCTTGGATCGAAAAGTACTTTTGTTTATCTTTATTATTAAAAAAATAAATAAAAAATTTGAAAGTTAAAAAAAATCATCATCGTAGGATTGAAGATTTTTTAAAAATACGCTCTAAAATAAAGCAATGAAAAAGTTTTGACTTTTTTTGGGTCGCGACATGAACATATTTCTCAAATTTGGGTCGCGGCTTAAAAAGGTTAAGAACCACTGGTATATGCTACCTTGATTTCTAACCACTTATTATAACAGTGCAAATGAATTTAATTTATTTGTGTGACATTTCCTTTCTAATAATTTTACTCGTGGTGACTTTCATTTATCAAAAGAATTTATCTCCCCGTTTATAAATTGTATCTTGAAGCGCAAAGCAATACTGATATATATAGGAAGGCGGTACAGGAAATTTTAAACCCTAGTTTGCTTATTATGGAAAGTTTTGAAAACAGCCCACTTTCAGTCGAAATTTTAGAATTTAATTAAGTAGAGAGGCTCCTAGGTCGCTGAAAATATTGCTTTGGGTTTAGAAAACTGCACATTTTCCCAAAGAGGAGCAAAATTGGCCACAGATAGGGTTCAGGCGCTGTTTGTGAAATGCTGGCCGTGACCAAATTGCAGGAGGCGTTCCCCCCGTTTCTAAGCCATAAAGGGACGGAATATTTATGGGCGGGTATTAAGGGTGTATATATTTATATGCATATATATTTGGTGGGAGTGCAAATCGGCGTCATATGTGGATTAGGAGCGTAGAATCTCGCACAATGTATGTCTGATTCAACATCGAGATTGCAGTGGTTATATCTAAACGTGCAACGCAGAGATGAGGGTCGTTATTTATTGTACGACTAGCATATAGCCCGTCATATGACGGGATTAGTAAAATTTTTAATTTACAGAATTGTAAAGTAACCTATGAGGCAGGTAGTAAGGAAAAGAAGAACATGTTGCAGAAATGGTTATATTTAAATATCATTAAAAAAAAAACATGCTGGAAAAAAATGTTGCCGGTTTAAAACCGATAAAAAGCAGATGGAACTGGTTCAAAGAACTTTTAAGTTCCATATTCAATTTTTTTTTTCAATTTTTTCTTTTTTACTGTAATTTGACTTGAATTTCCTTTTGTCTTTTTTGATTTCCAGATAAATATTTTCAGGAAGACATTGTATTATAAACTACACAGAAATTTGCGGACATCGTGTAACAATTACTAACCGCAAACAGTAAAAAATCGCTGAACAGTTATGAATACAGTTACTCGATTTAGTATAACCTGAAAAGCAAAGGATTTTTCTACTTAGAACCATGGAGTAAGTCATGAGTAAAAAAGTGACTGGACTAAGACAAAATTAATAAGAGAAAAAAAATAATAAAATAATAAAATTCTTAAGAAAATAACAATTATAACTAAGTTTCAGAAATATAATAAAAAGTGCTCATATTTCTTTATAACGGGCTGAAATTTTTAGTTTATTACTAATTTATATTATATAATGTAAGATAAATGCTTTTTTCCTTTAATATTCTGTAAATTATTTTCTTATTATAAATGTTGAATGTAATAAACTGTTATTCCAGTTTAATGTCTCTTTACCCCTTTGCCTTAAAACAACGTATGGGAGACGTGATCGTACTGGTGTTCTAAAATGAGAACCTCGAATCACACACGTGATGATTCTGTCTGGCCAAAAGTATAAAGCTCGTATCAGACATGTTATTGTTTTTAGGCGATAAAGTTTTTGTTTTTGCGTTATTGTTTGCTACAGTTGCAATGTAAAAGTGGGCCGTTTATTCTTAGACGTAATTTGCAATAGAGTATTATATTATACACAATAAATAATTAACTATTGGTGCTTAAAAAATTCTAAAAATTGAACCTAATGGCAAAAAGGAAAATGGATACTAATAACGATGCTGGAGAGTGTTCTGATTACACCTTAGAAACCGAAACAGATACCGATTTGGATAAATCTGAAGATAGCATTGTAGTTTGTCCTCTAAAAAAACGTGTGCAAAATTTAATTCGTGATGAAACCGCTTATGGCCGCGATGCATCAGAAAAGCTTTCATCGAAATTGGCACACACAATCGTCGCTCGATTCATAAGGCAAGAGGTTAATTACTGCAAACCATAATGAATTTAGAAAATTTTAGGGGGCCCAGGGCCTAGGACTAGTGGCCTGTTATTTAACCAGGCCCTGAACCTGCTAAGCCTTAACTGACGCCAAAAGGGGGCTTACATTAATCCCATGCATGCTTGCTCTTTAATGTATATGTTACGAGGTTGTTTCATAGAAGCTGTCTTCCGATGCGCCATTTCTTTTAAGCTTAACACCGGATCATAGAAGGGGCTCAACTTCTAACTGTACTTTATTCCTAAAGACTAAGCGACAACAGTTTGACTGCAATATAAACGTTACACAGTAATGTCAGTCTCATATCCGCATTCCGCCCTACACCCATCTTCCTTAAGCCTCCTCAATCTCCAATGCCCCGCTATTATAAACTTCCATCGTTTGCAATTTCCTCAATTGACCGTAAAACATTCTGTTCACCCCCACGAAAGTAGCGTCTTCGAATCCATATCCCGCAGAAGAAAAACGGACCCTCCCGAAAACGACCGGACAGTCATATCCGGTGGCTATCCAACGGGGGAATCACCATTTAATGCCGGACTTTCGTAAGGGATTCGAAAGATGGCGACAGTAATCTCTTTTAGAACGTCCGCGGACAGCAAATCACCCACGCTCGCTATCCCCCTAAATACCCAATAAATCATCCCTCCTCCTCCTCTTTCCCCCTCGACCCTAATTGGTGTGGGGTGGGAAATGCTTTTCAAGCCCTCGTATTAGGGGGCGAGGGAAGAGCGACACGTTTGGTATTAGCGCCAAATTACTGGGGATATTTGGCGGGATTTCCCTTGACGGCCGATAAATATATTCAGCCAGAACATTCCATAATGTCGAAATAGATGAAAAAAAATGCTATGTATGTACTTATGCAGTAGAATGGACATATGTCTATTTCGTTCTACAGAAATACAACGGATGCGAGATTAAGTTCGACCAAAGTGGTGGAAAACGAAAACAGAAGCTATGTCTTAAGAAACCAACTACTTTAGGATACGTACGTCAGAAAATAATTTCAACCTTTAACATTTGTTGTACAGATTTTTTTCTCTAAGCTTTTTCCTCTTCCTAAATCCTAAAATATTCACGTATTTATTTTCTTTTAGTTTCTAGATTACTTACCATGTCGCAAGGTAGTTAATCTTTTACCTGTCCTGTGCATTACACTTCTTGTAATTATGTAATTCTTTATAAGCTTGTATTCACATGTGATACATAATAAACTATATTTTATTGAAAAGCTATTTTATATTTTATATCATTGTGTTTCACACGAGAAATACAAGCATATGAAACGTTAGATGGACATGTCATGTATAATATACAGGACATGCAAAGCGTTAAAATTAATGGAAATGAACAGTAGATAGTTTTGTCTAGCAATGTACGTCCACAGCGGTTAAAGGTTTAACTTCTTGCTAATCTGAACTTCGTATATGCTCCAAATTTAAGTAATAAAATTACAGTCTGTATCGGCTATAGGGTCAGTTCAGCGGTCCAGAAAAATCAGACCTTATAAGCGGGCTGACCCTATATGCAGAACAATACAACTCTATTGAATTGTGGCAGAATTATATTCACCTAATAAACAAATAATTATACTTTTAAGAACATTTTAAAAATTAATTCGAGAAGTAAAAAGTACATAAAAATATGCAATATATTTTTGGAGGGGAAATTTATTAGCTTACCTTACTAATCAAAGTACAGCACACGTACATACGTACATTCATGTTCAATCTATTAAAAAATAATCAGGTTTATAAGTTTGCTTTTTTTTTGTTGGTTGTTAATGTTAACACAACTTTTTCTATGTTTCTAATAGCTTTTAAGTTCTTATCTGATGCTTCTGAATGAGTACAATAACACCTGAGGTCATGTATGAGAGAAATACCTTCAACCAATAAACAGACAGATGTCCCCTTGTTATCAGTGGAGGGCGAGAACTGAGAGAGGTGGAAAACTCCAACGATCAGTCTACACAAACAAGAAAGCGGGAAAGAGCGAAAAATAAAGGCTTGAATTCAGGTTCTCTCCGATTTCAAATTAACTTTATATATATATATATATATATATATATAATATATATATATATATATATATATAACAGGCAACAAGAAAAAGAAAATGACTGTATAAGGAGTGCGCTTTAACACATGTTCCCTATTAAGTTAGACGGGACTTTAGAAAACTGACCATATAAGCGGGTGACCTTATAAACCGGGTGATCTTATACGTGGGTGACCATATAGCCGGTACTGACAGTAATTAATTTTTCTTCAGAATTCTTAAAATATAAGCGCATTTACAGACCTTACTCCAGGCATTCGAACTTCATATGATCTCCCTTAAAATTTGCTGAACCCTAAAACGACTTCTTTACGTCTCAGAGACTTTTCATGATTTAAATGATGCACTACTAAAAGCTGAAAATAATTCTAATGTGGAATAAATCCTTTTTTAAATAAAAGCTTAAGCATTACTTGCTTTTCCTTGCTTTACAAGAAAAAAATATCTTGTATGAGTAACAAATCAAACAAAGTTCGACAAAATTAGTATATCGTTATAGGGTTAACAGTGTCGTGTTGAACAAATTGTTCCTACAAAATCCAGAAAATCATCTTAAGTAAACCAATTCACGATATTAATTTTCTTTCCAAGTTTTCATGTAATTGAGTCAATGGAACAGACAGCTGGAAGTTAAAAGTTTAAGCTTTCTACAGCATTTTTTTTATTTTGGTATGTTTGTGAACAACGATCCGGTAACACACAAAACTCAAAACCAGTTATTTTGACTTCCCGTTCAAATCGGTTAGTAAAAAAAATTAAAAGGAACGAATTGATAATTTTGTTCTATGGTTAATTTTCTAACCAAAAATGATGACCGAATAGGTAGGGCGACGATTTTAGGAACAGGTTTGGTTTGTTGCTTCACAGTCTTCATTTTTTTTATGCCCAATTGTTATTGAAACAGGCACCTACAGCTTAAACCAGATTCGAAGGTACATGATTTATGAACATTCGTGACAGCAGCGAGCTTGGAACCCCTAAACTCCGGTATCAAAAGACAGAGCCCTACTATTCGTCTAGAGCAGGGGTGCCCCACCCAAATCGGTTGGTGGGCCAAAAAATAATTTACTAAACTGAGGTGGGCCGCACATATAAAAATAAAACAACAAATTATTAAAATATTTTATTATCGTGCCATATTCAAAATAGGCATTTTTACAGTGCCAGCTGCGACTGTACATAAAAGTTGTGTTATACATATATCATAACTACAACGGCAATAAACATTAACTAGACTGTATTTATAATCACCCCCAACACCTTACCTTCCTCCCTAATCGTGAGAATTAAAATATTATTATATTTATACTATAAATATATATTGCAGTTTATTCACAAGCACTAATGTATTATTTTAAATTGAATGCGAGATTTGTGTTTGTATTTTACTAGAGATTTTGTGAATATCAACGGATAATGTAGTCGACGCGCATCGTAGCTGATGGGTCATGATTTTATAGATCAACATGCTACGACACTTTGTTTATACCAGGTTTAATTTGGAAAAAAATGATTCGCAGCGATAAGTAGTTCCAAATGCCGACATAATGCACATTGGCAATCATCTTAAATTTGGAAATTTATCTTTGGCTATATATTTTTGATAATACTGAATCTTATTTCCTTCTTAGAGACATTTTAGCTCAATATTTGATTGCAATTCTATTAACACCATTTGTAAATTTGGAGGCGTTGATTCAACCTCTACATTAAATGGAGCTAAGAATATTTTAATGATTTTCTCAAACTGACAACTAAATTTCTATGTTTCAACTAAATATAGTCAAAATGACTAAAAAACTTCAATTATGCCGCAAAAAGATTTTAAATGGGCCGCAGCTTGGACATGCCTGGTCTAGAGTCAGGCTTTTGGAAACGGAATTCTTTGAATCTCACTGATGGCATGGGTAGTTCGTAGCCAATAGGATGTATTACAAAGCGTATGTATTACTTGCCTCTCCTTGGTTTACAATAAAAAAATGTCTTGTATGAGTAACAAAAGAAACAACGTTAAAAAAAATCAGGATATCCTTTTAAAGTTAATAGTATCAAGTTGAACAAATTGTTCCTACAAAATCCAGAAAATCATGTTAAGTAAACCAATTCACGATATGAATTTTTTTGTAAGTGAACGAGAGGGTATGAGTCAATGAAACAGAAAGCTGGAAGTTAAAAACAGCATTCTGCTTTGCGGCTTCAATTCAAAAGCACAATTTAATAGTACGTAAAGCAAATAGTCTGGTGCACAGTAAACATAAAAGTCGGCATCATACACCCAAATGTAAAAGCCTGAAAATTGTATTACACTCCACCATTTATTTAAAAGAAGCCTTTAAAAGCAGATCAGATAGAAAGGGAAAATCGTATTTGACTCTTTTCTATGGCGACGATTCAAAAGCGTAATTTAATCGGAAGTACACAAAGCATAAACAAAGAATGTAATGTAAGTAAATATAGACGAACACAAAAAGAGAGTGATCCTACAAGGAAAAAAAGATATTTAAATTACATTACAGTAGCAAGGAAAAATCATGGAAAAATAAAGCGGTACAAGCAGGTAAAAAATAAAATCTGGAGGTAGGAACTCTGTTTCGTGACTTAGCATAATTCAATAACTGCTAACTGGAACAAATAAAGTAATGAAAATGAATATAAAATGTAACAATTTCAGATATAGTATAGTTGATACTTTAAACACACGCTAAAAATTATTAGATTTACATACGCTTCGAATATTTATTTTTTAGAATTTCTGGAAGACTGATAAATAAAAAACTAGCTTAAGAAAACGGGAGATTTTAAATTCATAACTAATTTAATGCCGGAATCTAAAACAAAAATGATCTATAGGAGATTATTTAATCTATCAACTCACATATCTAAAAACCTTGAATATATCTGAAGCTAGAAGATTCATTCTGTTAAATTAATGGTTTGGTTTTTGTTTGGATGACTACGATCTAATTTTGGCTACATGATGGCTAATGACACCGGGATCTACTTTTTAAAGCCTATTTTGAACAGCTGCAAACATCCATGCCACAGTGGGATTCGAGCCCACGAACTCCGGTACCGAAGATCCGCGCCCTAACCATTTGGTCATCTGTCGCTAATTGAATAAATGATAATATTTATAAATAATTAGTAGAGTAAATATTACATAAAACACACAAAATAAAATTTAAGAAAAGGAAACAAACACAGATACAAAGTGCTTATATATATATATATATATATATATATATATATGGAACAAAGCGTAGCATGCCATGCTTCAGGGATATAACGTGATCGAAGGGGTGTGGTCGTCGGCGAAAAGAATACGATTTATCAGGAAAACTTTTGCAGAATCTTTATTTAGCAATGTCCAACAGCAAAATCCAACAAAAAATGGTCACGCTGACTTTTATAACTTTGGGTAAACCTATTAAAGCTTTTGCTGCAAAACTGGGAATGCTTTTGAAATTAGAGTAAAAGTCAAATTATGGCTATTTCCATATTTCAGCAATGGAAATACGAACTATACCCTAACGATAGAGAATTGATCCTCTTAGTGGCGGAATACATCCCAAAGAAGTTTTTTTTTAATTTTAAGTTTTCGAAATAGAACAAAATTTTGCCTACATACTCCAGATATATATATATTGTCTCGGCAGCACGTTTCGAATGAAAATAACGACGCCGAAGAGAGGGGCTGTTCGCAGACAGGAATCGGAAAACATATCTCTCCAGGTCTTGTGCACAAAAAGAGGGAGGGCTGGTGCTTTTGGAGACGCAGAGTGACGAATCAATATTTGTTCCCGCATCCGCCGCCACCGGTTGA
>CM063508.1:184495686-184509717 GCA_032207245.1 Pardosa pseudoannulata | reverse complement strand
TTGTGGGTTCGATGCTTGCCATAGCTGTTTATCCAAAGTACGGATTTTTAATTTAAAAATGTTATTTATTGTTTCCTTATGTTTCCTTGTGTTCTTGAACATTCTAGATCTTTCTTTAATATGTAAATTAGTTATTTCTCGAATATTCTGTTCCGGTATAAATGCTGATACCTACTAGTTGTAGGCAACTTCTCGGTCTTGTAAAGTTGCGAGTTGCTACTTAGCTTCAATAAATTCTTCTGTTACGTTAAACGGTGTGTTCATTCGAATCTTCGTGACAATATATATGTATATATATGATATGTATGTATATTATATATATGTATATTTATATATTACATATTGCAATATATTATATACTATGTATTTATATATTTGTTTATATATTTCAATATAAAATAGGAAAAGTGGGTTAAAAAATGTAATAATTTTCGATCTATTGAGATTTATCTGAATAAATAAATTCACGCAAAAAAAAACCCGCTTCTCGTACAATTCCGGTGCGAAATGTAAACACACATAATGTGTTAATGACATCTAATTCACTCAAGAGAAGACGTACATTTGTTTGATTTACAAAAAAATGTCATCTTCAAAAGGAAAAGAAACGTGAAGATGACTTCTAAGGATAAAGAGTTTGGAATCAACGTTTCTTTTGTCACCTGTTAAAACATTAGAGGCTAAAGTGACAGTAGCGGAATAAAAATTGTAGATGTCTTCAAAGTATTCCTAGGAGATCTGACAGCTGGATTAAAGTAGGAAAAGAAAGAGCCCTACGAGGCAATTATTAATTCAAACTTTCGTTTTGGGAAGAGGGGAAAAAAAGACAATCTCAATGATTCATATCCTTATTTCGGGGAACTGGAGAAGTTACAGTATCCGTCTACGTTCAAAACGTCATTTTTTGACAAAAATCATAATTTTTTTATTTTTCTATTGTAAAATTTCAGCTTTTAGGCTTCTAAATATGTTTTTGTTTTGTCTCTACTTCATTTTAAAGAAAAGTTACAACTGTTTAAACATCAGTGACAGCTGTCAAAACAAAACGAAAGTAGCGACTTCGGAAACATAAGTTGTGAATCTAGCCTTTTAAAGGGTATTTTTTGGACAAAACTTTTAAAATTTTCATGAAGATTAGTTTAAATATTTTTCTAGTATTTTTAATAATTTGCAACTTGGCAAATAGAAAGTTTTGAAGCAAGAAAGTGTGGGAAATTTGAAACATGTTTTTTAACTTTTTAATAGTTAAAATTGCTTTCATAAACTTCAAATGCGTTTTTCCCAGAACACTATTTTTAATAAAATGTTGAAACTTGAAATGTGATTTCTCAAAAAGTTCTTAAAATATTTTGTTGACACTTATTAGGAAAGCTTTTGATAGTATTTACTAGTGAATGACCTAAAAGCTTTAAATTTGGACAATTTGTAATGATGTTACAATCATACTTAGATGTAAAGGTAATGAAAATTCGTTAAAATTTCAATGTGTATGATTTTGGAAGACCAAAATTTTTTACCATATGTAAATTAACCAAAGATTTTAGGTGATTCACTAGTCCATTGTATAAGAAATATGTTGCGTCAAAAAATATTGAAATAATTTAATTTATTAAAAAATTAGACCTTTAGAACCCCCCCCCATTTTTTACTAAATTTTCTTCTTTTATTAGAAATTTTATAAAACATTCTCCAGGAATAAGTTTTTTAAGTGCTATTCTCTATGATAATATAAAAAATAAATATAAAAATGTAAAAATATGAACTATTTTCTACGTTTAAAGAAAAAAGTTCTCCGAACGTAGACGGATACCTTAAGAATAATAAAAGTAGTGTGAATTTGAAGAATTTTGAATAACTTCATTATAGGCAATAATAGGACAATAATGTTTGATATATTACACACATATATGTATTTATATATATATATATATATATATATATATATATATATGTATATGTGTATATATGTGAATATATATGTATGTATATATATATATATATATATATATATATATATTTATATAAATATGCGTATATATATGTGTGTATATGTATATGTGAATGTATGTATATATGTAAATATATATGTATATATGTGTATATATTCGTGTTCTTTCGTGTTCTGAACAAAGGGGGGTGTTCACAGTACTCTCCCAAAAAATAAATTCTGTCTACCTTACTGGTATGCCTCATAATAATATATCATGTTTCAATTAGTTCTCAGTTTTATGCATTCGAACTATGCTTTGAAAAACATGGTTCAAGAAGGTATTGCATTCCTCCTGGATGCCGATAAGCAGTGAAAAACATTAAGCCTTCTCGAAAAGATAAAAAAATCAAAATTAGTTAATTTTAAAGCCTCCGAAACAAAAGCGTAATCGTTTCTCTAATATCTGACGTTTAAAATTAACCAAATTTTCCGAAAGAAGAAAGATCAATGGCAAACGATAGCCCAAAGGCGAGACGTTCACTGGAAATTAACATTCCGTTCGAACAACACGAGAAAGTAAATGCCAGCGGGACAGAAGTCACCGGAATTCTGCATTAGCGGGCGTTTTAATGACGCGGGGCAACAGCGCATTAGTCAAGTGGGTTTGAAGGCTTTAATTTCATTTGCAGCTCGGCTAATGTTCTCGTGCCATCAATTAGCCTGACGTTGGCACCTCACTTACGAAGCGCTAATTGATCGCGTTTTAACACTTGTTTATTTCAGAAATGCTTGTCAAAGGTTTTCGCTTCACGTTTGCTCTCTGTGATGCCCAGAGCGGCCATCAAATAAAAGTTTTAATTTTTTTTTTCGTAAATTGCAGGCATAGTTTTTAACACCATATATATTTATGGTTTAATGCAGTGAACTCCCTTAATGTGATCGAGGTTAATGTTATCAATCACTTATTATTATCGAATTCACTTCGTCACAATTTTCTCTATTCATCTGTATGTTAAAATTCTCGTTATATGGGATAGTTACATCGGTTAATGGTATCCGTTTTCGAACCTCATTTTAACTGGCAAAGGAATATTTACAATTTATTCAGGGGGGAAACCATTCTTTTCTTTTCCTTCGCTGTTGTTTGAATTTGTCGAGATTTCTGCTCTTCAACCTGGAGAAATGGGTAATGAAGAAAGTGGGGAATTACCTGTTCCTAGAATTTTTCAAAAATACGCACACCCTGCTGGTGGTCAATGGTTGTCTGATAAGCAGAAGGCAACACATTCTATTCGGAACTGAGAAGGAGCGTATGCACATTTTATGCCTCGCTCGCTTACATGCAGCTTGTCGATAGGGAAGCCAGAAATCGAAAGGATTGAACGTTAAAACAAAAGATCGAAATTTTAAATCGTTATGACAGATTGATTATGATTACGAACAATACATCAATGAGCTTCTTAGAAAAATTGTAGACAGTCAACAATTGATAATTTTTTTTAATTATGTATACAATTCTTATGTTTTAAAGGATAATATACATTACATAAATATAAGGTGTGTTTTTCCATTTTGTTTTGAAATTTAGTAAGTGTGAATTAAAGGGGGGGGGTAAATTTATCTAATTTTGGAAATCGTTTATTGTTATCAATCGGTTATTGTTATCAAATTATGGTGTCCCAAACTGATCACATTAAGCAGAGTCCTCTGTACTAGGTAGAGAGATGTGAGAACGCCCTAAGGTGATTGGAATACAAAATCCGCTATAACGGTAATTTTTATTTTCTGTTTAGCCTAAAACATTTAGAATACAACATCTGACTCTTCACGCTATCTCGATCTTTACATATGCTGCATTTCTATTGCTAAACCAAGTATTCGTTCTATTTTTTAGTAGAAGTCTTTAGAACTAAAACCTTTTATGATGTTCTTAATTTATTTACTGAGCAATAGCTAAACATTTGTTGAAAATTATTTTAACCGTAAGAAACACTGAATGAAAGCTTTACATTTGACTATAAGTTTGAGTTTTTAATAAGTATTGGTAGCACAAAACTGAGTAATTAATGTTAAAGATTGGTTGAAAAAAAGCATATTTTGCGTTTGATTTTTCATCTCTTTTTCAATTTGAGTGTTTGATAAGAATTGGTAGCACAAAACTGAGTAATTAGGGTTTCGCATTGGTTGAAAAAGTATATTTTGTTTTTGATTTTTTATCTCTTTTTAAATGTGAGTATTTGATAAGAATTGGTAGCACGAGACTGGAGAATTCTTGTCTCAAAATTCGTTGAAAAAAAGAAACCCAATTTTTAATTTAATAAAATGACTCAATTTTATTAAATTACCGTATTTTGTGGGTCTGAATGTCATTCTTCGAACAGATTCTTATGGTATTATGAACTGGCTTTAATATGTTGCTACTGGTGTCATTAGATACCATTTTACAAAAAGTTGACCTAAACTCTCCGAATAAACAAAAACAAAAACGAATTTTTTGTGTAAACGATAAATTATTTAGGTACGTTTGAAGATAAATTAAAAATTACAGGTCTTTATAAGTTGTAGGTAGAGTTTCTGATTTATTCGTCTTTACACTCTGCTTCATTGATGAAGACTGATAAATTTATAGGCGGCTGATTAATGTAAAACACAGAAAAGGAAAGTGCAAGAATCTCTTTGATGTCTCAGATAAAAAAGCAAATACAAAAAGATTAATCTCGACATCTCAAATGCTTTCGGACTAAGAGGAGGGGGGGGAGATAGTTCCCATTGATCAATGGCTGGAAATTACGGGCTGCATTAGGCCAAAGAAAGCATTCTATTGTAATTGATCTCTCGTCCTGCAGTTCTACCTAGCTCATCACACGAAAACGATTGTGACCAGATAGCGAGTGGATCGCCAAATTATCCTTTGTTAACACCTATACTTCCACGTATCTGATACGATATGAGTTATTATCGTTATCGTTTATCACCGTAAAAGTATGATGGATAACATAATGATGCATTTATTCCCTAAATTCAATAACACTTTTTTTCTTGACTCCATTCTTCGTAAGCGATAATAAGCCCGCCGAAAAGAACACGAGAAGTCTTTAACAGGTTAATTGGTATAAGAAACGACCTCATACACCATGGTTTTTTTTATTCCTTATACTCCGGAGTTCTTTTTTTTTAATCGTCTGCAGTAAATTGCCGCTGCAGTTATTTTTCACTGCAAACGTCACGGTTCTTCTCGTAATAGATTGAAAATATCTTCCACGCGATAAGAAAACAAACGAGAGGGAAAAAAACGTGAAAAATTGTTCGTATACCCTTACAAAGGCAGAAGGGGGGGAGGGAAAAAGGGAATTTCACCCGGTGTTATTAATGATGATCTTTCACGATTATGCGTGCAGTATCATGGAATTTTTTCTTGTAGTATCATACCTTCTCCTGAAGAAAAGACGTTAAGGATAAAGTGGTTCTAACGTTTAAGCAATAAAACCAGAAAATCTCATTTAGCTTCTGTAATTTTGTTCTGGAACAGGAAATGCGAATTTTTACTTTGAGAACTCTCCGCGCTATTACTTGTTTGTACACCTGAATGTATCCACGTAGTTTGATATTTTTTTCCTAAATAAGGTATAGTTATAAAAATAATTCTTCTATGATGTAATATTTGCAGAATACATGTTTATCATTAACTGTTATTCATTTAATGTGGGTTAAATGGATTTAAAAAAATTGTTTGGTACGGTGTTATAGGATTTAATAGTAAGTAGGTATTCTTTATGTGTTCTCTGTGCTAGGAAACACTACTTTTATTTATCCTAATCAATTAGTTACAATATTTTGTTGTACTTTGTTTATATTAAACTAGTTCTTGAAATTATTCGAACAAATTTTATTTATCTTCTTTTTCAATGGGCAGACAGCCCAGGATGGGTCTTGCCTTCCCCAGAATCGAATTCCATGCCCTTCTATCCTTGGCCATGGACATCCAGTTAGTCATTTTTAAAAGTCTCGAGTCCGATTCTAAGCAATCGAACGACCTAAGTTTAGATATCCCTCTTTTTCGGGTTCCAAATGGTCTGGCCGAGATGATCTTCGTCCATTCTGCACAGGTGTCCTGCCCATTTAATTCACTGAATCCTTATATATTGCACTACATCTAGATCTTTAAAAGATTTATAGAGTTCAGAGTTAGTTAGTTCTTCTCCTGATATTTTTATGTTTTATGCCACCAAAAATACTTCTCAAAATTTTTCTTTCAAAAACAGAAATGATATTTTTTACTTTTTCTGTCATTGCCCAGGTCTCAGAATAAGTAAGAATGTGTCTGATTCAGCTTTTGTCAATTTGGATCTTCGTTTTTCTGCTAGTGAAGTTAGACTTCAGGTATTTTTTTAGTTCGAAAAAACAACTGTTAGCATCTGTGACTCTACTACGGATCTCAGGCATTAAATCGTTAATAATGTTAACTTCTGATCCTAAATATTTAAACTTGCTAACAGTTTCAAATTTGTAATTCCCAATTTCAAAATAGTTGCTGCGCTATTAATTCCACATGGCATGTACTTAGTTTTATTTTTGTTGATTGCTAGATGCCTTAAATTTTATTTATATAAACAATTATTTTTATTCATCAGCAATAACCTAATCATAGATACTTTAAGGGCAAAATCCTGTTATTTTATCTTTCAAATTCTCTTGAGCAAATTATGCCAGATGTATAAATAATCGCTGTTTACGTGTAACGTGAATGGGTAAGGTGCTACTCTTGGGTGACACAGGTTGAAATCTCACTACCGGCATAGATATTCCTAGCCGTTCGGAATAGGCATTAAACCTTTGCACTCCTGTGTCGAGTGGCGGTACGATGGCCAAATGGTTAAGGTGCTGGCCTTCGGAACAGGAGTTCGTGGGTTCGAATCCTACTAAGGCATGAATGTTCGTAGCCGTTCGGAATCGGCTTTAAACAGTAGGTCCCGGTCTCATTAGCTCTCGTGTTGCAAAAAGTAGACCGTAGCGCTCCAAAACCAAACCAAACCTACTTCGAGTGTGACTCGGCATTAGCTTTTATCTCAGGAGCTTCTCTATTCGACTCTTTAGGGCGCTGATCTTCAGAGTACGTGTTTAGAAATCCTACTGTGGCATGAATGTTCGTAGCCATTCGGAATCGACTTTAAGCAGTCACTCCCGGTCTCATTAGTTGCAAAACAGTAAATCGCGATTTCCAAAACCAATATCAGAAATATTTGCCAAATCTCGCTTGACGTTTTTTCAAATCTAAACCAACAGAGAATCAAATAAAAAGATGCCTATCGGAAGAAGACTAGCCATTTATTCATTAATCATTGTTTGTGAGTGTGTATAAAGCGTACTATACTATAATTAAAACTGACATTTAATTGAATTTGAAGCCCAGTGACGTTGGGGGTAGCGCCTATCGCTCCCACTACACAGGTCCAAAGTTCGATCCCCGGGCTGGGCAAGGTTGGCTCAGCCTTTCATCCCTTCAATGGGTAGATGAACTGAGGACCAAGCGTGCTTGGAAACTAAACACTGGGGGTTCCGCGTAAGATTGACCACCTAACCGAAACATATGATTCGCACCCCAGGTCCCTTGGTCTCGGAAACGGAGATTGGCACCGTAGGCCCTGGCCCCCTACGGGCTACTGCACCGACGATTTTTTTTTAAATTGAATTTGTCTCTCCATGTATTTATTTGTTCTACGTTTTAGTTTAAGAATATTTTAAATAAAACATTTAATATCGTCATGAACTGCAGCTAACTAAATTGAAATGTAATTTGGAGTGTATAGGTTGAAACTGTAAGTTTTGGACTTCGTAGTCCACATGTTCTTCCACACCAAACCAAACTAAACCTTTTTACTTCTAGAATTAATTTGAAATCTTCAAAATAAGAAAAGCAAAGCGTACAGCATTTTGGGGAGCAAAGGCATTATTGCTTGTTAATATGTACGTATTAGTTTATCATTCTATTTCTTGGTGAAGAAATGTGTGAATTTGTTTATTTTTCTATTTATTATTTACTTATTTGAGCGAAAAAGTTTCAAATGATTTATTTTAGTACAGGGTGAGTTGTGATAAGTTCTTTAATTGGTTGAAATATTTGTATTATCACGGAAAAAATCAGGATAATCTTCAAAAGGATTTATCATGAGTTATGTTATAGACAATAACAGAGAAAAAAAAATGTTATCGTCTTATCATCAGGAAAAAAACAAAATATAAGTTTACCTATATGCTTTCTATATAGCTAACAGTAAAAAAAATACTATAAATGCATGATAAACCTTTCTGCCTCGTTCTGACATCAAACAATAAAACTTATCTATTCAGATCCGGGTTTTCGACCATTGAAATGCTCAAAATAGAAAGAATTTTTAAAACGAACACAGTTTACTTTTTGGATTGAGACTGATACAAGTTTATTATGTCAAAATAGTTTAGTCTAAACTTTCAGATCCGGGTTTTCGTCCATCGAAATGCTCAAAATAGAAAGAATTTATAAAACGAAAACAGTTTACATTTTAGATTGAGACTGATACAAGTTTATACGGTCAAAATAGTTTAGTCTAGACTTCCTGTAATATCAGTGAGTAACAAAGAAAAACATTCTAAAATATTAACCAATATAATAATCCCCCTTAAAAAATGTAGAAACAAAATGGAATGAGATTGCTTCCCCTCTGAACACATTTCTCTGATAGCCGGTACCACTATCAATATTTGATTCCAATTTTACTATTCGAAATTTTATGGCCGTTCTGACCCCTTTCGAAATAAAAGTGAATAACATAACAGTCATCTGACTTTTATTTGGCATAAAATGGTGGACGGGGGAAAAATTGCATATGAAAAGCATAAAACAGAAAAGAAAAATAACTGTTTGAAACACATGCAATCTAGAAGCCATCAAAAAGCAAGAAGCGAGAAACATAAAACCTGTTATTTCCAGATGCTCAGATTTTGGCGTCAGTTCAAATTTCTCGCCAGCTTTTTTTTTTCTTTCCTTATCCAAAATCGCTTTACATTTTTTTACGTACGCGTATGTATAATTTTTTCCCCTCTATTTACCTGCTGGCGTGTCAAAATACGTCTTTCAAGACGTTATTCCTAAAGAGAAAATATAAAAAAAAAACAAGACAAGGGAGGGAAAAAAATGAAAAATATCGAAAAATAAATCCTGGTAAGCTGAGACGTAAAATAAACAGTAATTTAACATCTTCTTCGGTATCTTCTTTTTTTTTCTTCTTTCAGTTATTCTTCACTTTATCATGGCTGCCGCCTTTTTTAACGCTTCTCTTAGTTTGACAAGTTCGTGGCACAGACGGCAAAAAAAAAAAAAACTTAAGTTTTCGCTTGTCATTTCACCGTTTTGTCGTTTTTATTAAAATCCATACATTCATTATCAAATGTGTCAACTCATTTTTTCTCTCCCCTCTCCCAACGTTAATTTTATCCCCCCTCAGGGTTGCCAGAGAACGAGAAGAAAAAAATTTGGCGTCATGGGGTGACAGTAATTATTGTTAATCCTCCTATCTCTGCTATCATTATGTGCCAAGTCTTTTGTTAATAGGGATTTTTTTCCCTCCACCACCCCGTGCCTTTTATAATTGCAGTTCTCTCTCCCCACCCTTCCATCGTGGCATTCAGTTTTTGTAAGTTTTTTTTCTCTGGGTTTTTTTAATAGCTTTGTGCTCTACGCTGGAAAATTTTAATTTTTTTAATGAGTGTAAGATGAATTCATTTTATAGGAAGCAAAGATGGGAAATTTTTTTTCTATCTCTCTCTCTCCATCTCTCTTTCGAAAAGCCCCACAGGAATGAATGAAAATTTGAAAAAAAAAAGAGAAACTTTTTTTTAACATTCTATTAACTTGAGCAATGTGAGGGCTGCACGAAAAAAATGTACCATGAAAAAAAAACCTTCGCCATTTGGGTATTTTAAAATTCTTTCTTTGATTAAATGAAAACATTAAGATTAATTATCTTTCGCATAGCGATTAGTCTTTTTTGTATAAGTATACAGGAGTAAATATTTTTTTCATAATTTTTTTTCCCTGGGCTAAAAAAAATATTCCCCGGGGCCACAGTAAAGGGAGAAAAAAATTTAAAAATTCCCTCTTCTCTCCAACCAAATTCAGAAGCGTAAAGCCTTTTTTGTGAGCTTTCTGTTCACATTAAATAGATTAAAAACGTTAATAAGCTTAATTTTTTATTAAGCTTTTTTTACTGTTGAAACGCGCGTACTTCATCATTAAAATCTTTTTTTTTATAAAAAAAAACTTTCACAGAAATTATCATTAAATCTCAAAGAATAACTTAATGCTTTTGTGCTTCAAGTTAATCGCCATGTTTAACGAAGTAAAGTAAAATAGGGATTCAAGATGTAGCATAATATTAAGATTTTTTTATCTCTTTCCTCTGTAGTATTATAAAAAAATAAAGCCATACAGTAAGGACGAAAAAAAATTATGCATTTTTTTAACTGTATTGTGTTTTAATGTAGCGATAATTTATTTGTCTTTATCCCCTTTTTTTATTATGTTTTATACTTGATTTAAAAAACGTCATTTCAACGATAAATGGAAATTCAATAATGTAAATTAATGAATCTTTGAAAGCCGATTGAAATAAGAAAGGGAAAGTGCTTGTGATTTATACCTATTAAAAGCTACATTTCAATGACTTTGAAAATATTTTTTAATGGACATTTCATTTACTTAGCTGGCATGCAAAGTTTTATCTGTATATTTCTTTCATCTAGTTCCCCAATTAAAACTTATTTTTCATACACAACTGCACTTATCAGTGTAAAAATAATGTTACGTTGGTCTAGTGTTTGAGAAAGAAGAAATGAATGCTCATTAATAAACTCATGAACAAATATGTCTTGATTAAATGAATTTATGCAATTAAATAAATGCCTGGGGAACACAACTGAAATCAACTTCTCATTTGTAGATATCGAAGAGTGCTCTCGGGTCATTGCCGGAACTAAAAAACAATATGGCGATGGTTTTACTTAAATGGTCTATCCCTCAAGCCGTGGATGCCAGCAGCTTTCACATTCTACTCTCCCATGGTCACAACCTTGTCCTCTAAAAAAATCGGACTGCTTCGTGGAGAAAAAGTAAACAGGGGTCCACTCCAGAACAGCGGGGGTTCAGAATTCCTCAAACCAACGGACCCTTCTATTAGTTGGGAGAAGTCCGAAGTTTCTTTCTAATTCAAACTGGTCTTGCTCTATTATGTCTTTGACGATGACTCACGGGAAGGGGTAAAAAGAGCTGAACCAAATGTAACTTATTGTTACAATCCTGAACGATGGTCGAATGCGTTAGGGCATTGATCATATGTACCGGAGTTCGTGGATTCGAATCCCACTGTCCCATGGATTCGTAGCCGTTCGGAATCCACTTTAACCCGTACACGATTAATGTCTCGTATACGCAACGCAATGATTCCACTCTGATCAACCCAGCGTCGCGTATACGTAATAGGAGGTCGGAACGTTTTATTTTAATTTTTAAATGCCAGATTTAATTACTAAATTTCGTTAAATGGCAACAGTTTTCACAACAGTACATTCGTATAACAACTACTTGCTGATCCTGAAGGGGTTAAACAGTAGGGCCTGGTCTCATTAGCCCTCGTGTTTCAAAAAAGTAGACCAAAGCGCTCCAAATCAAACAACGACACTTATGATATCAATGGAATATATTCTACAAATTTATGTTAAAAATCAATTTTTTCAACTCAAGGCATTTATAACTCAGAAACGATTGTTAGCTTTACAATGATACATTTTTAAAGTTATGAAAAAATAATTAAAAATTGAAAGTTGATTATTATATCATTAATTAGTTTGCCAAAAAATACACATTCTTATTAAAGATAATTATATATTAAAAGGTATTTTTTTCCAACGAAAAACTAAGAAAATTTGTTAACGCATAATACAAAACGCAGGGCCGGGATAGCTCTGTTGGAAAAGGGATCGAATTTATAACTAGATGGTTGAGGGTTCGAGGCTCTAGTAGGTCAAAGAACTACCGTGTTTAGAAATAGTGGCTAGGTTGCTTAACATAGATTCGTGTTTGCAATGTTCTCTAAGTCCCTAAACGATACGTCTGGAGTTGAAATAATAGGATTCAGTTTATGATTAATTTTCTGTTGAAGAATGGGCGAGTCGAACGATCGCCGAATTGTTAGGGTGCTGACTTTGGTACCGGAGTTCATGGATTCGAAACCCACTGTGGCATGGATGTTTGGAATTGGCTTGAAATAGTAGGTCCTGGTCTCGTAAGCCCTCGTGTTGCAGAAAATAGACTGTAGCACTCCAAACCAAACGGAAGAGTGAGCGGATTCCAGGAGTTACAGCAAATTATTTTTAACCGATGTATTTCGATTTAGTTTCATGTTTAAAAAAGGCTTTAATTGGTTGAAAACATTTCAGCTATCACACGAGAATTACGTGTATACTTTAACGGTAAAAGAAATCCTCAACTGAATCTGCTGTTCTTTTAACACGTGCAGATTAACATGTGATAAGGCATTTATTCGATCATTCCGCATATTTGTGTCAATTTGGGAAGCTAAATACTTTATTATTGATTGAATAAGTACTGAATATGTAAAATCTTCTTGAAGCATCAACTTCTATATTTTTCTACTTAGACGGCTTGTCAAGGTAGCCGACTGTCTACGGCGGCAAAATTTAGAAGTGGCAAAACCGTCTGAACTAGAGTGAAAAAAAAGATCTTACTTGCTTAGTGGGCTGTATTTTTGTGTTTGTCTACGGCGGCAAAAACACTAGGACTGATCAAGACTGGAATTACAAACATTCTGCAAACTTAAGGTTATCCCTCCCGTAGAATCTTGGCAAACGTAGAGGTGTTTCAAAAATTAAGGACCTCACAGATAGAATGCTACTGTGAAAACTACATTTTTTATACATTCTCTTCGGTTCCGAATTTCAATCTTACTACTGGTACATATATTAATACCTATTCGAATAAAACCAATTCACTTGCTGCTACCTCCAGGAGTACGGTTTGGGAACTTGGAGAACATTGCGACCACGTACCCATTTTACATACTCCAGCCTACTACTGGTATATGTATTCGTACCTATTTGAATAAAACCAATTCACTTGCTACCTCCAGGAGTATGGGTTGGAAACTTGGAGGACAATGCTACAACATACCTATTTTACATGCCCCAGCCTACTACTGGTACATATATTTGTACTTATTCGAAGAAAACCAATTCACTTGCTACCTCCGGGAGTATGGTTTGGGAACTTGGAGGACATTGCGACCACGTACCTATTTTACATGTTCCAGCCGCCATTAAACATGTTAACTAACTATAAGAGGACACCTCCACTTACATCCAAACGTTATTTAGTATTTGAATTTCTACGCAAGATATTGAAAAATTTGAGGTTACTACTACCGGCTGTCTAGGATATAAAGTGTGTTCCATTAAAAAAAATTATCTTTTTATTAGCATTTAAGCTCCATCTGTTCTATTCCCAAAATTCCCATGTTTTTTCGAACAATAAATCGCACAGCTCCCAACATGACTTAAAAGTCTTCTAAACCACCTGCCGCTCGCTCTGTAATCTACATCTCCCTAACTCCCTCGCATACACCTCCCCAATCCCCTAAGTCTCTCCCCTTCCCCATTCTGTGGAAGGAAAAAAGCGCGAAATGGAATTAATACATTCGATCCCTTTTAAGGGAAGTCGGAGAGTCATCCCTGTGGCACTGAATTTATCGTCGGGCAATTCAAATCTCTGTTTGTGAGTGTGGAATAAAAATAATGCAGTGGTAGCCGGGGCGTCGTAAAAGGAAATAAAGTGGAGCAAATCCGGCTCGTGGGTGGAGGAGTGTGGCTTCCACCCCGGGGACCTTCGTTTGGAGACCCCTGATTGGGTTAGCCGCCGCGGAGCCATAATCGAATCTATATTCTGGTCTCTTAATGCAATCAGCGTAGTGCCTGCCTGCCTCTGCATCCATCTATCCTTCCCCCAGGCGCTTTTTCGCAGGGAAACTTCCAGATTGCTCTGTGTTTGTTCCGGA
>CM063508.1:184485686-184490686 GCA_032207245.1 Pardosa pseudoannulata | reverse complement strand
AATAAAAAATGGGATGATTTTTTAAAAAATTTGTTTTTTTTAAATTTGTAATTTAAATTTTTAAAAAAATTCAAAAATTTGGGTTTAAAATAAAAAAAGGGTTTAAAACAAATGCATCGAATTGTTTTCGTTTTTACTGCTTCAATATTGTCTTTATTTCTAGATACACTGTGTAAAAATATTTAGTTATTGTAAAGTTATTATAAAAGGGTGAAGAAATATTAAAACTGCTAAAATTTTTAGCAACCCCTGCTGAAGGTGTAATGACCCCAATCGGGGTCGTGACACAAAGTTTAAGAAACTATGATGTAACACAGAATAAAAAAAATAACATTGTTGACACTGTAAAGTTGGCTTTTTAGTAATAACAGTTTAGTAAAGGTAAAAACGCTTTTACGTGTTGGATAAATGCAAGTTGATTTTTAAATTTAATTTTAATTTTACGATTATAAAACATCTTTTTATTCTAAATTAAGGACTTAGATAATTACTGAATTACAAAAGGATTCCCAAAACATATTCGTAGAACGCTAGGGTTCTACAGAACACCGAACAGTGCCCAATGATCAAGCAAAAACAAATTAACATTGATGATACTGTAAAGTTTGCTTCTTTGTGCTAAGAGTTTGTTAAAGGTAAAAACGCTTTTACGTGTTAGGTAAATGTAAGTTTACTCATGCAACAATATTTTGATTAGATTGATTTTAAATTTAGTTTCAATTTTACGAGTATAAAACATCATTTCTACAAAATTATTGAGGACATAGAAAACTATTGAATTTTGAAAGGAATTCCAAAACATATTCGTAGAATGTTAGGGTTCTACGGAACACCGAACAGTGCCCGCTGATCAAGCAGAAACAAAAAATTAACTGGTGAAACTGTAAAGTTTGCTTCTTTGTGCTAAGAGTTTGTTAAGGGTAAAAACGCATTTACGCTTTCAGTAAATAGATTTGCAGTTGCCGCATGGAATTTTATATTATGAAATGTATTTTTATTTTCTGGGGAAAACAAAAACTATGATACTGCAAACTTTAATTTTAAAAAAGTAAATCTTTATTCAGAGGATTTAGAACCATTCAAATTGAACTATATTTATAACATATTTTTTATTCATCATATAGTAAAAAATTCTGTTCGTTATTTATTATAAAACATTTTTATTGTTACTATATAAGATTCTAATTTTATGAAATTTAGTTTTTTAATTTAGAGTGAAATGTAAAAAAAAAATGTTTAAAAAGTATCTACACCTGAGGAAAAAATTATAAATTATAAAATTATAAATTTAGTAAATTATAAAATATAAAATTATAAATTTAGAATGCAAATTATAAATTTAGTAAATTATAAAATATAAAATTATAAATTTAGAATGCAAATTATAAATTTAGATATTTTTTAGAAATACACACACACACATAATACACACACACACACATACACACACACACACACACACACACACACACACACACACACACATATATATATATATATATATATATATATATATATATATATATATTAGAATTTAAATTTCTACATTAAATTGAAGCTAAATACAATTTTTATTTTTCCTACTTCACTCATATCAGTAAGAAAATTATGTTTTATATTTAGTATAATAAATACTAATTTTTTTATACTTAATTTCTTGCAAATTCATTTTTAAACTTTAAAATCTTAAATACATTTACAATTTTTAATTTACAGAAAAAAAATATTTTTCGCTGAAATTGGGTAAAAAATTTCATTTCTAAAGTAAATATTTCAAAAATTATTTTGTATGAAACATAAATTTAATATATTTTATTATGTATGGGTACATATATAAAAGATATATTTATATGTTTGTGTGTGTGTGTGTGTGTGAGTGTATTAATTTGAAGTGACAAAACTAAATTATTTTTATTTTATGAGATTAGATTCTTATGAAAGTGTTTTTAAAACTCTGATTTTAAACCGAATAGAATTTTTATTATATTATGGATAGTATAAAAGATTTTATGAGGAAAGATTTTTGCTGAAATGGTACCTATTATTATCTGTAAACATAACTGATAATTCTAGTTATAGAAAAGAAAGGAAAAAAGAAAACAAATGAAAATGGGCAGTTATAGCCCTTCTCATTTTAGGGCGTACACAAGCATACTACCGGACACCAAAGATCGATACATTTTTATCACTAAAGGCCTTATATAAATTAGGCATTAATTAAGGAGACCCTAAGATGGTAAACAAGCATATGTTTTCTTCGTCCAAATTTATGCTTTTTTCTTTTTTTTTTGTAAAATAAACTGCATTAGTAGTTTTCTTAGCAAAAGCACTAAAATATGTTTATTTTTTACATTTTAAATGGAAGTTTCTAGATTCCATTTCTAAATCGAAACATTTGTGTTGTTTCGAAGTCAAATAGATTTTTTTATTGTAGTGTTTTTATTGTGTGTGCTTTTTTAAAGTTGTTAAATTTATATTACCCAACTAACGCATCATTTTATATAAATTGAGAAAAAATGTACCTACTCCTTGAAAAAACTCCACTCTATACTAAATATTCTGTTTTCTTCATTTCATATTCTTTTCTTACAATTTCATATTGAAAAGAAAAAAAAATGTTATCAAATAGTGTTAAGAAAAGTGACGTTTCCTTTTAACCCTTTATATCCTGAATTAGTTTACCATCTACTTTCTTGCTGCATTTTTGCATCGTTAGATAAGTTTTAATGGAGAATAATCATAGAAAAACGAAAATTAATTTTTACTGTATTTTAGTAAAATTTTGCAGCTGATACTTTCTATTTATGACTCTATGATAGAAAATAAAACATTAAATTGTGAATAAAACAAATGAAATGCTTACCTGAAAAGTATAGAAGTCTCTAAAAGATAGTAGTATCTAACAACTGGTAATGAACCACTAAATTTGCTCAATTGAACATCACGTGTATCAACTCTACCACAAAATGACCTTCGAATGCAGCACGCTAATTATATAATCCCTACTATGAGAATAAAAAGGATTCCTGATTGATGCTGTCATATCTTTTATGCTTAAGGAACTGCATCGTTTAGGTCCTTGTGAGTACCGTCAGGAAAAACGGCTTTATTAGAAATATAGAGGTGTTTGATTGAAGAGGTACTTATTAGTACCGTGAGGATAAAAAGGTTTAAGATCAGGTTCAACACGGAATAAAATCCAGCAAATATTCTTTTGCCATTTTGTTTCAGAATCCATTCATCACACTGTTGCGAGGTATACACTTTCTTTACAACTCACATCTGCCTTTTCTAAAAAAGGAAAGTTATAAACATCTGTTTTTGCAGCAGTACAAGGAAAATAAAAAGAATTTCACTCAAAGATATATTTGTAGAAACACATACATCCCCCTCCCCGTAAAAAGATGCTTTTGGACTTGTGTATCTATTTTTTTCCTACTGCTATGGCAGAGAGATTAAAAGAAGAAAAAAAGCGAGCAACGAAACGTATAATCCAAATAAATCTATGTATTTATTTTTTATATTTATAAAGCGGCTTGTCCGGAATCCTTTTGAACCTTTTGTTACTTCGCAATTCTTCGAACGCAGAAATTGTTCCGACATAAGAGAAGGGGGAGGAGGGGCAGCGAGATCGAAAAATATTTCAGAATTTCGAGCACGATGCGTCTCAAATATTGAAAATCAAATAAGTTTTCTGGCAGAGTTAATAAAATAAAACGAAAAGGGAAAAAAAAACCTCGGGGACAAAGGGAAAATCTGGAATACGTGGCCGCGTTCGAGAGGGGAGAAGGAAGAAGGGGGGGGATCCCCACCAAGACAGGGAGCTCACTGGAAAGAGAGAAGGAAAAAAAATAAATGAAAAGCTTCGAACATCAAAGCGAAAAGAACTCGAAAAGAATCCTGGAGCAGAAAAATCCTTACTCCTTCCGCTCTCCACCCCCCTCCTACACCCTTGAAAGCGAAAAAATCAGAAACGCGTTGTCTAAGAGTTTGAAAGGCTGGAGTCAATTAAAAGCTAGCAAAAGCCTGGATCCATTTGGACGCTTCGCTCTCTTCACTATATCGGAAATCTCGTTCGTTAGAGGAGGGAGAAACGGCAGGAAAAAAAATCCCTTCTCGGAGGGGGAAAAAATCTGAAATTTTTTTCCCTATCCCCTTCTACTGTGAGCGATAAAAGCCCTTCCATTATCTACAATCCCGTCTGTTAGCCGAAAAACTGGGCGAAAATGACAAAATCAATACTGGAGAACAGATCGTTTTTCGCTGGACCGATTTTGCTATATACTTTCAAACTTCCTCCCTCGGCTTTTTTTTTATAATATATATTTTTTCCCCATTATTTATTTCTTCCCCTGCCGCGGGGGAGGGGAAGGGAAAATGCCATTTTTTTTCTCCCTCCTCCGCTTTCTTTTTACATTATTGAGTAGGTAAAGACGCTAAGTTTTTGTCGAGACAGGTCGCAGGCTCCCTTCTTGTGTTTTCTTTCTTTCTTTTTTTTTCTCTCTCTCCCTCTCTCTGAACTCCCCCAGTGCGAGAGGAGTTTGGCGACAGAATGTTAAGTCTTCAGCTTTTGACTGATGGCGGTTTGTATTTTTTTTATAACCTCCCCCTTCCCCCTCTTCCGATCCTTAAAGTTGTCCCTAATGACGAGTGAGCTCTTCTTAAAAACTCTTTTCAACTTATTTTTAAAATGCCTCTTCTTTTTTTCCCTCCTTTTCTTTCTCTTTTTTTATAAACTCCTCCCCTTCCCTCTCTTCGTGATGTATTTCTTTTAAAGCATCTGGCTAGGGGAGGTGTCGAAAGTGTAAGGCGTAAATAAACGGAACTGGTGCCGGGGGTATCGAGATACCAGTGGAGGTGATAGATCGACTAAGCAGCTTACTCACTCAACCTGAATAGTCAGAACTGTTGACATAGGCACGGGATTGTTAGAGCACCAATTGACCTTCTTAGAAGTGCATTGCGGCAGAAAAATATTATAACTATTTCTACTGCTTGGG
>CM063508.1:184478693-184485586 GCA_032207245.1 Pardosa pseudoannulata | reverse complement strand
GGAGATGCTTTGACCTCGAGGAGGTTTAAAAAAATAAAAGTCATTTTACAATTCTATTGTGAGTGTAATTCTTCTTCATGCTACTTCTCACTGAAGAACGTTGAAGTTGTCACAGTATCAAGATTCTAATGAACAGTACAATCTCCATACATAACTATGAAGAGCTACAAAGTGTTAGAACGCAGAATAATTTTCAAAGAAACGTGAGAGTTTTCTTTCCCACGACTTCGACATTATTGAGCAACTGAGTCGTAGTCGTAGTTGTTATCAACCCCCTCTCCTATGTTATCGCTGATTTAATCCGTTTCAATTTTGGAAAGAAGCACTTATTTTATGTCCCATTTTAAAGGCGGTGGATGGCGAAACTTTAATACAATATTCGTGATTTACAAGCGGCACTGAGCGGCGAATTTTGGAACATTATCACGCAGACGAGGCATTAAACTACATTCATCTGTTACTTAATGGTTGCATCTGGTATTGAGTTCACCCGATAGGCTTCTAAATCAGCGGAAAGGATTCGTAATTCGATGCAGGGAACAACGATACCGAATACAATCATCGCATTTCATCTTAATCGAAGCACTTAACGGCTTTTCGCAAATCGCACAGGAACCAGACGTTTTAAATTTATCACTGTTCCCCCCAATCTTCTATTTTCGCGAGGAATTTTTATCATTTCTTAATGCAATAATGTATACTCTCTCTTATTTACATATAGACAAACAAGAGAAGTGTAAATTGATTAGAGTGTGTACGTGTCTCTCTGTTTTAAATTCAACTTTCCTCTCGTTCTTTTAAGAATTCATATCTTTTAATCCCCCCCCAAAAAAATAGACAAAAATCGCAAATTTAGGATGAAAAAAATTGATGCAAGTTTTGTTTTAGCTAGAAATTTTCCACATTTCTTGTTGCATTAAGATATAACCTTTTTTATTTTAATATAAACAAACAATATAAATATAAATTGATTGTGTATGTAGGTTTGTTTGCCTTCATTCGATTTTCCTTCCGTCTATTTAGAAATTCATATCTTAACAAAAAACGCAGTTCCAGAAAAGGAAAATGATGCTGTATAGTTTTCTTTTGTTTTGTATTGGTTACTACGGTCTACTCTTCTGCAACAAGAAGGTGCTAAATAAAACCGGAATCTACTGCTTAAAGCCGATTCCGAATGGCTATGAACATCTATGACACGGTGAGAATCGAACCGGCGGATGCCGGTACCGGAGATCAGCACTAACCAGGAACGCTATAATGGCCATACATTGGATCATTGTATTGAAGCACAGTGGTCAATGTTTTGCTAAAAAGAGGTATAACAAGTCTAGGATCGAATGTCAATTCCAAAAGTTTGGAACATACAATCCACGAACGGGATTCGAAGCCATGAATTTTAGTACCGAAAGCTGTGGCCCACTTATTCGGCCTTTTAAATAAGACGATCTTTACTAACTAAAATATCCTACTGATAATAATATTCTGATAGAATATAATGAGTTATGTGAACTCATTATGTTTTTCTCAAAATTGTGCATTCTCTTATTTATTTTTTAAATTCTGTACTAAATTGTTAATTTCCACATAATTAACTTTTATAATCCATTAGTCGAAACAATAAAGTGTTTAAATGAATGTATTTCCAGATAACAGAAAATATCAAATTAACTGAAGGTTTGTAGTTTATCCGATGATTTTATTTGTTGTTGTTATTTACAGATAATCTGGCACAGATAAAAACTCAATATGAGTTTAAAGTTAATTTATCAGTAACTGATTTCTGTAAAAAAAAAAAAAAAAAAAAAAAAAAAAAAAAACAAAAAAAAAAAAAAAAACATAAAATTGTAACTACTAGTTACTAAATGCACATAGATTTTTGTATGTGCTACTTTGACACCAAAGACAAGATGCTGAGTAGTAATTAATGTAAAATGTAAACGTTCAATTTAAGATGATTACAGAAAAAATATTCAGTAATCATTCATTTATAAAATTTAATAAAAAAAACATAAAATAGCTAAAACTTAAAAGAATGCATACAAAGAATAATACAAGTGTAATAGATATTTTTATGTTGCAATTTAAAAAAAATTGTGTCAAAAAGATATTAAATTGAAAATATGAAAATATTAAGAATAAAAATACGTATGGTATGGGGCAGACCCTCCCCCCTCATCCCCGAGAATACCCCCTATAAGTGCTGATCCGGGCTTACATACGTTCTTAGGCTTACCAAAACAACACACATGTTCCACTGTATTAAATACATTTCTTATAATCTCTCTGTAGATTATTTATTTTGTTCTCTCTTTATTTCTCACACTCTTTTTCTATTATTTATTTATTTTCTTTATATTAAATACATTTCAGATTTTTCGGGTGATATATACGTCTTTAGACATAATGCTTACCAAAACATGTTCTACTGATCACCATTCGATCATTTTAGAATTCTAATATAAACCCAATAAAACCTATGGCCTGTTAAAGTAGGCAAATTATACAATATTTTGTATATTTTACACACTACCTAAAAACAGGAAGGAATTTTATGTAATCCCTAGACATTTTACAGAATGCCAGCATTTCATACTTTACTTGTTATCTATATGTATCTACATGTATTTATATCTATCTATCTATCTATCTATATATATATATATATATATATATATATATATATGTGTGTGTGTGTGTGTGTGTGTCAGGTCTAAAAAAAGGGTAGTTGGAAATTATGTAAGTTAAAAACGATTCTAAAAAGAGAAATCTTTTATAATAATAAAATAAATGAAAAAGATCCACGCTCGCGTAAGCTTTCAGGATAATCCTGTCAGTCGGAAGCATTTCTCAGCTATTTGGATGAGGTTGCAAACAGATAAGTTGGATTTTGGCGCTTGGACATAGAGCGGTCAACAAGTTCAAGCAAAGCTCCGCGTCGATTAATGAAAATGGCGCATGTTGCTTTCCTTAAGAACGATGAGCTAATAAAACTTATTATTATCAAGAAGACTGTTTTCCATTCGCCTTAAATCTGGATCACGACTTTACATATATATATATATATATATATATATATATATATATATATATATATATATATATAAACTTTTATAGGTTTTAGATAGGTTTAGAGCGCTACGGTCAACTGTTTTACCCACTAAGGCTAATTAAACCAGGACCTACTGTTTAAAGCCGAATCCAAAATGCTACGAACATTGATTCCAGCAGTGTAATTCGACCCTCAGGTTACTCGCGTACCGAAGGAAATCGTTCTACCATTCAGCCATCTTTGCGCAATTTTTAAATGGAAATCTTATGTTTGGAATCCGAAAGTAAAATGTTTTATTGGTATTATGCAATTTAGATGAACTCCCAATTACCAACTGAAATCTGGAATTTTCCCTTAGCAACGGGAGAACTTAACATTCCTTAGATAATACCTATTGCTTCAAAACTAAACAACAGACACTTGCGACATATCTCACGGAATCGGACAATACATTTAATCCGAATTCTAAATCATGACTCGAGCGAACTAACAGAAACTCTACCATAATTGCGCGATTAAGGGCTTGCTAATAGGATTAACGCCCGGACGAATTGTTGAATAAAAACTGCCAGATTAATTTGCAGAGCGATTAATTCCGGCGAGGTTAATGGATGGGGCAATTTGCGAGCACACACACACACACTAACACAAAATGATTGCTAAGTGGATTAACTACTGTTGAGTAAACGAAGAGTGCTCCAGAACAAGCGTTCGGAAGATGTGACGGAAAGAAGGGTTACCGCATTTAAACTTCGTCGCACACGTGACGCCAGCCGTTAAAGGAAAACTTAAAAAATGTACAAAGGAGAATAACCAAGATTAATGAAGAAAAAAATTGGACGTTTCTTTTTGATAGGTTAATATAAAGAACATTTTGCACTATAAAATAAATAGCAGAACATGTATAAGGTTGTCTTAACTGTTGTGAATTTTTGCCATTAGATGGCGTTATAACTTATCCGGTACCTGTTTCAGGTGACACAATGAAGAAGCAGGTGTTTCCTGATTAAATGATTTATTTACACCTTACATTTTAGTACGTAAGGGGAAATCGATAACCAGTTTTGTTTCTATATAAACACCAATGCTAAAAAGAAAAAAATAATTATTTGATTTTGTTTTCATAAATGTCCCTGTTTGTTTCTTAATAACTGTAAACGTCGTTTAACTGTAGTTAACCTTGCTAACCGTGAAGCTCCTGTATCTTAAAGAATACTATGAAGAACGGATGCGCAACACTGCCCCATTATGTCGTTGTAATGTCGAAGCTGGTACCAAGCAAAAGACCCCCCCCCCCCAGTCTTGACCTACCACCTCCAGAGGTACCATCTGAACATGGAGAATTGGTTTGGTTTGGTTTGGAGAGCTACGGTCTACTGTTTTGCACACGAGGGCTAATGAGACCGGGACCTACTGTTTAAAGCCGATTCCGAACGGCTACGAACATCCATGCCATAGTGGGATTCGAACCCACGAACTCTGGTACCGACGATCAGCGCTCTAACCAATCGGCCAGCGTTCGGCCTGAACATGGAAGACAATATGGTCACGAACTTATTTTACGTGCTCCAGTCGCTCTTAATAAAGTCGGCGGATCGAGCCTCGAATTCCAAAGGCTGGATATATGAAGTTTCAAATTTAAAAGTCAATGTTATTATTCTCAGCCTAAGAATGAAATTGATTTATAATTTCTTAGCTTATATATTTACATATTGGTAATAAATTAAACTAAATATTCATCACTCATAGGATGATTGATGTTATGGTTTGTTTCAATAGATTACTAACAACTAAAGTGTTAACAGTGGTAAGAACATTCAGACAGAAGCAAAATTTTATGAAAGGGTGATAAAAGAAGACACATTCTAGGAGAAACATACTGTAGCTTAAGATAATCTTGAAATGGCTTCTACTTAACAAAATATAAAGGATCATAAAAGTAGCCAATAAATTAATTTAGTGCTCATCCAGAGGAGCTGTTTGCCGTAATGAGGATAAACGCAGCCTAATCGGATTATCCCCTTTTGTATCTGGGAAACTTTCGGCAAAAATCCCCGACAAATATTTATCTGTACACAGATAATCGCGTCTATTCATTCCGGCGTGATTAACAGGCGGGGTTAATATGTAATCGGACCACTTAACCGACACTTAAGGGAGGGAAGGGGGCTCTCCGGAAAGGTTATAAAAATGAATTAGCTCCCTTAATGAAAATTGTTTTGATGGAGAGAGATACTAGACGAAGCATCAGGACAACGAAAAAAGGATAATTTCTATCTGAAGAACTCTGTACATTAACAGGTCTCAGGGAGTGTTAAACATGTTGTGGTTTCGAATTCCAATAACTTAAAGGGATAAGGGAGAAGCCCAGTGGCGTTGAGGTAGCACTTCGTGCTCCCACGATACAGGTCCTAGGTTCGATTCCCGGGCTGGGCAAGGTTGATTCAGCCTTTCATCCAATCAGGGGATAGGTGAACTGAGAACCAAGTGTGCTTGGGAACTAAACACTGGGAGTTCCGCTTAAGATTGACCACCTGACCGGATCATATGCTTCCCACCCCAGGGCCCTTGGTCACGTAAACGGAGATTGGCATCGTAGGCTCTAGCCTCCTAGGGGTTGTTGCACCGTAGAGTTTAGTAGTAAAGGGATAAGACGCAAGCAAAATGACACAATTCGACTAAAGAACGAAATGGCTTTTTGTTCTTAAAATATCAAATTAGTTACACTCTTTATTATCGAAATATATTTTTCGAATAACATGATTGCTTGTAAAAAATGCTATTTTATATAAAATGAATCTAAAGTTTTATAGCTACATTTAAAAAGCTATGTTAAAACGTGTCGTGATTTCGAATTCCAATAACTAAAGGAGATAAGGAACCATCAAAATGACACAATTCGACTAAAGAACGAAATGGCTTTTTGATTTTAAAACATCAAATTAGGTATATGCTTTATTATCGAAATATATTTTTCGGATAACATGAATGCTAGTTAAAAAAAATGCTAGTTTCTATAAAATGTATTTAAAGTTTTTATAGCTTCATTTAAAAAAGCTATACTATTAAACGTAAAGATTGCATAATTTTACAGGTTCTAATTAGAATATTTCCATGGAGATCATTTTAAGTGATTCAGAAATGTGCAGAGATTGTAAAATTCCCTATATAATAATAGGCTAAGTTGTCTGTTCATCTGTCTGTCCGTCCGTCCTCGAATTTATAAAGTGGTCGTACATGGATACAGGCATCCATATTGGAATTTTTATGAGTAAGAATTAGCAAAATTCAAAGCGAATTCGAAATCCTCCATCCCCCCCCTTTGCAAGCGTTTAATGCTATTACTACAAGCCTTTTTCTCCCTCTTATTCTATATTAAATTCATTCTTGATAGGATGGCGAGGGTAGAGAGTAATTCGTTCCTTCACCATGTGTAGGCGTGGCACGTTCGGTAGAGTGTTACCCATTTTATCGTCGTACTTCTCGGATACACGGTTCTGTCCCCGACCAGCCAAAATTTTCTACATGTCTAATTAATTTAATATTTTTTGCTTTTTTTTATTCTTATTTTTAAAGTTGTTTTATTATTTTTACAATAAAATTTTACTAATTTTTAAACTTTTTATGGTTTTTATTATTTTTATTTTATTAAATTCACGTATTGTTGTACGGATGTCCCTGGCCACATAGACATTTCATGTTTTCTATCCTTAAAGTTTCTTCTCGTAACGTAATAATAGCCTAAGTTATCTGTCCATCTGTCCTCGAATTTTTGAAGCGGTTGAACCTGGAATGGAAAGAGCACCCATATTGGGTTTTTGATGAGTTATGGTTAGGAAAATTC
>CM063508.1:184413693-184473693 GCA_032207245.1 Pardosa pseudoannulata | reverse complement strand
AGGGAGGAGTAAATAGACAGGAGAGGCCCTAAGTGACGTAGCATGAAGCGTCTATCAAATCTTCTGCGCATCAAATGGATGTCTGGTAATGGCGGCGATTCAAATGTTTCGTAATAGTAGTATTTTATTAGGCCTGCTGTTTGTATCAATTATGTAAATTGATATGTAAGTGTACCAATTAAAAAATGAATAAAATCTTCTAAATTCTGATAGAATTACATTTTTTGTTTATGATAGAATTATATTTTTAGTACAAATAAGAATATACATAAAATGAAATTATTCATTTGGAACTGAAACGAAAACAGTTAGTTTTGGAGGAGCGAAAACCGGAACTGAACCGATATTAATTTTTTAGTTGAACCGGAACGAAAACCGGAACAAAAAAAAATTACGGTTCGAAGCCCTGGTATCAAAACTTAAATCGTATAAAAGCCTAGTTAGCATTTAATACATTACACAGTTCTTTTAACTGTTTAATAAGATTGCTACTTTTATCTATTCTTTTAAAATATTCAATCCGCGTTTCATTTTTGAGAAACTTAACCAATTTATATTTTATTTTCATGTAATGCGGTTGGTTATCTATTATGATTCGCTTGATACTGGAAAGGGACCAAGTATATGACTAATAACATAAGTTTTCAAGCAGATTAAGCAGAAAAATTTGCTAAATATTAAAAGTTCACCCTCGCGTTAAGCGGTAGGTACCGATCTCATTAGTTCTCATAAAACAAAAACATTACACCGAAGTGTTTCAAACCAGCCAACAGTCATCTACAAATGATCTCTAAACACAAAACATCTTACATAGTAAATTCAAGGCTTGTGTTTTTGAACAGTTATTCGCTTTGCTTTATTGCCCTATTTTTTTTTAACATAATAAAGTGATCTAATTTTACTTTTTAGTACGAATGTTTATTTACATTTTTATAAAGTGAATCTCCGAAATAGAAATTATAAAAAACTAGAGTAATGGATATTTCAGTAAAAAAAATAATTCAAATAAAAACGGTCAATAAATGGGAAACAATCCTTTTTACACTTTATTCTTTCTTATGGTTATAAAAAACAAAACAATTTAATGTCACGTGACAGCACACAACAAACTACCGATAGCTCGTTATATTTTATGTACTTATTTTTTCCTCCAGAAATGAACTGTGGTTAAGATTTACTTTATTTAGAAGACTTTTTTTTCTCGAGTAAATAGACACCTGCGCACCAATTGACGGATCTGGTATCGGCGGAAACTTTAAGAGAACAAAACACCTGTACTTCATTCTTTTCTTCGCTACAGCTTCGAATTTTAGAAAATGATCGTTAGGAGTATTTTCACAATAATACAATAATCTACGTGACCTGCCGATAACGCGATTGTTTATTTAAAAAAATATAATTTTCAGTTGCTTACCAGGTTAGTTAACAACAATACAAATTTTTACATTTTGAGTTTATATTATATATATATTATATACATATATATGTTATAATTTGTGAAAATGTCACCCTTCAATGAGACAATTTTCTCTTTTTCTTTGGGGAGGTAGACATTTGTAATGTATCAAATTTATCCTACTTAAAATATTCCTTAAAAATTCTTATTTTCACTTTCTCACGTCTTTCATATCTCTTTTCCCAGCCACAAAATAACTTATTGAAAGGAGTGCCCGCAACTTAAATTTTACCATCCCATTTCCCAAAGCCAACTCAAACAAATGCAAATTTTCTGCCCACTCGCCATATTTTCCAGCTGTCACCGGCGAAAAGATAATTTTCTCCGGGATCTAAGTTCCTGTCTGATTATTAATATTGATAACTAAGATACTCTTTCTTGGGAAGATTTCGTCCCGCATCTCGCTGTCTGGTCGACTTTTTTAACAGTAAACTATTAAAATAAAAAATACTAATACATATAAAAGTTAAAGTTCCACGTTGGACTGTTGCCTGTTTCTTTTTACGGAATGTCCCGAATGCACATTGTAATCCTTATGTCCATGGCTAAGCCATTTATGTATCCTTTGTTCACCTTTTGGGAAAACGAGCATGGACGATGTTATCAACCCGATTTCCCACTCAGAAGTGCCTTTTTGGCGTTGCTTACCTAAACAAAATCCTCTTCTCTACTTCCGCGTCAGCTTCTTTATTCTCTATAGTTCCGCTCGAGGGTGTCTTTCTTCTATTACGTTATTGTTAAAGAGTTTCAACTATTTTAAATTATAATTGTTTTAATTCTTAACCCCCATTTTTAAACTTGATATTATATATATATATATATATATATATATATATATATATATATATATATATATATATATATATATATATATATATATATATATATATATATATATATATATATATATATATATATATATATATATGTGTGTGTGTGTGTGTGTGTGTGTGTGTGTGTGTGTAATCCAGGCAAAAAATATTGCCGGTCACAATCATGTAGCCCTATTGTTTTTACCCACTCGGGCTAGTAGGCCTAAGCAGCTAGACTAATGAACAATGTTGAAGTCTGGCTACATTGAAGAGAAGCACAATTTTGAGAACAACTGAAATCTTTATTGAGGAGCTGATAAAAAGACATCTTTACCAGTCAACAGAAGACACGAGAATGATACAAAAAACACTTTGCTCGAACAGAGGTGTACCCTAGAGCGAGACAGATAGAATTTTCCCAAGGGACACGAAACTCAATAAGCGAATTTAACTGTTAGATCAGGGGAAAAACTGAAACCTTTCCCGGAGACAGCTGGAAAATGTGTTGAATACGTAATTTGGACGTAACTGGAACAGAAAATTGATATCTATTCCACAGAAAGCTTTGAATGTGTTGGAGGAATTTTAAGTCGAGGACACGCCTTTGATTAAGACATTTTGTTGCTGGAAAAATATATTTTATGGAATTATAATAGAAGAAAGGAGGTTTTTAAAGATATATTGAAGTGAAATAATTTTGATATATTACAGAAATATATATATATATATATATATATATTATATATATATATATATATAATATACATAAATATATATAATATATATATATATATATATATATATATATATATATATATATATATATATATATATATATATATATATATTATAAAGTTATATGTAAAACAGTCGGAGATATTTTATGGAAAATTAATTACAAATTAAACTTTTTTTCTCAAGGCAAGTTATAAGAAGGTATTTAAAAGGTTTAATTTATTCACGAAAATTACAATACTAAAAATATAATACTTTAATAAAAATTATAATGCTATTATTTAAAGACGAAAATGAAAACAGGTATTCGATAATAACCGAACCCACTATACGACTTAAACTTCGCAATAGTTGTACACAATTTTTAATTTTGCCCCATCCCTTAGCTTTTCGTTGTTTCAGTTATAGTAATTCGTTAGTTACTGAATTAAGTAGACCAGGAGAAAGAGAAATTGCGCGGAGAGAGAGCTAAATTTCTGGAGATTACGAGACCGGCTGAAAGCACTCGTATAAAATTACATAAGCATTTATTCCTTTATTTACGGGGTACTACACCTCCCGATTCGGCAGCTGCGATCATGAATCCGATCCGAACGCACGTCCACGGTGTTAAAATTCATCGGTATGCGAGAATAGAACAAGTTTGGAGAGAACACGGACTTCGAACGCGAAACATTTCGCACAAGAGAGTGCGAAATTTGGTGGGTGCGATCGCTTTGTAAGTTTGCCCCGGCTTCCCATTTCTCTCTTTACGCCGACAGCATCCATAATGAATTTATCCCGGGTTCTGCAGCTACGCGACCCTTCTTCCTCACAATTCATTAGTCATGCGGAGGGGGCTTCACCGGGTCGAGCAAATTGTCATAATTTGGCCCGAGGCGAGGCTCCGACACCAGCTGGTGGAGAGGTGATGAAACATGGCCGACGTGACGGGTATTAACTCGTTCTCTGCTGGAAAGGGAACATGCATCATGCACACAGAGAGAGTTGTGGCTATCGGAACAGATGCGGAAGCAGGGCCCGATATATAAGGCAAAATTGAAGGTATGTGGTCTTATGTATATATAAGGCAAAATAAGTAATATATAGTTTATAAAGATGTATATATACGAATATTTTTATAAAGTTATATTATATTCATTATATATATATGTTTATATATTTGTAGTATATCGATATAATAATATAGTATAATCAAGGACGTATATAATGTAATTATATTATGTATATATATTTGTATATATGTATTGGTTTGGTTTATATACGGTATATATGTATTTATATATATATATATATATATATATATAAATATAATATACAAACATATAGAGCGGATTCGAAATCGTTAAGAGCAGGCTCTACCATTCGGCCATCGTTCGCTAAGTCTCAATATAAAAAATAAATTAAATAGCATAGGTAAGATTAACAAATAATAGCTATTCGTAGATTTTAAGAGAAAATTAATAAAATAATAAAATTCTTAAGCAAATAACAATTTTATCTAAGTTTCAGAAATATAATAAAAAGTCCTAATATTTCTTTATAACTGGATGAAATTTTTAATTTATTACTAATTTATATTATATAATAGATAAGATAAATGCTTTTTCCTTTAATATTTTGTAAATTATTTTCTTAATGATTCGTATGATAAATGTTGAATGTAATAAACTGTTATTTCAGTATTATATTCCATTAATTACTGCAAACCATAATAAATTTCTTTATGTATGATTTGAGCTATTTATAAATAAATACTAAAAGTTTAAACTTTTGATTTCTGTATAAGGTTTCATGAAATATTACTTAAAGAATTAACAAATAGCATTTTCAAATTTTGTTAATTAAATTATTTAAAATTTAATAATTAAGTACCAAATTTTAGGGGGTCCAGGCTAATGGTAGGGAGTCTAGGCCAAGTCGGCCCGTGCTTTAATCAGGCTCTGTGCGGAAGGGGAATAAATTCCTGATAAGGAAAGATTTAGTTCGGTTTAGATTGCTAGGGTTTAGGTTTTTCTGCACGAGGGCTAATGAGAGAGGGACCTAATGATTAAAGCCAATTTCACACAGGTGCAAATATAAATGCCAGCATCTGAATTTGAACTAGCGAATCCCAGTATCGCAAGGCAGTGTTCTAGCATCCAGTCATCGTCCAACTCCGAAAAGGAAAAAGAGAGGCCGAACGACGGCCGATTGGTTAGGGTGCTGGCCTTCGGTACCGGAGTTCGTGGATTCGAATCCCACAGTGGCATGGATGTGTTTAGTAGTTCTGAATCGGCTTCAAGCTGTAGGTCCCGGTCTCAGTAGCCCTCCTGTTGCAAAAAGTAGACCGTAGAACTCCAAACCAAACCAAACCAAACCAAACCAAGGAAAAAGAGAGACGTGTAAGGGGTTAAACAACTTAGCTGTAAATGGATGTCCGTAACCGCTCGACATCTGTTTTATGTTTTAGGTTTCAGTCTCATAAGAAATACAAGACTCTTGAGACAAGGTATCTGAGTCTCATGAGTCTCCTGTAGCAAGACACTGACCGTAGAATTGCCCATGAAACCTGTTTCAGTATTGAAACACATTGCTTTGAGAAAGCAACATACTCAATAGGAGAAATCTCAGTAGCTTTTAAAAGCAGACCGAGCAAACAGGAACGCGGACTTTACAAAGGGTCTTTATTACAGAAATTTAAACCAAAAAATTGGATCTTGTCTTGTTTGAAGCATTGTAGTCTACTATTTTGCTACACGAGGGTAATGAGACCAGGGCTTACTGCTTAAAGCCGATTCTAATCGGCTACGGACATGCATGCCAGTATTGAATTTTAAATTGAGGAACAGCAGCGAAGAGCATTGTCCTCACGAGTCTCCTGTAGCAAGACACTGACCACAGAGCTCCACATCAAATCTGGCTCAGTGTTGTTTCGTTGTTTTGAAAGAGCAACAAACTCAATGAGAGAAAGCTCAGTGGCTTTTAAAAGCAGACCGAACAAACAAGAATGCGGACTTTACAAAAGTCTTTATTACAGAAATTTAAATTAAGGAATTGGGTCTTGTCTTTTTTGAAGCATTGTGGTCTTCTATTTTGTTACACGAGGGTAATGATACCAATTCTTACTGCACATCCATACTAGTATTGGATTTTAAATTGAGGGACTCCAACACCGCAGAGCATTGCCCTATCCTTTCGGCTATTGTTCAAACGAAGACACCTGTGTACACTCACTCACTACTACTACTTATTATTATTAACATTACTACATAAAACACTACTTATTACACTACTACTTATTATTAAGATCCAAGCTCAAGGATTTACATAAACACCCTTCAACAAAAGACTTAAAAACGTAATATAATTTCTATTTATCAAAAACACTCAAAATACACTGGGGCGGGAAAAATACCTATACGACCATTTGCAGAACGAAACTGCTAAATGACACAAAAAAAAATCCTCCATTTTTTATCTCAAGTTATCGAATGTAATCAATGTCCCAATAACCAGTGATTTTGCTCGTTTAAAAGCGTTTTTATTCCTGATCATTTCCTAAAAAAAAGAACAAATTCTTCGACAACGCCTCTTGCCAGCTGCTCTGACGGTCATTAAAATAAATTACACCCTAAGTGGCAGCTCCAATCAGGACCGTAACCCTTTCATCAGAGACGCGTCAAATGGCAGATACGGAAAGTCATTTGGCGCTTACTTTTCTTTTCTTCTTTTTTTCGGTGAAACAATATCGAGTTATTCGAGAAAGAAGATTATCTGAAGGAGGGAAGCTAAAAATAATTAAATAATTGACGAGATAGGAACTTGGAGATGAGAACATACTTTACCACTGATTTATTTTTAATCTCTATTTTTATCATTTTAAGGTATCCGTCTACGTTAAAAACGTCATTTTTAGCCAAAAATCATAATTTTTTTTATTTCTCTATTTTAAAATTTCAACTTTCAGTTTTGTCTCTACGGCATTTTAAAGAAAAGTGACAGCTGTTTAAACATCAGTGACAGCCGTCAAAACAAAACGGAAGTACGACTTCGGAACCGGAATTTGTGAATTTAAAGCCTTAAGAGCATTTTTTGGACGAAACTTTTAAAATTTTCAGGAAGATTAGTTTAAACATTTTTCTAGTATTTTTAATAATGAGCAACTTGGCAATTAGAAAGTTTTGAAGCAAGAAAGTGTGGGGAATTTTAAACATGTATTTTAATTTTTTAACAGTTAAAGTTGCTTTCGTAAACTTCAAATACGTTTTTCTTGGAACGGTATTTTTAATAAAATGTTGAAACTTGAAATGGGATTTCTCAAAAAGTTCTTAAAATATTTTGTTGAAAATTATTATGAATGCTTTTGATAGTATTTACTAATGAATGACTTAAAAGCTTTAAATTTGGATGATTGTTAATGATGTTACACTCATAGTTAGATATAAAGGTAGTGAAAATGCGTTAAAAATTCAATGTGTATGATTTTGAAGGACCAAAATTTTTTACCAAATGTAAATTAAGCAACGATTCCATGTGATTCACTAGTCCTGTGTATAAGAAATGTATTGCATCATAAAATGTTGAATTTAAATAATTTAATAAAAAATTAGACCTTTTGAAAAAACCCGATATTTTTACTACATTTTCTTCATTTATTAGTAATTTTATAAAAACTTCTCCAGGAATAATTTTTTTTAAGTGCAAATTCCTCATAATAAATCAAATAAAAAATAAATCTAACACATTAACTAGTTTCTACATTTAAAGAAAAAAGTTCTCCGAACGTAGACGGATACCTTAACATTTTACTGCAATAGTACAGGGGTCTCTGCATAATGTGATCAGTTTGGAACACCGTGATTTTGATAACAATAACCAATTGATAACAATAAACGATATGAAACATCAGATAAATAAACCCCACCCCTTTTATTCCCACGTACTAAAATTCAAAACAAAATAAAAAAACTCGCCTAATATATATGTACTGTATATTATCCTTTAAAATATAAGAATTGTATTATACATAATTAAAAAAAATTGATCATTTGTTGACTGTCTACCATGTTTTCTAAGAAGCTTATTGATAAATTGTTCTTAATCATAATGTTTTTTAAAGTCATCAAAGCGGTGTTGTACTCCATGTTTCGACACTTTCAATGCATTTCTCATTTCAACCAATACTCCTAAGGAGGAGGTATTGTTTCAGCACTTGTAGGTGGTTGCTCAACATCAAGAGATTCTTCACCTGACCCAACAGCAACAGCAAAGGGAAAGAAAAGAAAGGGTTCCTTCTGAAAAAATTGAGAACATTCCATTGCCAGTTAAAATGAGGTTCAAAAATTGATAACATTAACCGATGTCACGATCCCATAAAGCGATCATTTAAACATACAAATGAATAGAGAAAATCGGGACCCAGTGATTTCGATAACAATAAGCGATTGATAACAATTAACCGCGATCACATTAAGCGGAGTCCACTGTATTTATTTTTTGGTCACATGGAGATGTGGCTTCAATAAATTGCACTAAATCACTGGTCATTTGATCATTTGGTTCAATTCATTGGTTTAGTTGATCATTTGAAAAATAAAGAAATGATTTTAACTAAAATGTTCCATACTTTTTGCCAGCATATTTTAAATCGCTCTACATCGGAAACGGAAATAGGATGTAAAAAATCGACTGTCGAATGATTTTAACAGAAGAAAAAGTTTATTTTGTGCATATGTCTACCAGTCTATAAAAAAACTATTTTGTGCGTATACCATGTCTACCAGCCTATCAAAAAAAGTTTATTTTGTATATAAAACAGCCTATCAAAAACAAATTATTTTGTGCGTATACCATGTCTACCAGCCTATCAAAAAAAGTTTATTTTGTATATAAAACAGCCTATCAAAAACAAATTATTTTGTGCGTATAACATGTCTACCAGCCTATCAAAAAAAAAATTTATTTTGTACATAAAACATGTCTACCAGCCAAAAAAAAAGTTTTTTTTGTGCATATACCATGTCTACCAGCCTACCAAAAAAAAGTTTATTTTGTAAATAAAACATGTCTACCAGTCTATCAAAAAAAAGTTTATTTTGTAAATAAAACATGTCTACCAGTCTATCAAAAAAAAGTTTATATTGTACATAAAACATGTCTACCAGCCAATAAAAATTTTTTTTTCTGTGCATATACCATGTCTACCAGCCTACCCCCCCCCAAAAAAAAAATTAAATAATCAAGTAAATTTAAAAATTCTAGTTTCGAAATTCTTAGAGAACGTTTTCATCAATTTGGCCTGTTGAGTTAATTTCAAATAAGTGTTAGAAATTTTAATAATTTTGCTGATGCTTGAATTCTAAATTTGATAAGGATCTGTGTTTATACAGAATATATATATATATATATATATATATATATATATATACATACATATATATATATATATATATATATATATATATACATACATACACTATATATATACATATATATATATATGTGTGTGTGTGTGTGTGTGTGTGTGTGTGTGTGTGTGTGTGTGTGTTTGTGCGCGAGCGCGCTAGCACCTTCTGATGAAATAATGTAATATTTAAAAAGTTATATTTGACTTGAATTGTATACAGATGCTTTATCAGAGATAATTTCTGTACTTAATCTGGGATAAAAACTGGATAATGTTTTATCTACCTTGAATCTACAACTTGCATTTCAGCACCTTTTAAGATCATGTAACGGCTTTTTAAACCAATAACTTTTTCGAGACAGTAAATTCTCTAAACTTCCATACAAACATTTCCAAGAAATAGTTTTTAATACGATTAAACGTTATATTCCGTCGTAAAAAAAGATGAGGTACATGGACTGAGAAATGCGAAAAGAGAAATGTTAAAAAAATTATTATTATTAATAGTCAGTCATTCCAACGCGAGATCAACAGATTATCGCTTTTTTTTAATTACTTAGCGTTTCCTACTTGAGTTTAAGAAAAAAAATAAAAATCAGCAGTTTTGCAAGCTGGTAAGTGTGAAAGTTTTATAATGCAAATACTTAATAAACTTGACAACACCTAACGTTTATAGTTGACAATTATTATGCATTACGATATAAAAAAAAACCGCTTTCTCATTAAGGCAGGGTGTCGAAATTATAGGTCTGGTGCTCTAGGGAAAAAAACACCATTATCTGTAATTAATGTGGCAGTTAACGAGGATAATATTGGTAAGTACCACGTACGGATACGGTGTATGCATTTATTTATAACAGCATTAATAAGAACGAAAAACTCGGCTGCTTTTAATGCTAACACGGGCTCGCCAAGTATCATTAAGTGGCGTATTGAATATTTCAACTAATGATAATGCCCTACGCGTTTTTTTTAGAGGCATACACGTACGTTAGATCATCTAACTATAGCCAACAGCCTTTTTCGGGATGGCTTAGCAGTTAGCATTATTAATCATTCTACCTACGCCGTACTTTCAAAAGAATTTATAGTCAGAAAATAGAGGACAAACATGGCGGAAAAGCGGGCCAGCTTTTGGCGCGGCTGGAGAAGAAACTTTTTGACAGATGAGATGAAAAAAAGACAAACGTATATAATGATACAAATCAAACGTGCTTATTTTTCTCTCTCTCCTTTGTGAGCGTAACATGTATGATAAATTGAACATTATCTGTAAGTAATAACCAGGCATGACCGGCGATTTTTTGCGCTTAATTGTGATTAATTATTCATGCGGGATTTGTATGTGTGCGTATGTCTCCAACCACTTTAGTTTATCTAAATAGAGCAAGCGGATCAAAGAAAAACAATAAACACTGAACGCGGATAGGAAACACTCGTCGTGTTCGAGTGCTGTAAACGCCATTATAAACAAATTTGTTTGATAAGAAGGGATTAAAGCAGACAAAACAAGACGTTAAAAGGTTTACACTACAACGGGGAAGGTCGACGGTTACGTTGATAACGGGGAGTAAATCACGCTTGATTGGCATTCGCTTTTATAATGCATTTTTTTACACTATTCCCTACAGCCTTTGAATTGAGTTTTATTATACGGTGAACTTAAAATAATTTACAGGAAGACCCCGCTTAAAGTGGGGAATACGTTCCATTAAAGTAGAGCGTAATGCGAAACAGCGCTAAACGAGGCTATCTTAACATGTAAAGGGTTAGGGGAAAATGGATAGAAAATTGCTTAGGTATTAAATTTAATAATGTTTTTTTAATAAAAATAAAACCAAATATTTATTTCTTACAAAAATAAAAACAATATAAACGAATATACTTATAGAAACAAACAAAATTCTAAGTCAGTCAGATCATTCAGTTTATTCTGTGATTATAATTTTCTGTCTTTTTGTCAAGGAGGCATCTAATGTAGTTTGCGTTTTCCTTTTACATTCTGTTAGAAGTTGTTGATAAGTAGATAAAGCATCTATAACACCCCTCTTGCTTTTGAACTCCTGTCAGAATTTAGATCCTTTTCAACAAATGGGTCCATAATTTCAGTTATAGTGGTCAAACTCATTTTTACAAAAGCCATCGAAAGTTCTTTTTGCTCTTCTTCGAAATCATTATCATCAATACTTTTGTTTTCTTCTTGTGCAGTTCAATCCTTGAACTCATCATTAGAAAGACTAGCTGCTGTTTCTTGAACTATTTCTTCGACGTCTTCCACATTTACCTCATCTTTTCTTGTTTTTAATTATCACCCATGATAAAAACTAAAGATCATAATATTTGTCACTGTATTAATCGTTATAGTATTATATAAATTTATACTTACAATAATGTCAAAAAATGTTTCAAAGGATAAAAAAAGGGTCCGTACAGCACCGCACCAAACAAGAAACACAACTACACTATTTCGGATATGTAGCTCTGCGAGGAATTTCGGGGAATCCATGGGTTGAAATAAAAGAGCGCTAAACCGAAACAGCGCTAAACGAAACAGCGTTAAGCGAGATCTTACTGTATTTAAAGGTATTTTTCTTTACAAAAATCCTTTTTATATTTAAGGTCGAATTTTGTAATTCCAAAGATCCTTTGCCCCTTAAATGAAAAAATTTCTCTTTGCATAATCCTAACGTAATGGTGCAAATTCATTTTATAACCTGAAAATTAAAATGCTGTGTATTATGTTTATATGGCTTTAAGCTTCAATATAATTAAACCAAACTAATCTGTAGTTGTTTTCGGGACTATGACTTTTTAGTTATTTCGAAACATATTTATTCTCGCAATTTATTTGAGAATAGTAAAATATCACTGCGTTTATTTCCTGGTCGTTAACGTAGTTGCAAAAATAAACGTAAACTTTGGTTTAATAAATAAATTTCTTTTAGACATTTTAAACAGTTTTCAGGAAATAGATTTATATTCTGAAATAATCGGAAAAACAAACTTAATTTTCCCTTCTCCTGTACAGTGCGTAATGTTTGCAATTTGGGTCATGTTCACAGTTCGCTTCCTTTAATCGTTTTGTCTCCATTTTAGATTTTTTTTCGCCAATTTTAACAACTTCTGAGTTTAATTGGTTTCAAAAAACTCAATTTCAACTCCACCGTGTATAATGCTTGAAGTTAGGTCATGTTTACAATTCACTTCCTTTAATCGCTTTGTCACTTATTTTATATTTATATTTTCGCCAGCTCATGCAGCTTCTGAATTTAATTGGCTTTGAAAAGCTCTAAATTAATCCCACCGTGTATAATATTTGAAGTAAGGTCATGTTTTTATTTGGCTTCCTTTAATCGTTTTGGCTCCATTTTAGATAGTTTTTTCGCCAATTATACCAATTTCTGAATTGAATTAGCCCAGAAAGTAAATTAATTCAGAGTGCACCTTTAAGTGTAGCACTCGATAAACTTAATTTCATTCATGACTCCTTTTAAACCATCGACATTGTTTCGTCATCTCAAGTTTTAAATTAAAAATAATGATAAAATAAGTATTTCAGCTCAAATAATTTCTTTGACAAACAATATATATATATATATATATATATATATATATATATTAGGGTATTATTCAGCAATACCCTTCAGTAGAGTCGGTAAGTATTTATTCAGTATACAAAAATTAAAATTTAAGGTTATAAAGGACGTTTGGCTAAGTGAAATTTAGCTGAAAATTCAATAATTCTCTATCACTGAATTGTGAATTATAAATAAAAATCAAAATCAAAGAAGGTATTTTAATATCTATCACCTTATAGTTAGTTATAATATTATCACAATAGATAATTCAGTTTTTTCTAATAACTACTTTAAACAGTTTTCGAATTTTATTAGTGTTTGAAACACTCTACGTTAATTTCTAACCATCATTCCAAATTTAAAGGCAATTTAATTTGAAAAATATAAATTAAAAGTTAGATAAAAGTAATATGTATGTATGTAAAGAAAATTCTCAGGGGTTTTCAAAACTAAATTCAAGGGCTAAAAATTCCCTTGTCATTTTGCATTCACTTTTTTTACCCCTAATCTAAACTGACCACTGTGGCTACCGTTTGAGTCCTCAGAGAAGGGGCCTGACCCATTATAACTCTACATGGCCCTAGCGGACAATTTAGGAAATTTTCAAACAAAAAGGAGATGCACGATATCGTTGGACAGATATTTTCCCACAGATGCTGACCCAGGTGTTAAGGGTCTTGTATATCGAACTTCATTCTAGCTGACCCTTCTGCTAGAATGAAGTTATATGTACAAGACCCTATGTCTAATTTCGCACGTATAGTCAGCAGACTATAAGTGCGAAATTACCTTAAATAATTTTTCGAAGCTTGAGTGTTATTAAAGAAAATTATAAAAAGTTCTTATAAAATATAATAAAAAAATTCTTATAAAAAATCCATTTTAAAAATAGCAGAATATTAAAATAGGTCCATTTAAATATTTATTCAGAACTGTTCTAATAGCATGCTGCCTTTAATTGGTTTTATTAATATTTCACTCATAAACAAAAGTATCAATGGAGAAAAAATTGGTGGTTTCGTAAAGTTTTTCTTCCTAACAGAATGACAAGAAAAATTCTCTGTTTATGATGTGATTTTTTTTTGTTTCTGAGTCTTTTGAAAGTAATAAACTTAGCTTACTTGGCATTGAACCAAATCTTGTAAAACGACGAGTCATTACGCTCGAAAAGAAGAGAAAAAGAACGTATTTTTAAAAGACCACAAGCAGACTATAAGTGCAAATTATATATTTTTCCTTAAATCTTTTTTCGAAGTGGTCTTGTGTTAAATAAAAATTAAATCTTTAAAATCTATTAAAATTCTTAAAAATCTTTTTAATAGCAGAATATTTAACCCTCTAAGGTTCGCACGTACAATTCCACAAACCGATGATGTCTTCAAAGCGGTTGTCACGTACAATTTTCGACCTCCAAAACGTTCCGAAAATGGATGTAATGTACATTTCTGCCATTTTTTCCCCTATGGAGTTTTGAGAGGGTCAGGTCGATTGTTTAGGAACTGCACACCTACTCTCTGAGGCACAAAGACGCTGATAGCTTTTCATGGCTTTGTAAATCTCTATTTTGAAGTATTTCGTTTGCGGTAACAGATGTATCTCTAATTGCACCACTTAAATAGCTTGGATGACTTTCGTAAAAAAGATAGAAATCATTCTCTTAAAGAATATTTTTATTTGTACTTTTAGAACCCATTATTTCTTATGGGATGATCTTCTAGGCTTGAAGAGCTTTATGTGTATTAAAAATTAACAATCTATAATGTCTATTTATAACCGGAAGTAAAGGGACAGTAACGAGGTTGGGTTTCCCGTATTCCAATCTATTCGACAAAGGGTGAAGTAAAAAATCATAGAACACTTTGGTCACTGACACAATGAAACTTCAGTGTATTTTTGGAGATTTTTTCCTTGGTGTGAATTTTAAGAAGGATTATTCTTTTGGCGCATTGTGTTTTCTTTTTCTAATGCGAGGAGAATATTCGCAGTACACTATTAGATTTTTGAACGCTTTAATTTAAACGATTCTTGTAGAAAAGAAAATTATTTACAAAATGTCTATTGCCGGTAGATGGCGCCTTTTTTTCATGTGTTAATGCATATTTACCATGTACCCTGAATTGACACTATGTAGCGAGATCTAGTTTGGTTTGGAGTGCTACGGTCTACTGTTTTGTTAGATAAAATAATTATTCATGAAGCAGAAGGGATTTTTAAATTATTTTATCAATTTACTATAGGTAGGTTTACCACGACTTAAGGGTGACTTAATAACCCCTACGTTTGCTTTTGAAATCTCTACCGCTCACCGAAAGATTTCAGCGCCCACTGGAAGATGGTACCTCCTCCATTAAGAATCCATGATTTGGTTTGAAACGCTTCCGAACGGCTACGAACATCCATGCCTCAGTAAGATTCGAACCACCGAACTCCGGTATCGAAGATCATCGCACTGTGAAGACTCCCCTTTGTCCAAAACTGACAATTGAAATCAGCTGATTTGAATTCCTCCTGTTTCAACCCGGCTGCAATAGCGCGGCTACGCCGTGTCTAGGAATTTGACAGTTCGGTTGAATAAGCGTCGCGCCCCTGATCGGTTGCGGTAATGATCCCGGATGACTTCATCGAAAATTCCAGAATCGGGACAGCTAGCGAATGAGAATTCAACTAAAAAAACTAGCTGTAACCTTAGCTGGAGTTCTCAGGTAACTGGAATCGTAACTGACCAAAAAACGGTTGGCGGGACCGTCACTGACCCCCAGGTATAAAAAGCCTAGAATTTTGCTACTCGGGGCTTTTTCGACATTTTTTTACGTAGGTGCTTTGACCTCGTGGAGGCTTCCTCGACTTTTGACCGGAGCCAGCTTTTTAGCGATTACGTTATGGAGATTCGACAAGTCCACTCACATAAGAAACGGCAGAGTCTCGGACACCGAACGTTGGATAGATCGGGTTTGCATTGCAACCTGTAAATGCCTCCCCATCTTGTGAGATTATTTAATCTTTTTTCCGACTGTGATCGTCGTGGTAATTCTATGAAAGCAGCAATCTTCTCCATTTCGACTTGTTTTGGAAGAATTAGAATCCCTTTGTATATACCCCGTATTTACTCCAGAAAAAATAAAAGTGATTTCCAATTCTATTATGACTGTGAATTCTTCTTCACGCTACTTCTTCACTCAAGAACATTGAAGTCGTCACAGCACTAACCATTCGGCCATCGTTCAGTTAGAAATCATGATTTACAAGGTCAAATCAGGCTAATGAAGGATTCAACCCAGATGCATCCTACATTCCCACTCGAGAATCAAACTGAAGGTGGAGATCTCATTCCGGAACAAAAATCAAATTAAAACAGACACCACGAGAAAACAACGGGTGTAGTAGTGCTCCCGTTGGGAACTTGTGATTTAGACGGTCAAACCAGGCTAATGCATGGTTGAACATGCATCCTACATCCGCAACCGAAATTGAAACTGAAGGTAACGATCCCATTCCGAAACAAAAACCAAATTACAGACAACTCGAGAAAACAGTAATTCATATTCCAGAAACTACTATCCTTGATTAAATCTTAACGTGGGCCAAAGATAAGAGAGGAAAAGAAAAGAAGCCCTAAGCCCCCAGCCTAACCGACGGGATACAACAAAAAGCTCCCTAACAAGGTTAGAAATTTCTCATGTAATGCAAATCGCGTTTGTGGTAAAATTTATAGCTCCGCAAACGCCTCCGAGTTCTTTCTCGTTTTGCGGTTTGGAGCCATTTATTTTCATTTGGGGTGGCGCACACTTTGGCGGCAATCCAACGTTTGTGTTTAGAGAGTGTTGGCAAAATAGAAGGTGGCACGACGGGCAGCGGAAAAGAAAACATTCCTGCGATGTTTTTTCAGCCCAGATGGGATCTCGGAGTAAGTAACGAGACCTTGTCTGTGGAACATGCCGAGATCCCCTCGCGTTCGGGGCCGACACGATGCGAACATGTTATTCTCATTCCTGTCGTGTCGGCTCTCTTACGGAAACAATTAATCCCACAGCGGAAAGGGGGAGGGGGGAAGAACTCCGCTCGAGGAGGTCGTTAGAACTTCTTGCGCAACGTTACATTCCGCAAACAGAACATTAACTTATTCTTCATTCAACGCTAAAAGATTAAACTTGATTTGAGTGTTTCGCGTCCAAGACGAATGGATTTCTTCATATTTTTTTTTAAACTGTCGAGAACTTTAGAACTGAAGAGTCTATTTCGAAAAAATAAACTAAATTTATCCTTTTTAATGTCAGAGTCGCTGATGCCGACTGCATATCGATGCTTATCTTAACCGTTTGAGTGCCGAAAAGTTTTTATATATATATATATATATGCTAATAATTCGGAATGAAATGCTTAGTGATTTATTTTTGAGAATAGAAATGGTTATAATTAACACTAATTATTAAGTAACAAGTCATTTTTACTAGCAAAAATATTTCGACATTATTTTCCGTTAAGTGTCCATGTTTGGGGTTTTATACAAAATATATAAATTCGTTTGTAGATTTAACTTACTTTTTCTTATGTATATACATATATAATGCAGAGTTATAAATTTAAAATTCCATTATATCATAATAAAGCTTTATATTCCTTAATGTTACATTATCTATCTATCTATCTCTATATCTATCTATCTATCTATCTGTATCAATCTATCTCTATCTCTATCTATCTATCCCTATCTATCTATATCTAACTATATCTATCTATCTATATCTATTTATATCTATCTTTATCTATCTATATCTTTATCTATATCTATTTATATCTATCTTTATCTATATCTATATATATCTATCTTTATCTATCTATATCTATTTATATCTACATCTATCTATCTATACTGTTTATATATATCTATATCTATCTATATTATATCTCCATCTATAACTCCATCCATCCATCCATATAAGCGCGCGTGTGTGTGTGAGAGAGTGACAATTAAATTGTTACAAAACGAGTTTCTTATGAGAATGGTACCCGCTGTATTAAACCGATCCCGAACGGCTACGTTCTAAACCATTTTTGGTAGGCAAACCCTTTCACTAGCGCCTTAACTGTTGAAATATTACTCGCTATCTTACACTAGAGTTCGATAATAATACAGTATTTTGTTTTTAAATTATTGATGTTTATACAACTATTTTTTTAATTAAGAGAATCATAAAAAAAACAATTTTTTTTTAATTTTTACATTTTACTACTTATAAGTGACAAAAAAATACTGTCTAGCCAATATTTCACACCCTCTAAATGTTTTTTCAAAAGGTAAATGAAGCAATCTCAAAACAATTGTTTCCTGAAAGAATTTTCTGACCTTTCTGATCTTTTGAAAGATAGGGCAACATTAAATGCCAGCTTATTGTTTTTGAGCACACTTAAGTCACTGATAACAGACAATAGCCTTAAGTGCGAAGTTGTTTTTTTCCAGTTTTGTTCTCTTCCTTCTTTATCATCATACTGCCATCTATCTATTCATGTTTGCTTATCCAAAAAGAATATAATCCTCGCTATTAAAGTCTTTTAGCCCATTTTCTTAATTTATGAAGCAATTCATTATTTACACTTTCTCTTATCAATATGTGTTCCCATGCGTGTCATAGAAGGCTGAAATGAAGTGTATAGCACTATATTAACCGATTGTGCATGCTTTTATTTAGTTGTGTGAAAGAGATCATTGTGCAGGTAGTTGACGTGAATTTTATTTTAATGAATTTTTTTTTCGGAATAGGAACTTGTATTTCGTTAGTTGAACGTTAATATTAGATCATATTTTCAGCTCATCTTTTTTGACTGTAGGAAGCTGATCATTGGTCAAATAAAAGACGACAATAAAAAACTAATGAAAACTAGTTTCGGTTTAGTTTGGAGAAATACGGTCTACTATTTTGCAACACGAGAGCTAAAGAGACCGAAACCTACTGCTTAATGCCGATTCCGAACGGCTACGAACATTCATGCCACAGTGAGATTCGATCCCACGAACTCCGGTACCGCCCTAAACATTCTTCGGCAGGAAAACTAGTTAAGGACTGGTACAAATGGATATTTAATGTTTCTAAATTAAAGTTATCTTGTACGTATATACAAAAGTAGCGCTTAAAATATCCAAAATTCTGTCAGTCAGGATCTTAACACATTGTATGCGGGACATGTACTAGTACGGTTTCTGACGACTGATACTTGAAGGAGGGACACGTACTAGTGGGGAGTTAGTGTCACAACAGGGTTTGTTTGTGGGTACAAAAATAACGGTATATACAGGAATACGAAGCCGAATGTTCTTGTCTACTACATAGATTCTAGAAAAATGTAGACAAATAACAACTAGTTTTTTCATCAGTCGATGTGGAACCCCAAAACGGGACGGTAGATTAAAAACATCAATTTAGATTTAAAATTAACTTTTTATTTATCCTTGAGAAAATGATATATATATATATATATATATATATATATATATATATATATATATATATATATATATATATATATATATATATATATATATATATATATATATATATATATATATATATATATATATATATATATATATATTTGTATATATATTTGTTAATACCACCCCTACTACATACTTTTTGATAACAACCCCTAAATTTTTGAAAAGCACATGCAATCTATTTACATTTATTTACTTATTGGTATTTCTGTGCTGACTGATTCCCAATTCTCCTGTCTTTGGAATATAGGTTTTTAAAAAAGTGGAAAAAATGATTTAGACTAATGATTTTTTTAAAAAATCAACTGATTTAAATCAACTAATTTAAATCATGCCAACCCTGTTTGTTTATATATTTCAATATAAAATATGAAAAATTGGTTAAATAATTTTCGATCTAAAGAGATTTAATTGAATAACTTAATTGACGCGCAAAACTTCCGCTCCCGGTACAATTCTACTACGAAATGTACCCGTAAACAATGTGTTAAGAAATGTTTTCGTTGTAACTTCATTAGTGAAATTTATCGTGACTACATTAGTTAATTTTTCTTTGTACAAGGAAGTCAAAATAGTCATTCCAATTAGCATTAGTACAAGGTAGGTAGCATAATGTTACAATAACAATCTATAATTTGGACATGATTTCATTCTAATGTAAAGTGCTGAAGAAAATCGAATCATCCTTATATTTATACAAGAGATCATAAGCAGGAAAAAGAAAATCCACAGCAAAGCTTCCGCGGTAATAATAAACACAAGCTGCACTCAAGTGGTATAAAGAGTATTAACTGATGTAAAACTCCAGTTACCGGTATGATTCCACTGCGAAATATACCAGCACACAATGTGTTAATAAATGTTTTCATTGTAACTTCATCAGCGAAATTCATCGTGACTAAGATAGTTAATTTTATGTTGTACAAGGATGTCTTAATAGTCATTTAAATTAACATTTGTGCAAGGTAGGTAGGACAATGTTAGAATAACTATCTATAATTCAGACGGGATTTCTTTCAAATGTAAAGAACTGAAGAAAATCGAATCATTCTTATATTTATAGTGCGGGTTAGTGTAACATCATGGTTTGTTTGTGGGTACAAAAGGGTAACACAGAAAAACGAAGCCGGATGTTCTTGTCTACTACATAGATTCTGGAAAAATTTAGACATATAAAAACTAGTTCTTACATCAGTCGATGAGGAACCGCAGAACGGGAAGTTAGATTAAAAAAAAAATCAATTTAGATTTAAAAGCAACTTTTTATTTATCCTTGCGAAAACGATATTATATATATGTATATTTATATATTATATATATATTTGTATCTATGTATATGTGTATTTTTATATATTTATATATTTGTTTATATATTTCACTATAAAATACGAAAAGTTGGTTAAAAAATTAAATAATTTTTGATCTATTGAGAATTAACTGAATAAATAAATTGACGTGCAAAACGCGCGCTCCCGGTACAATTCCACTGCGAAATGTACCCGCACACAATGTGTTAATAAATGTTTTCGTTGTAATTTCATCAGTGAAATTTCTCGTGACTACAATAGTTTATTTTTCTTTGTACAAGGAAGTCAAAATAGTCATTCAAATTAACATTAGTGCAAGGTAGATAGCATAATGTTAGAATAACTATCTTTAATTCGGACGTGATTTTGCTCTAATGTAAAGTGCTGAAGAAAATCGAATCATCCGTATATTTATACAAGAGACCATAAGCAGGAAAAACAAATCCACAGCAAAGCTTCCGCGGTAATAATAGTCACTCAAGAGGCATAAACACTATTAACTGATGCAAAATATTTAACAGTCTCGTATTTATGAAAAGATAAAACGAGCGAAAAAAAATTAATCTCTCCGGCGAAAAATATCTCTTAACAAAATGCAATTTAAACTGAGAACACCATCATTACTGCCTAACCAAACAGGAAATGTAGCAACATTTATCTCAGAGGTAAAGGATAATTCTCCCCTTGCCTCAGAAAGAAAAAAAAATTCACGAGGAAAATTGTTTTCTTAATGCCTCCGCATATAACCTGTTTAATGACCTTTTTCCTCAGCTAAATTGCTCACGTTAAGAAAGACAATAGAGCTCCATTCTGGAAATTAACATTTGGGGATATTTGTCAGCTCAGAGAAGAATGAAAGAAAAAAAAATATAAATAAATAAAACACGAAACAAAATGGCGTGGAAGTTAAATTAGCATTCCGTGAAGCGGATTTTCCCCGTATGCAGAGCGGACCGTCCCCCTCCTTTTTTAAAAACTTTTTATGAAAAAAAAAATAAATAAAAAAGAGCTTTCAGAAAAGTTGTATTGCTAAAAGAGACATTCATTCCGCGCGTTAGCGAAGTTCAAAAGTGAATAGCTAATTTATTTGTAGAGGCGTTTTATTTTCCAGGAAGTATTACGGTTTATTTTTCGTTCGAATTAAATTCAGATTCTTCTATTCTTCAACACATCCTCAAATCGTGGTCTCTTTGTTAGGCGAAATCGTTTACGAGATTACATAACGTGATGTGTTTTTTTTAACAATTCATTTGGCGATAAAATTGTACGTGTTGTTTGCTGGATATAATACAGAAAACGGCATTTAGTTGTGTTCGCATTTGTTCGTAATACGATGACCTTGAAATGAGATATAACGAAACAATGCCCAAATAATAGTGGTAGGTACAAGTTCCGGTATTTTGACTATTCTATGCAGAAAATATATGAATTAAATACAGTGGACACCTCTTAATGGGATCACTTTGAGACACCGTGATTTTGATAATAACCGATTGATAACAATAAACAATATGCAAAATTAGATAAATTTCCCCCCCTCCGTTTAATTCACATGTACTAAATTTCAAAATAAAATGAAAAACACCTTATATTTATGTACTATATATTATCCTTTAAAATATAAAAATTATATAAATAATTTTAAAAAAATGATCTATTGTTGACTGTCTACAATTTTTAAGAAGCTCATTGATAAATTTGTTCGTAATCATAATGTTTTTTAAAGACATCGGAGCAGTGTTGTACTCCCCGTTTCAACACTTTAATTGCAATTCAGAGGCGAAATGTTTAACTGCGCTGCAGTATTGCGCCGATTCATTTCTGGTAACCAGTCATAACGATTTAAAATTTCGATCTTTTGTTTTAACGTTCAATCATTTCGCTTTCTGGCTTCCCTATCGACAAACTGCATGTAAGCAAACAAGGCATAAATTGTTAAGAAGCTCCTTCTCAGTTCCTATAAGAATGTGTTGCCTTTTGCTTATCTGACAACCCTTGACCACTAGTAGGGTGCGCGTATTTCTGAAAAACTCCAGGAAGGTGTAATTTCCCACTCCTTTGATCATTCTCCATTTCAGTAGATGAGACAGGCAGAATTCTCGTTGTTAAATTAAAGCAACAACGACAAGAAAGTAAAGACTGGGATCCTTCTGAATATATTGTGAATATTCCTTTGCCAGTTAAAATGAGGTTCGAAAACGGATAACATTAACCGATGCAACGATACTATAAAGCGATCATTTTAACCCTCTGACTGCTCATCCCGCGATTTCCACGGGCAATTCAAATGTAGCAAAATTTGCTCATCCCGCGATTTTCGCGGGCATGCGTTATTCTTCCTTTATTAAGAAGCACATTCTGCCTTTTCACTGTTTAACCAGTGAAATAAATTATACACAGTATTAGACATTTAATTAGGTAAATAGAATTATATGACTAGAACTATTATAGTTGTATTAGATAACAGAATGATAGATAGTATGTTATAAATAGAAACTATGTTAAAGTTAGATACTGATAAATGAGACATATTTTATTATATAAACATATAGATATTAAATGCTATGTTAAAATTTATTATAAAATAAATGTTTTATGTGATAACATCTGAAATTAGTTTTTCTGAAAGCTTATTTTCTCATGATAAAAGTCAATATAAAAAATCTTTTCTAGTAGAGAATTAGTATTTCAATTTCCTATATATATATATATATATATATTTATATATATATATAATATATATATATATATTTATATATATATATATAGATATAATTATATAGATATATATATAGATATATATTATATATATATAGATTATAGATATATAGATATATTTATATTTTATATAAATAATAATATATATTATATATATATATATAATATAAGATATATAGATATTATATAATATATATATATATTTTATATATTATAATATATATATATATATATTTATATATATATATATATATATTTATATATATAGATATATATATAGATATAGATATACTCAAACTATGCAAAAAATAAGCAATTTTTAAAGAGATCTCGGTTTACAAATTGAGCAGTCAGAGGGTTAATATACAAATGAATAGAAGAAATCGGGACCCAGTGATTTCGATAACAATAAGCGATTGATAACAATAACAGCAATCACATTGAGCGGAGTCCACTGTACTTCTATTTCTTTTGCTAAATATCGCTCAAGCATTCTTATACCGAATGTTTCATTCTGAAGGAATTGTTTAACCAAGGGAGGCGAAATATTGGCTAGTCAGTAGAATTTATAATCGAATCAAATGTTGAAACAGCATTCGAATATTACATATTATAATAAATGCAATATTCCACTGGTTCAAATATTAATGATTATTATATATATTCACAGAAAATTTTTAAATTTTAACTGTTCAGTTTTTAATCTATGATCAAATTAACACAGTGTATGTGTATTCCTAGAGTTTTTTGGTATGTCATAATATGATAGGAAACGACAATGAGTTGTGTTCGCATTCGGTCTGAATACGGTGGCCTTGAATTGAGACAAATCGAAACAAAGATAAAATAATAATAGTAGGTGCAAGTTCCGCTATTTTAACTATTCTATGCAGAAAATATATAAATTAAATACTTCTGTCAAAGCCGGATGTACAGTGATCCCTCGTTTTTCGCGGTTAATGGGGACCAGAACCTTCCGCGAAAGCTGAAAAACCGTGAAGTAGAATTTTTTCGTGTATGCGGGTACACGAATGTTTTAAATATATAAGCAGTATTTATACTTTACACCTGTGGCTCGCGAGCCACATTCGGCCTTTTGAAGGATTATTTGTGGCTCTCGATAATGTACCCGAGTTCCCTTTTTATTTTTGTGTTATTATATTTTTAAAAAATATCACAACAAATGGAGCTCCGGCAATGATGGGTAAAAAAAAATGGTCTTATTGGGCTCTTAAGAGATGATTCTCAAATTTCAAAATTCATACCGATACACTGCATAATTTATCGAGAACATCACGTTACAAAATATTTAAAATATCCTGATGTTATGAAAACTGTGTGACACATTGTAAATTACATTCGCACCAATGCAAAAAATCATAGACAATACAAAAATTCCCTTGAAAAATTAAAGGACAAAGAACTTCCAACTCACATTCAATAAATATAATTTCTGTAAAAGAAAAATTAATACCTTTTTTGCATACCTTTTTTAAATACGTATTTAATTTCGGCTAGCGAAAAATTTCAAATTTTGAAAAATGGCACGGACTGTCAAGGAGCTTGGCCACCTTTGATCTATGTCACAGTGGTATTCGGACCCACGAACTCCGGTATCGAAGATCATTGCACTAATGTTCGCCCATCGTTAAGCTAGAACCCATGGATATAACAAGGATTAACCAATGGATGTGATGGCTATGATGCTTAAACTCTAGTGTCAACCTCTCAGAGAAAAAAATTGGACGAAAAGTCCATAAGAATGATTTTCTTAGGTTATTCTACAATAAGGTATCTTTTGGTGAATCCAGAGACTGGACAAATTATTGTTTCCAGAAATGTCAAATTCAATGAAGCAAAGAAGGTTATGGAAAATAAAAAAAATATATTTCTACTAATTCTGATTCAACTGAAAAGGACGATAACCACATTAAAGAGAAAAGAGTGTCAATTCCAAATACTGATGACGAGGAATTAGATGCTGCTGTCAAGAAGAAAGAACAAAGAAAATCTTAAAGAAGAAATTTGCCAGTTAGATAACCCAATGTTCCATGGGTGTCCATGTTACCCATGGATGTAACAAGGTCAAATCATACTAACGTATGATTCAACCGAAATGCCTCCTACATCCCCATTCAAAAACCAAACTGAAGGTAGAGATCCTATTTCCTAACAAAAATCGAATTCTAATAGATATTACGAGAAAACAAAGATGCAGTTGTGCTTCCGAAGAAGATCTGTACCCTATTCATTTGGCTGTATGAAGATTTTGCACCCTCCCCGAAAAAAATATGGCTACGACATTGGTCTTCACGTTCTAAAATAATAACAGTAAATTTCTATCATACCACCTTATAAAAAAAGGTTCATTCTGAAACGTATTAAGTCATTAACACCCTCCGTACACTGAATTTACCTCTCATTTCGAACGTCAGAAAGCAAACCGAACACCGTGACTAATAAGATAACGATGAGGCATTTGATTGAATAATAGCTCTCATTTCAATATAATACCACGAAAGGTCGGGACCTGCTGTGTGGAGGGGGAGGAAGTAAAGATCGAACGAAAATGGGTCACATGACTCGTTTGACCGCTATCGTCGGACACACAGCAGAGTCATTAAAGGTAAGCGATGGACGGGATAATAAATGGTCTTGTAATGACAGGAGAGAGAAGTATCAAACATGTCCAGCTATGAATGGGACAAAGTGCCCTACACCACGAAACTCATGTCAGGCCGACTTCGGAAAAAAAAGTACCTTTAAACGAGTACAAAACTAACACAGTAATAGCAGAACATAGAGCAAATCCATTATTCTGAAGAAAGATAAAAATTGTAAGTTTAGTTGGGGGGGTGGTGATCCTAAATAGTATGTATGCACATACTTGGTTATAGGCTTTGGTTTGATTGGTAACCCTATTTCTACTAGTTTCACATTTGTGCACACACACACACACACACACACACACATATATATATATATATATATATATATATATATATACACACTGATATACATATACATGCGTATATACATAATATATACCTTAAATATAATAATGAATAAATATATATTCATGTATACAAACAAACATACCTACAATCACACAGACACACACAAACAAAAACACAACCCTACGCTACGGTCTATTTCAACATATTTTGTATGTATATGCATATATATGGGTATATATATACATATACATATACATATATATATATATATACATATACATATACATATATATATATACACACACATATATATACATATATATACAAATATGATATCTTATATATGTACATTATATACCTTAAATATATTAATAAATATATATTGATGTGTACATACGTACATAAATACAAGAACTCACGCATAGAATATATATAAATATGTGTGTGTGTAAACATGTATTTTTGCCCTTTCTTTCGTATTACATTTATTTCACCAACAGGAAGCCAAAATTGGTTACTAAATTATTACAATCTGATAAAGAACGCCATCTATAAAGAAGGAAAACCATATTAGAGAGAACATGGGTTTTGGTTTGGCTTGGAGTGCTACGGTTTACTTTTTTGCAACACGAGGGCTAATGAGACCAGGATCTACCGCTTAAAGCCGATTCCGAACTGCTACGAACATCGATGCCACAGTGGGATTCGAATCCATTATCTCCGGTACCGAAGGCCAGCACCCTAACCAATCGGCTATCATTCGGCAGAGAGAACATGAGAGGTAATGGTGGACTCCGAACGTTTAAGCTGGGTTCTTCGGAATTTAGATACATAATTGAGTTGATAGAATTGCTTAGTGTAAATATTGTTTTACTTCTATATGTAATTATCCGGTAGTAGTTTGTGCTCTATCCTCAAATAAAATCTGGATATTTAAAAATAAATCGACTGTTTGATTTAGAGCGATACGGTCTACTGATTTTGCTCACGAGGGCTAATGAGACAGCAACCTACTTCTTAAAGCCGATCCCCAACGGCTACAAACATCCATGCCAGAAGCGGGATTTTAACCTGTGAACTTCTGTACCTAACAGCAGTGCTCTACCATTCGGCAATCGACTGTCTGGATGTGAATTTTAAAACTACAATCTTCACAATGTTATAAGAAGTTACTAAAAATAATCCACTTATTCACTAAAATCTTAATATGTGAAATTATAATGTTACTATCATACAACCCGTCATATGAAGAGATTAGTAAAATTTTTAATTTTTCAGAGTTGTGAAATACCTTATGAGGAAGTTAAATTATCTTGTACACGCTCAATAATTTGTTTATCTTCATACTCCTCTAAAGTCTCCCGATACTGTGGTTGCAGTTTAGAATCACGTTGAATTCATTTAGTTAAACCGTGTGCTTATGTATAAAAAACAAACCAATGAACAAACTTCTTAGTTTTCAAAGATATATAACTGAAACGCTAGATATTTGTCCGTGAAATAGACTCCTAGACTTTTTTGAAATGAATTTGTTGTCAATATCCGTGATAAAATTTTCATTGCAACAAAAGTAATCGATGATTCAATTTAAAATTATCACTATTCTATTACTGAAGCTGAATACAAAATAAAGTTATTTACGTAATATCTAAGTTCAGCGATAAAACGTACGAAAACGAAGCAGACGATATTTAAATATTTTAAAATAAATTATTAAATGAGATGGTAAAAAGGATGACACTATAATGCTAGAAAAAAATGTTATTTTTACCTATTTATTATGTGATAAACTTAATCGCCTGCTCTTAACCGGGGAAAATAGGGCTTGAAATAAAGACATTAAACTGTCAAAAAGGAGGGTAGGGGGATTTCGAAAGTTTTAAAGACTGCTTTGAATTTTGCTAATCCGATCTCATCCAGAATCCAATATGGATGCCCCTATCCATTCCAGATACAACCGCTTCATAAATTCGAGGAGAGGCGGACAGATAACTTAGGCTATTATTATATAGGGGATTACCTAAAATAGGACGGAAATATAAACTAGTATCCCATAATACCCTATGACTAATTTACTATATTTCTTGTATTCTAAAAATAGAACAGGAGATGAGTTTTCTAGTACACCAGTATTGCGATTACCACGCCATCCAAGGAGGTAAGCACTTCCCACGAGATGTGTAGTATTTAACGATCCGGAAACTCGTTATACAAGCCTAAGTTGGGTACTATGTATATGTGTAGTTGTGTGTTGGGCTACACCGGCGAAGGTATTTGAGAGGTTTTCTTTCTTCTTGACTCCATCAGCCGAAAGAGAAATAATCCGTCAGTCAGTTGTAGAAAATAGGGGACTTGTTGCAGGAAACACGGACTCGTTCCGACGATGTCTGTTTATTCAAATGAATTCAGTCCATAAAAGCATGTTGTAAAACCATATCTCCCGATCAACGTTGCAAAACTAATACATTCTGTTGCATGGTTCACATGGAGAGAGAGAGGTTGACAGGACAAAAGATCTCAAAGAACTATAAGCGTGATGGATGATTAGGGAGAAAAATGGAAAACAAACTGGACTGCTTTTACGGAATTCATTTATAAATGGGTTAGGTCAGCTTTAGGGGACAATGCCTGGTAAATATTTTACTACAAAGACAAACGCAGACTGTTGATTTAGTTCCCAACTAACCTTAATGAAATTGTAATACAGAGGAAATCGAGGGTTACCAGTAGCGGACTAAGGCCTAGGCAACCTAGGCACGTGCCTAGGGCGGTAAGTTTTGGGGCCTGAAAATTAGGCTTTTAAATTTTTATTTAACAGAAAAACGTGATATTCATAATTATTGCCGAAACCTATCCAAATGATGCCGAATCGCTGATTGATAAAGTCGACAAGTGTGGACGAGCGTTATGCATCCACGCCCTCGAGTGTCGATGTGTGTAAACACGATCGAGCCTCGCGCTTATCAAGCCTTTACTATGCACGTCAGCAAGTGTTTAAAAAGTCAAAAGTATTGAAAATCAGTGTCTCCTGAACGTATTGCATCTTATGTGAGTTGTGATTGAAAATTGTGCAATTAAGACTTAAGTACCTAGACTTGATTGCAAATAGATTGTTTTAGATTAATTATGAGTAACTGACGAGTTTGCAGAATTAAAAATGAGGAAAATAACAATACAACTACTCAATCTGGGTATATTTGTTTAAGTATTATTGCTTGCTTAAATAAATTATGTTTATTTAATTTTTGTACTTCTTCTTTTTTTTTCTTGGAATTCGATAATTAAATAAAACTATATGCTTTAAAAACAAACTACTAAACGCAAAGTATGTGTCATGACTGAAAAATAGGCCCGGAATGACAATGTTGCCTAGGGCCTGCTTTAGCCTTATTTCGCCACTGAGGGTTACAAGTGAAATACACGAGGGTTAATGAGACCATTCTTACTAAAAATGTGACATTCAAATAAAAGAACCCACGTATCACTCCTCATCCCCGACGATTAAAAAGTTCACTTAGTGGTTGCACTAAGTATCTTTAGTGAAGTGAAGTGACAAAATCTCATTTCAAAGAGATTCTGTCAGCGAGTGGGTTGACCCACATGTCCTCAACCTTTCATAGACCACCTTCCCCTTTATAAAAAAATATTGGATCCCTCCTTCTTCCATGATACTGAATTATACCAAATATAATATTATCGATTAACCTTTCTATTATATCTTATATTCTATTAAGGCCTATATCTATTAAAATTATGTATTAAGACCGACATATCACATGTACCGTTCTCAACCTATGGTGGATTAAAGAGAGTTTCGACTAATTAGAGCAGGTAAGAATATCTTTGACAGCTTGGTGGAGTGTGGAGAATGTTATTTAAGTCTGTCTTGGAAGGGTAAGTAATTAACTAAGTTTTCATGCTTTCGCAAAGCAAGAGCCCTCACAAGACCTGAAAAAAAAAATACTTTTTTGAAAATGTTATTAATCACAACTAGACCAGCCATCAAAAGTAGTAAAATATTGTTTGTTAAACTTAAAAACAAACATAAATCCAATAAGAAATGAAAATAATCAATGAGATGGTTGAGGCTGTTGAAGACTTAATTTCTTTACTTCATATTCCAATGTTGTTAATATCAATAGTAAATCTACGCGCTCTGTGTTATTTATATTTCTTGTGGACAGTCAACTAGTTAGTAGTTGCTGCACCCTAGTACAGGGGTGACCAAACGGAGGCCTGAGGTAGAATACACGAAATTTATAACTCAAAAATTATCGTATTTACTAAGGTAAATGCAGTATTATTCCAATGATTTATTCAATATTTTTATAGATATATTTTTACAGATGTTATTTTTGCTTCTTCCCTTGACTGTCTTAACTCCCCATCGTCTAAAACCTTAACCACCCCCATAAAAAGCTTTAATACCCACCGACGCAGCTGCGAACTTGAGATTTAAACATATTCAATGCTCAATTTACAACTACATGAAATAGGTAATCAATTACTCATAATTACAATACATAATTATTTGCTAATAAAATCCTAATAAATCAAACGCTATGGTTATCTTAAGTTAAGGACAGCGAATTACGTAACAATGATAAATTCATGCTAAATTATACTCTGCAGTTATTAGTTTTCTATTTTATTTTGAAAAATTTAGTCACGTAACTTTTCTAATAAAGGTAATTCCAATTTTTGCACGCTGTCTACATAGGTAAAAAAATATTACCACCTAACTTTTATTTTAATTCATCCCGACTGTATGTTTCGGAAGATTAGAAGACTGATAAGATATTAAGGGGATAAAATAGGTTAGAGGTGACTCTCATATGTGCCAATTAGATCTCGGCAAATTAATAAGCAACAGACTCATGAATCGCTATTAGAGTAAAAAAAAAAGACACCCCAAACATCGGGCCTCCAAAATGCGTTAAAAGAGGCGTGGCTGTAATGCTACGTTACAAAGATGCATCTTCCTCGAGAGGTGTGGTTACCCCAGAGGCGTTTGTGAAGGGTCATCTTGGTGTTTTGGAGTTTATTTATTATTTTTTTTACGTTAGGCTTCTTAACTACTCCATTTTCGAAAGAAAGATCATAAATGCCTTAATAGGCGCTCGATAGCATCTTTAATACATGAAAAATGGGTGTTCTCTGTTGATGAAACACCTGAGATAATCTCCATAAAAATACAGGGTTCAAATTGGAAATACCCTCACTGAAAGATGGCCGCGATCTTTTTTCCTTTAATGCTTTAAAGGATTGTTTGTTTAAACTAGTTAGTAATAAAAGGGTTGCAGCGTATGCTATAATTTGAGTTCGGGAGGCGGATGTCCGGTTAGATCAGACATTAAGGCATCCGGAAAGTTCTCGTGTTGTGTTGGGTAAAGAGAGTGGTAAGTATTGACGAATGTCAGTATTCTGTATAAATTACGCATGTAAGGTAAGATATGCCGAACAATGGACGAATGGTTAGGGTGCTGGCCTTCGGATCCGGAGTTCGTGGGTTCGAATCCCGTTATGGCATGGATGTTCGTAGCCGTTCGGAATCGGCTTTAAGCAGTAGGTCCCGATCTCATTAGCCCTCGTGTCGCAAAAAGCAGACCGTAGCGTTCCAAAACCAAACGAAACCAAGGTAAGATATAGGCCCTTACTCTGGTAGTGGCGGTTCGGTTCAAACGTTCGTTGTGACGTCACTTTGACGTCAGCTTGCGGACATTTTGCTTGCAAACGATCAAGATGACGAACACACAACGAACGTTTGAACCAACTCGCAATGTGCAGAGTAAGCCCCATAATTATTTGATGTACTTGAAAATTCCATCGAATAGAGTTGGACTGGGTAATGATTAACAGATAAGGCACTGGTTTTCCAGTATCGTAGTCTATAGGTTTGAATTCCACTTGAAGAATCGATGTTTGCACTCAAACAACCAAGAAACAATATGATTAGATGAATTTTATACATTTATACATTCACACACATATTGATTATATGGAAGCGCTACTGTCAACTTTTATTATCTTATCAGTATATTCAGCTGTCAAATATGTATGGCTTGATTTGGAGTACTGTTTTGCTACACGCGGGTCAATGAGACCAGGACCTAACACTCATCAAGTGTGATAAGTCGTAAGTAATACGTAGAAAAAAATATATTTTATACTTGAATAAGTAAGTGTTATAGCTTACAATCCCATGTAAATGATAAATATCAATAAAACGATCTTTTGTCTTTTGCTTTCACATTGTTATTTTCAATTCTCGATTGCGTTCGAGTGTGAACAGTTTGGCCAGTTTAGCGAGCTCGAGTTAACTCGAGCGTGCCCGTTAACGGGTTAAACAAACAAACAATAGAGTTGCTCTAACGGGACTAACCTTCGTAAACTGAAATGAGGACTCCGAAAGACTAGAGGAAGGGCCAACAAGATAGGGGTGTAAGACAATACAAATTTTTAACATCGCTATAGGAGTGTTGCCACAGATTATATACGTAGGCACACATATAAGCAGAAAAACGGATACTGTTTATTTGGCTGAAAACAATAAGCAAAAATTGCAGAGAGTCATTTTGGCATGCATGAATACTGTTCAAAACGAAACTCAAGTTCTCAGATATCTATCTCTAAGTAAAGGAAACGATTTATGCTTTTTTTTACCAAAGTATCTCCTTTTTTTCAATTTATGCTACTCAATATGTAAGGATTTTCTTAAATCTGTATTGCGATTAAAGAATGTTCTACACATAAGTAAACATTGAAGACAGTAGCGGGATTAACGTCGCAGATGTTTCCTCTATTAACTCGAATTAACGCAAAGAAAGTTAAAATACACACCAATATCATCTAACTTCAGAATTTTCTGGCTGATTATCAAAACAGTGGTTAACGGCACAATATTACTTGCCAGGAACTGTCAGTGAGATTTCAACTGTGAAGTTTTCATTTCAGGTATTTTTTAAACGATTACGTACGCTTTAAAAAAAGTTTTAAATATAGCAGATTTTAGTTTTCTGCAAAGATACATTAGTTCATTTTTCTACGTTATTTCTTTTGATCATTAAGGTATTATTAAAATTCAAAATCATTCCTAGAATTAGAGCGACAGCAACAGTAAGGAAACGATCTATAGATTATAGTTTCACGATTTACATATTTTTATCATTTAGAAATAGAAATTAACTGTAAAACAGCCAAAATCGGATAGACATTCTTCTAAATACATTCCTGAAATGCCAAATCCTTTATAATCAGATTTATTCGGTCGAAATACTTTCCGAAAACATTCGTTTCCCCCATTACATGCATATTTGTATTTTATCTATTATGTTTTACAAAATGGTTATGCAACGCAAGGCTAAACGGGTTTACAGGAAAAGCTTTTTTATATAAAACTTAAACATTTAATCTTAAATATACAATTGTTTTTAACAGAAAGCATGCATACATTCACTATAAAGTAATTTGGCTGATACTTTGTTTTTTAAATTTAAATTGCAATCTGTTCCTGTTACAGATATAAAAAATTCGAATAAAAATGCCATCTATAAAAGAAATTCATTAATTTTATGGTTATGTTTTCGCTCTTAACCCACCTGGAAATCGCTATAATTTAGAAAAACGGTGTAAATACTTAAACAATATTCAATTTCTAAACATAAAAATATAACAGTATTTTTACTATTATATTTTTATTATTTCAGCATAATTCTTCAAGTATTAAGTATTTATCCTTTGAAACGTACAATACCAACAATTAAAAATTATACGATAATTTTATATCCATTCAAAAATTAAAACGCATGTTCATTCTCTGACAGTCCTTAACTTTTGCATAAAACGGTGACCACATTAATCTAAGAAATTCAGACGTAAGCGTTAGTATATAAAGAGATATAGAATTCGATGGATTTTAGGTTAAATGCATTCAGACGAAAATCATAATACAAAGCAAAAATTTTCGGAAAATATGTTTAAAGAACCATTTATTGAAGATATCAAACTTTCTCTTTTTAATAAGGATATAAAGCTGTGATAGACAAGATACTAAAATAAATAAAAATGATATTAAATAAAATATATAGTTGACTTCGCTTAATGTTATCACTCGCTTATTGTTACCGAAATCACTGGGTCCCGATTTTCTCTACTCATTTGTATGTTAAAATTATAGATTTATGTAATCATTACATTCGTTAATATTATTAGTTTTCGAGTTTCATTTTAACTGGCAAAGGAATATTCATAATGTATTCAGAAGGAACGCATTCTTATCTGCTTCGCTTACGCTTGATTTTGCGAAAAATATTGACCAGAAATCTCAAGAAATGATAGAAAATCCTTCGTACATGACCCCTTAATAGTTCAAGTCATGGGTGGAACTAGATCAAAATATTCCAGTAGCTTTCACATTAACAGAATCTGAAGTCTGTCAGATTGTCACAGGAAAACAAACAAGAATCTCTTGATATTGAACCACCTTCTACAAGTGCTGAAATGAGAAATCGATTGAAAGTGTTGAAACGTGGAGTACGATACCTGTCCAATGATTTTAAAAAACATTATGCTTTCTAACAGTTTATCAATGAGTTCTTAGAAAAAATTGTAGACAGTCAATAATTGATCATTTTTTAAAATTATGTATAGAATTCTTATGTTTTAAAGGATAATATAAAGCACATAAACATAAGTTGAGTTTTTTTCGTTTTATTTTGAAATTTAGTACGTGTAAATTAAACGGGAGAGGGTAAATTTACCTAGTTTTGCATATCGTTTATTATTATCAATCGTTTATTGTCATCAAAATCACGGTATCCCAAATTGATCACATTAAGCGGAGTCCACTGTAAAAGCAAATATTTTCGGGAAAACTGTTTAAAGAACCATTCATTGAAGATATCAAACTTTGTATTTTTAACACTAGATTTACGGACCGAGCTAATTTGACTCATTAAAAATTGGATCACTATATATATAATTTTAATATCCCTTTTCAAAAATATACGTTGGTTTTTAGTTAAGTAATAAAATAGATGTAAACTTTCATTCCTCTTCTCCTCCATTTCGCATTATCCAATGGTGTACCTATTTTCACGGTTGTGAACCAATTTGACTCATAGAATGTATATGAAAATAAATAAATACAGTAATAAATATAGTATAAAGTACATATAAAGTATATAAACTATAGTATAAAGTAAATATAGAGAAGAAGTCGTGAACACTCCCATTCCAATGACAGAAATTCGTGCTACTGACGCTTTGAAGAATGGTCGAGTTCGTCAATCGTGCAAAAGAAACACATGTAGAAACCATTGTGCTCAATGGAATAGAAATGTTTGCGGAAAATGGGTTTCAAAAACAGATTTTATACGTAAAAAACGTTTTCCATGAAGTTTTTGATAATAAACATCTTATTTAAATTCATTTGGAACTATTTTCTTTGCAAAAAAACTTCCATTTTCTTGTATGAGTCAAATGGGCTCACTTCAGTAAAAATAGGTATAAGATCAACATCCGTAAATCTAGTGTTAGTAGGGATATAAAACTGTGATAGACAAGATACTAAAATAAATAAGAATGGTATTATTGTATAAATAAATTATATATTCAGTAAAACAGAGTTGTACAATAAGTTTGATTCAAAAACAATTCGAGTGTTTAAACTCACACGTATTTCTAAAATCTTTGACTGCTTGTTTAGCTCTAATATAGAAACAAAATTGAGTATCGATTTTTACTTAAGTTTAATGTCTTTTACATAAAACGTTGTTTGAACATGTGACCCATTTTACCAAATTTTTGTTGTTTCGTCTCAGTATTACATCTTATGTAGCTCGGCAACATACGTTTAAAAATATACCTAGTTTTAAGACACAAACACATTAGTGTTCAATAATGTAAGAGAGAGACTGAAAAAAGAAATGAACTTTAATGTTTTTAATGTCACTAAACAGGTATAAAAATTGAAAGGCTAAAGAAAAGAGACTGAGTTTTAAATTAATGTTTGAATAAAAGAATTTTATAGTTTCAAAACTTCGACCCAATATTGAAGCATATTATAGTAACTTGACTTTTTCGAGACAAAAGTAATTTTATTAAAGTCTGTTTGTTCTTTTAGAATAACCTTTTAAAGTGAGACAAATAGAAATATATTGTAACTGGTGATACCTTTATTTTGGTTTGGTTGGATGATTTCGAGCGATATACTACATAACATCTAATGTAGGAGGACATACAGTTTAATGACGTTTAGGAATAGTTCGGGACATCCATGCTAGCAGTGGGATTCGAAACTATGTTCTTCTGTACCGAAAGGCAACATCCTATATATTCTTGGTGAAATAGTGAAGGGTAAATAAAAAAAAACGTAATAAGATTCGTGTAGCGCAAAAATGTCATGAAATTTGATTCAAATAGTCCAAAAACTTCTACAGCAATAAATTTATTCTTATATATCATTCCTTCCACAATGGAATATTAAATAAACAAACAGTCTAAAGCATCAAAAACTAGTTTAAAATATATCGAAGACAAACTTAAATTCCATATTAAAGTAATAAAATACTATTTGTTTATCAACAATATATTCAAAGAGTCAAGCTTTTAACCGCTTCTTTTACAAATTTTTTTGAAAAAAAAAATTGCAAAAAATCATTCCATTTTTTTTTTAATTTTATTATTAAATACAAGGAAATGAAACAAAATAAAGTATGTAGGTTTTAAATTGACTTTTAAACTTTTTACAGGTATAAAAGCATTTAGTTTTAATATTAGTTTACTACCCCGAGTTATCTCGGGCAAATGGAAAAGAGTTAAATATCAGTCTTTGCATGATAGTTTTTGAAATACGGGACAACACAAAGTGATACCTGACATTCTGTACACTGGTATCGAGTCTCTTATTTGCTTACTTCTGGAATTTGTTTTAAGGGAGCACAGAGTTGTATTAATTTATTTTTCATTACCAGGAATAACATCTGGAGAGTGCCTTGAGGTTAACCTGGCTGGTTAAAGATGTAGCAGAGAGCACAAGGATTTGCTGAAATTAGTTTTTCAATAAGTGGAAAACACCTGATCACTCCTGCCAAAAAAACTGAACAAACTGCCAATCAAAGTAGAATATTTCCTTTCATTTCCTCCAGTCCGAGTAAAACAGTGATAAAACAAATCGTACTCACAAATTATACTTTGCCCGAGTTTTCTCGGGATAATAATTAACTGCAATATATACGAACCAGATATAATTCGGGACAATCAGGCAAGCGGTTCCAAAAACTTCTGCATCAAGAAATTTATTTTTATACATCATTTCTTCCACAATATCATATTAAATAAACAGACAGTCTAAAGTGTCAACAACCAGTTTAAAATATATCAGAGATAAACTTAATTCCGATACTAAAGTAATAAAATACTATTTGTTTATCAACAGCGTATTCATAGAGTCAAGCACTTAAGCAAGATAAAGGGACAACACACAGAAAAATATATCCCTTATTTTAAGTAATGAGAATAAGTCTGTCTATCAATGTCTTATTAAATTTCTTCAAATCAATTTCATTTGTCCCCAAAATATATTTAAATATTACAAAGAGAATACACGAAATTTACTGGATATGTCTTGAAATATGTATAGATATGTCTTGAAATACTAAAAAATACTTTTTTCTGTTTTTAAAAAACTTACTACTTTTGGAAATTCAGATGTATAAGGATAGACAAAAGTACCTTAAGAAAATGATTATATAATTTAAAAATTGTTTAAAATAATAGTTATTATTTAATGTATATCACGATACTGTATTACTCTTTAATCTAAAAAAAAATTATACTCTCCTCTGAAACAAAGTTTCATCAACTTACATGCTGATTTGATCTATCAATAACCTTTTGTAATAAGTTTTAGAAGATAAAATGATATATTAAGCAAAAGAACGAATACTCTCCATATATATATATATATATATATATATATATATATATATATATATATATATATATATATATACATATACATACATAAGAATATCTTTATAACTTAATGATATATACGAAGACAAGTCAGGTTAAAATATTTGAAAATAATTTAGTTTAAATTTAATCTTTATACCATATCAGATGTGTAAAGAGCAGTCTTTCATGCCTAGGGAAGTTAAAAAATATTTAAATAAAGTACAATCCTTTCTTAAATTTAAAAAAGACTTGTACTTTAAGACTAAAGTTAAAAAAGACTTGAACTTTATTCAAGTCTTTTTTAACTTTCCTAGACATAGTTTATCATATCAAAATTATATAAAATTTATCACATTTTTAAACAGATATAAACATTATTTTAAACATGGATTCAAAATTTATGAGCGATTATTACATACCTTTCTTATGAAGCGAATATATCCGAAGTTATCCTTAGTAAAAGATGATGAGAAAGATGTAAACTTTACAACAGTGAAGAATGATCCTTGAGCAAAATCACGGTTTTAATCCTTGTATGGTTAAAAAGATTTAAAACATCCTCAGATGTGTCTCACTAAAAGCATAAAAATTCCAGTGAGTCGAAGGTATTCACAAGCTAAAATTATCACACTGACTGTGCGTTTTGCTTAAAATACACCAATTTCTTCTGAAGTTTTGGAGAAGAAAAAGTATTCACCTTTTAAAAATCTCGTGGTACACGAAGAGCCCCAAAACTCATAGAATTGCGTTGGAGACGTGTCTAGGACAACGCATGTGTACGCCACGACGAAAACTTATTTTTCACCGAAATTTGTATTTGTAAACACAGAACCAAAGGTGCTAACAGAGTGGGAAAGAGAGAAGACTGTCTTGATAAACACTGCTGCCAATCCAGTTAAGGTTACGAGTTTGTAGCTGGTGTGTGGCAGCATGAATCCGTCAGATAAACAAAAGAGGCAACACCAATTGGCTGAGCGTTTTCGATAATTAATATAGTTGCATCTAAAGATGCGAACATCCATCCACGAAAGAGAGCCGCATGACCGCTCCGGTCGACGAACAAGCCACTGACTGACTTAATTTTGGAGGCCGCCAGAAAACGCCTATTGATCGCGCGTAACGGCCGACAGGTGGCGCTGGGGTGTCAGAAAAAACACTTTTTCACAGATCTAGTTTTCACCTCTGGAGAGATGAGAAGTGTAAATCTTTATATTAATTCCGTAAACTGGCGGACTAAAGAATTTTTTCTTTTTTCTTTTTTTTTAAAGTAGAAAATGAGAGGATAAAATTTATCGAAGAAGAATAATTTACAGAATTAAAAGGGACACGGAGAGAGGTTTAAATTTAAAGAAAATTGTTTTGTATTTTAGGTAATTATACAAAATGAGCATTTTGTTTCAAAATGGATTTTTTTTAATTCATTGTTAGTTTAGCTTGAGGGTTTTAACGTTAAAGAATAAACAGCAGTTGAAACGGAGTCTATTTGTTAAACGTTAATACAATGTAAAACGAATTATTTCTGAGATAAACAAAATAAAAGTATATATTTAAGAAAATATTAGTTGGTATTTAAAAGCTGTTTATTAACTGAGATTATAATAGCAATTAAAAGTAAAGGAGTTTGTTAAACATTAATACAATACAAAATGAATTATTTTTATGATACAAAAATTTAAGAAAATATTTGTTGGTATCCTAGAGTTCTTTATTAACTGAGAAAATAATAGCAATTCAGCGTCAAGTTGTTAAATATTAATACAATGCAAAATAAATTATTTCTCAGATACAAAATAAAGTATATATTTAACACATTGTATGCGGGACACGTACTAGTACGTTTTCTGATGATTGATACTTGAGAGCGGAACACGTACTAGTACTAATTATGCCTAAATGCACCGAAAATAATGTTAAATTTTCTAACCTTCTGTTACGAATATTAATGGGAAGATATGTTTTTACGCTTTTCGTCGTTGTAAACTAGTTTTCAACACATATTGTAGTGACTAGTAATGTACACAAATTTTTAAAAATCTTGTTATGCATATATTAACACATTGTATTCGGGAAACGTACTAGTACGTTTTCTGACGATTGATACTTGAGCGAGGGTCCCGTACTAGTACGGGTTAGTGTAACAACATGGTTTGTTAGTGGGCACAAAAATAACGGTATAGACAGGAAAACGAAGCCGAATGTTCTTGTCTACTACATAGATTCTGGAAAAATTGAGACAAATAAAAACTAGTTTTGACATTATTAGTTTTTTTATTGCCCTTTTTATTTTTTTTGTAATTTAAAAATGTTTATATATCACACATTTCGAAAAAATTAAAACTATATACTACTATTTCTATTTGATTTTTTATATTTACGATACAGTTATAAATTGATCCTTAAAAAATATTATTTGTTTACAAAAATCTTATGGTTGTTATTTATATATTTTATACTTATATATTTGTTTATATATTTCAATATAAAATACGAAAAATTGGCTAAAAAATGAAATAATTTTCTATCTATTGATAGATTTAAAATTAACTTTTTATTTATCCTTGCGAAAATTATATATATATATATATTATATATTATATAATATATTTGTATTTATATATATGTTTATTTGTCTATATATTTGTTTATATATTTCAATATAAAATACGATAAGTTGGTTAAAATATGAAATAATTTTCGGTTTATTGAGATTTAACTGAATAACTAAAAGAACTCTCAAAACGCCTGCTCCCGGTACAGTTCCACTGCGAAATGTACCAGCATACATTGTGTTAAGAAAATATTATTTGGTGTTTAAGCGCTATTGATTAACTGAGACTATAATAGCAGTTGAAACGGAGTCAAATTATTAAACATTAATACAATACAAAATGAATCATTTCGGTGATACAGAATAAAAAATTATAATTAAGAAAATACTAGTTGGTATCCTAAAGTTGTTTATTAATTGAGATTATAATACATTAAATTTTCAGTAGATAAACAAAAATATTTATAAAGAAATTTACAGTTATAAACTTTATACACAAACAAATCGAATAGCATATACATTTATTTAAAATAAATTAAAAATAATTTTAGAGAACTGAAAATAGATGGCGCTGTTATGTCTAATTACCCAGTAACGTCTAGTAGTCTAGTTTGTTTTGGTTTGGAGCTCTACGGTCTACTGTTTTGCACACGATGGCTAATGAGACCGCTGTAGTTAAGTAATCTAGTAAATTTATTTTTGTTAATGTAGTTATGGCGAAGTATTTAATAGAATAAATGTCATTGAAGTTTATTAGAAAAGCTGGCGGCATAAGAAGTGTTCATGTTTGAAAGTAGCACCTCAATCTAGTGGAGTTCCTCATGTCAGATTTCATGCGATATGTATTTCAAGAGAACTACCGGGAAAATATAAACAACGTTTTGCAGGGTTATTATTATTATTTTTTTGGAGTGCTACAGTCTACTTTTTTCAACACGAGAGCTAATGAGACCGGGAACTACAGCTTAAAGCCGATTCCGAACGGCTACGGACATCCATGCCCCTGTGGTATTCGAACCCACAAAGTCCGGTATTAAAGGCCAGCACCCTAACCAATCGGCTATTTTTCGGCAACGTTTTGCAGGAATGCAAGTTGAACAGAATAGTTTAACGTTTTCGAACCTATGGTATGCGTACCGTTGGTGGTACACTGAAAATAATCAGTAATGGCGGACATAAAAATAAAAAAAAATACCATACAGACAGAACTTTACAAATAGAATTCAAATGACACATTCTAATTAATTTTTGAGTCAACATTGATAAAGAATATGAAACAATTTCAGAGAAAGTTCTTAAATTATAAATGTTGTTTACTAATAAGGAATGAATTGTAAAAGCTTTTTTTTACAAAACTTTAAAAAAAATAAATATCGACACAGATGGAACGCAGCTGTAGACTTAAGGGTATACCACGACACTTTTGAATACAATTTTAAAAAATTATGTTTTTAACAAGCACGAGGATATCATTAAATTTATTATATATATATATATATATATATATTATATATATATATATATATATATATATATATATATATGTCTGTGTTTGTTCTCCGCTTATTGTAATGGACAGTAAATAGCCTTATTTAAGCATGAAAAAATGACTTATTGAAATATCATTCAATATAGTAATTTAGAAACATAATTTTCTATCAAAGAATATTCAAGATTTCTTTTTTATTCTTTACTAAGTGAAATAATTATTCAATATTACTGTATACTTTAGATAGTAAAATTTAAACTTAAGAATATTCTTTGATAGAAAAATGTAAGTTTCTAAATAATAATGTTGAATAACATTTTTTCAGAACAATGTTTTTACCTTTAAAAATCAAGCTGATTACTGCCCATTATAGACAGCTTGAGGTATAAAGTTTATAATGGTAAAAATTGATTTTACAAACTTAAAATAATAAAAAAAATAATAAAGATAATAAAAAATGGCTGTTAAAAATAAAAATTAATTTTAAAAATTGTCAAAAATGTAAATAAAATGTTAGAATTGAATATTAGAAATAAAATAAAATATTATAACATATTAAAATATAATATTAAAATATAAAAATAAAAAATAATAATAATAAATATAGATATTAAAATATAATAAAATATTAGAAATATTAGCACTTCTCAATCTCATTTCTTAGCAAAAATTAATTTTATAAACTTAAAACGATTAAACAGAACACAAATGAAAATGAAAAATTAAAAATTCGAGTAATAATAAATAAAGAGGAGAAAACAGAAAATTAACTGAAAATATTAACAAAAATGTAAATAAAATAATACAAAAACTGCCCAAGATCATACAAAATTACTTGAATAGTTTTAGTTAATATATTAGTGAATAGATGGCGGCAGTAAACTAGGCAGTTTTCTCCCTGGAACTGTAGCACCGAAATTGGCTGTCCCGATCCACTCGTCTTGAATGAGATAGAACGGACATTCATGGAGGGGAGAGTGGTAACAGAGAAGGAGAGTTGAAGGCCGCTCGGCACTATTTGGTTATACTCGGGGTTTTGTCGGGATGGTCGTCGAGTCGGCAGACCAACGAAACTGGGAGACAGAGACCGACGAGTGCTGTCCAGAGAAATTCGGAAGAACCGCACCCAACCGATGGCCCTCATCAGCGAGGAGTTTCAACAGGCATCCGGGAGTATTGTTTCAATGAATACCATCCATAAGGACTATCCGTAAGATATGGTGCTAATGGAGATCATCGAATGGACTGGCATGCCCAGAGCCCAGACCTGAAACCTGTGGAGAACCTCTGGGACCAGTTGGATCGCCGAATGAAGGGGTGAACTACCCGTCCAAAATCGTTGAAGGAACTTGCATGTCTACTCCAAGCCGAGTGGAAGACAATATCACTAGCTGTAATACAAAGACTTGTGTAAAGTATGCCCCGGAGAGTTCACGCTGTAATTGCCTCTCGCTGAGGCTCTACCTACTATTGATTTTGAATAAAGTTAGTTTTTCTTTTTTATCACAGGTGTTCAAATACTTATTGGTAGACAGTGCAACTATCGGGTGAAAATGTTTCGCTGCAACACAAGAAATTTGTGTACTTTCCGCCAATAAAACGTATCCTAAAAAAACCTATACAGTTTGACGTATGATAAGGCCTTAACAGTTCTGACACTAATAACAATCATAAGTATCAAGACATAAATAATGACGACGCAACTTTTGCACATAAAACAGTCTGGCCAACAACTTCCTTCAAAAACACTCTTCCAATACATTTGTTATTTTCCCTGTCAGAACATATAAGCATGTTTTGAGCAATTTTTTAACAAAGCGCAAAGTAATTTGCTTTTGTTTTTATATTTAAAAATTTTTGAATCATTCAGTTAATGTTTCCAAAAATATGTCTTACATCATGTAACAATTAATTAAAATTAAACCAGATGAGATATCTTAAGGCTGAAAGTGCAGAGCACTATTCTTAGGTACTGGAATTTGTAGGTTAACTGAGACAGATGTTCGTACCCGTTTTATAACTGATTTAACCAATTAGCGCCCAGTGTCCTCATATGATGACGCTGTAATATATATAATATATATATATATATATATATATATATATATATATATATATATATATATATATGTGTGTGTGTGTGTGTGTGTGTTACTGTGAATGCCCGACATTGTAGAATGTCGACATGCACCAAATATCTGGGTGAAAGTCCGAATATTTTATTATATTCTTATATAATTGGACTATCACCGGTGTATGTCGACAATCCCCATGCACTGATGGTGAATGTTGAAAAAAAATTTTGTTACGTTTTTAAATCATATTTTATTATTTAAGCATATAATGATATATGTCAAAAAAGCACATATCATGAAGGAATACTCCAAAGTCCCTGTGCCCATTCCAAAGGAAAATATAGAAGAGGAGCTTCAACCTACTACACCTTCTATCAAGTCCTGACTAAACAGCAGAAATTTATTTCTATTAACACTAGATTGCCCAAGGCAGTCATTTTGACTGTTTTTTTTAAACTTCAATTAGAAAAACAATTATGAAATATAATGACACAATTTCTTAGAATTTGGTGACTTTTTCTATAACATATAAATGGGTTTATGAATAATTGTAGTTACTTCCGCCCTCCTTTATTATATAATATTAAAAATTAATTTTAAACAAATTTCTTTACATATTTGTTATTTTTTCACAATGCAGTCATTTTGACTGTTTTTGGGCAATATAGGTATACAAGAAATCTCGGGCAATCTAGTGTTAAAAGAGCTGCTGCAAAAGGTAATCTTCTAATGCATGCAACGAATACGTTACAAACCTCAAAAAGAAAATTTTCTTCTGCTCAAATTGAAGAAACGGTGCGAATACTAGTCCCTGATGTCGAGCATGGTCGTAAATATGTCCGAAATGTATTGGCGGTTGTTATTGGAATAGAAAAATCTGACTTTTATAAATTAGTAAACAAAAATGGTACTCTCAAGCCGATTTACACCCGTAATCAGTTTATTTTTTGTAATGAAAAGTTACTCTCCATAGATGAGATTTGTTCTCAAGAAATGTCGCTGAGAGAAGCCGCTGCAGCAAATTTGAGAAGTGGAGGGTATGGGTATTAACGCTGTAACTGCAACAAGAAATGTTTCCTAATTAAATGCCATTGTAAATGCAAGGGACTTTTGTGCAATTCAAATTGCTATAACAGTTTAAATTGTTGCAACAAATAAGATAGTATAACGCGAATCACATAATTAAATCAATTATTGGTATTATTTTCTAAGAGTGTTCGGTTTGTTTTAAGTTCAACAGTTACATGTGCTAGTACTACAGATTTGACTGAATTACTGAGAAGAAAATATACTAACTTTACACCCGTAATCAGTTTATATTTTTTAAAGAAAAGTTACTCTCCGTAGATGAGATTTCTTCTCAAGAAATGTCGCTGAGAGAAGCCGCTGCAGCTCATTCGAGAAGTGGAGGGCATGGCTATAAACGCTGTCATTGCAAAAAGAAATGTTTCATTACTAAATGACACTGTAAATATAAGGGACTCTTGTGTAATTCAAATTGCTACAACAGTTTAAATTGTTGCAACAAATAAGATAGTATTATGTCAATCACATATTTAAGTTAATTATCGGTATTATTTACTGTTCTAAGAGTGTTTGTTTTAAGTTCAACATTTACATGTACTAGTGCTTATAGATTTGACTGAATTATGGATAAGTAAATATAAATATTCGACATGTTCAACATTCGCCATTAGTGCATGGTGAATGTCGACATTTACCGGTGTAAGTCAGAAATAAGGGTTTTTAGCAAATATTTGCGACGTACACCAAATGACTGCATGAATGTTGACATCCACCGGTGAAAGTCGACTTTTTCCAAATTTCGGTCTTTCACCGTAACATATGTATATAAACTTCAGGGGAAGAAAAGAGACCCCCTGACCTCCCCCCACTCAACTCCTTGTAGGAAAGAATACCTAACAGACAGAAGATTACATATATATGTGGTCATAAAATGAGAAAGAGAAAGACATGTTAGAACCATAAGGAGTTCCTTACTTTACGTGATGTTGCGTTCCATATCCGCAATGACGTCATTTCTTCCAGTCCAGCATCGTTCGAAGTCCATCATGAGAATCCTCAGGTTGGCGTACCAGCATTCGGCAGCCAGTGCCTTCATCCTTCTTCCCAAAACGACTGACTCACTACCACTAACGAGCGCTACGTTCGCCAGACGCTCATATTTACTTATCATTTTTTTTATTCTTTGCCTCTCAAATGTTACAAATGCATATAAGTCGTGGCCTCCTTGCATATTAAGTGCGGTGATCCATTGGAAGCGTCGAACAGGCAGAAGTGTTCATTGTGTGATCAGATGGAGGAATATATTAAAGATATAAAATGAAAGATGTGAGAACCTAAGCACTCAATTGAAAGGTAAAGTGAATTTTCATTTTTTATTACTTCCCTGTGCAAGAGGAAATATTGCATTCATGATAAATTGCAGAGTTCAAATTTTAACTAAAATATTTATTTTCAATGACTGATTAAAGATTAAACAATTTAAATGTTACGTCTGCATTAGATAATAGGAAACTTTGGGGCTTAATCTGAACGTTGTGAGTCGAGTCGACCGTTCATTGGGACGTCGCTTAATCATTTGCTCGCATAATATCCTCAAGCTTGCGTCAAAATGACGTCACAACGAAGGTTCGAAACGAACTACAACGTCCAGAGTAAGGGCCTTTATTTCCGAACTTTAAGGACCCGTTTCGAAAAGTCATTTAAAAGCTAACCGCGATTAACCCATGGCGGAACACAGTTCTCTGTTTACACAGAGCTTAATCGCGGTTATCTGTTAAACAGATTTGGTGAGATCGGCCTTAAATATCCATAATGTCTATTTGGTGAAAATACAGTTTAAGTTACCCCTTGTTTTTTGGCGATATTTGTCACCATACCATTTCAGATGGAGGTGGTAAACATCAATACGAGGGTTATTCTGAAATTTTTGAGATATGCGCAGACTAGAATTTACAAAATAAAAATAACGGTTTAATTTTAAAATACAAAGTATTTTAACACAACAGACAATTTTTTACTGACTTACTTCAACTTGTTTAGCGTAGAATAAATTTTAAATAGAAGAGAAAATGGAGTTACGCGAGAACATTTTCTACGATTTTAAAGAACGATTAAATCAAGAAGAATGCTTTAAAAGGTTGCAATTAGCATTGGGTGATGAATCTCCAGCTCGTGATACTGTATTCAGATAGTTTAAAGAATTAAGCAGAGCTCGCAATTTTTCTTCAGGATGAAGAACACACAAGCAGGCCGCCGTCGGCAGTCATCCCGGATAATGTGTCTGCCATGCAAAAAAATGTTACTGGATGATAATAGCTGTACCTATCAAATTATTCAGAAAGAACTTAACATTGAATCCGCAGCCATACACAAAATTATTAACGAAGAATTACATATGAAAAAAGTAGTTTGCCGTTATATTTCCCATAATCTAACTGAGCACTAAAAGGGGAGCTCGTCAGAATCAGTAAAGAAACTCTTCAATTGCTAAAAAATGGTGGCAACCGCATCATTTTTAAAATTGTAACGGGTAATGAAACGTACATACCGGTTTTTGGACGTTCGAACACGTCAAGAAAGCAAAGAACGGATCTTTGAAGATGAACCCACGCCGACAATGGTGAAATGACAATGAGCACTGAAAAAAGTGATGTATGTCATTTTCTTCAGAAGTACGGGATTGGTCAAAGCCATCCAGTTGGAAGGACAGAAGACAGTAACAGCAAACTGGTATACCACTCAATGTCTTCCACAAATACTACAAGAAGTGAATGCTAGCGTACTAATGCTTCACCATGACAATCAATCGTCACTAGCTGGATTAACAGTTGAGTTTCTTAAACAAAAACAAATTAAATTGACATACGCCGTATTCACCTAATCTAGATATGTGTCACTTTTGGTTATTCTTTTGTGTGGAGGGCTACAGTCTACTCTTTTGCAACACGAGAGCTAATGAGACCGGGACCTACTGTTTACAGCCGATTCCAAACGGCTACTAACATCCATGCCACAGATGGACTTGCACCCACGAACTCCGGTACCGAAGATCAGCGCCCTATCCATTCGACCGCCGTTCGACAAGTAGTATTTAATATTTACTGTATTTCAAAGTCCATATAATAAATGATCTTTCAAAATGTTTACTGTATAAAAAGAGGAAAAAAGTTCTTTGAAGAACGAAAAAGCATCTTTACGAGAACCAGGGTTAAAAACAGTAAACAAGTATTGGAGGCAAGTACTCGTGGATTGTAAAAAAACGAGTGAAATTCTGCGGTGAACTTTTAAATTCTGCATTGCTCTCCTAGAATTACTCCTACAAGAACAGATATCACACGAACCGAGATGAAGGTGTTAGCTTTCAAAGAGACGTTATTTGTCTTTAAAAAAGTGTTATCTCCAAAACTGTCTGCTCGCCAAGAAAAAAAAAAGAGAAAAATTCCCAATAATAGAAAATAAAATACATTACTTTCTCCCTGTTGATGTGTTCTTCAGTTACGGTTGATAAATTGCAGTTTGGAACAAGAAAACATATTTTTCTTCTTGATCTCGCGGATGAAAAAGCCAATGGAATGCTCCTCAACATTTATTTCAAGTTTGCGGCCCATCAGTAGGAGTTACTGAAAAAAGCCATTAAGACAATATTGGTTTTGTGTTTAATGGTTTGTAGTTGTGGCAAACTTTCAAATAATTTTCTGTGGCAAATTGTTTGTGATTTGGCCCATTCATCAAAGCTACCATGAAGGTTATTTCACTGAAACTAACTGATCGGACTTTTTTTTTTTGTATTTCTATCTCCGTTCCGATGTAGCCTTTTTCTTTTTTTATCTTTCTACGAGAAAGAGATATATGATTTAATGGTCTTTGCCTTTATTTACGAAAGTGGAAGAAAAAATCTTGGGTCTTCATGAAATTTAATCATACGTAACACATAAATATTTTTTAGCATTTTTCTTTTTACCATGCATGCGTAGGAGTTTTTAAAAGTCATACTCTTTTTTAGCCATTTCTATTTTTAATGAAAATTACTTCTGTATTTTTATACTACGGTTTAAAAATATTAAGACTTTAAAAAAGTTTTACATAGGAGTATTGTTATATATCCTTCTAGTTATAAATCATCCAACTTGGCAATGGTTATTCAATTTGTTCGGTTTTCCTCTGCTATTATTTTTTTACCTTATGTTGTTAGATTTATTTTTATGTCAAAATATAGATTTGGTTTCAAAATTCTCCATAGTAAAATTTATGATGATAAGTTCCTAACAATAAAAATATGATGTGACCTCTATAAATAGCAGTTCTATACACTGAATAACTGCAATATATAAATCCCACTCTCATGTGCACAATGGTCTCATGTTGATAAGTTTATTTTTTGAGTCAAAAAGTAGACACCCTTTCAAAATTTTCGGTAGTAGAATTTATGGTGATAAGATTATAATTATAAAACTAGTCGGTGACCTCTATAGAGAGCAGTTTTAAACTCTGATTATCTACATTATATAGATCACAATGCCGCTTTATATAATAAGCTTATTTTTTGTCATTATTTATTTTTTTTTATCTTATATTGATGCTTAATTTCTGTTAAAATATAGACACACTTTTAGAATCTTAGACAGTAGAATTTATGGTGATAAGATTATAGTTACAAAACTATTTGGTGACCTCTATAAATAGCAGTTTTAAACACTGATTATCTACATCATATAGATCTTTCAGCTATTTAATTCGATAGTAGAATTTATGATGACAAGATCCTAACTGTATGAATGTGATGTGAGTTCTATAAATAGCAGTTCTAAACATTAAATACCTGCATTATATAAATCACACTCAAATTTACATAATGGTCTTGATTTTGAGTCATTATATATTTTCTTGTACATGATCTTATGTTAATAAGTTTATTTTTGTGTCAAAATATAGACACACTTTCAGGAACTTCGGTAGTAGAACAAGTATAATTTATGGTGATAAGATTATAATTATAAAAGTATTCGGTGACCTCTATAGATATCAGTTTTAAACTCTGATTATCTACATTATATAGATCATAATACCGCTTTATATAATAATCTTGAATTTTTTGGTCATTATTTATTTTCTTGTTTTTTTATCTTATATTGATGTTTAATTTCTGTCAAAATATAGACACACTTTCAGAAACTTTGATAGCTGAACAAGTAGAATTTATGATGAGAAGATCTTAACTATAAAACTATGCTAGCATCTATTTTTTTCACCTTCTTTTTTGTCACCATTTCTATTTTCAATGAAAATTATTACTATATTTTTATAAGACGGTTTAAAAATATTAAAAGACTTTAAAAAGTTTTACACAGGAGTATTATTATAAATCCTTCTAGTTATAAATCATTTAACTTGGCAAAAGGTTTTCAATTTGTCGGTTTTCCTCTGCTATTATTATATTTTTTTTTACCTTACGTTGTTAGATTTATTTTTATGTCAAAATATAGACTTGGTTTCAAAATTCTCCATAGTAAAATTTATGATGATAAGTTCCTAACAATAAAAATTTGATGTGATTTCTATAAATAGCAGTTCTAAACACTGAATAACTGCATTATATAAATCCCACTCCAATTTACACAATGGTCTCATGTTGATAAGTTTATTTTTGTGTCAAAATGTAGACACACTTTCAGAATCTTCAGTAGTAGAATTTATTGTGATAAGATTATAATTATAAAACTATTCGGTGATCTCTATAGATAGTAGTTTTAAACTCTGATTATCTACGTTATAGATCACAATGCCTCTTTACATAATAAGATTAATTTTTTTTATCATTATTTATTTTCTTGTTTTTTTATCTTATATTGATTTAATTTGTCAAAATATAGAAACTTTTAGAATTTTAGACTATGGGACTATCGTTAAATATGTTTATACTTTCTTTAATAAAAAAGTACAATATACATAATTATTCTGTCTAAAGTAATAGTTTGTATTATATATATATACACACACAAATTATTATATATATATTATATATATTATACATTTGTATAAATATATAAATATTTATAATATATTATATATATATGTATATATATGTATATATGTATAATAAATAATATATATATATATGTTATATATAAAATTGTATATATATATGTATATATATGTATAATATGTATATATGTATTATATATATGTATATTTTGTATAATATATATGTATATATATGTATATATTTATATATAAAATGTATATATGTATGTATATTATATATATGTTATATAATAAAATACATATAAATATATATATATATATAATATATATAATATATAAAAATAATATATATTATATATATATACATATATATACTATATATATTTATAGATATATATAAATATGTTATATATATTTATGTATATATAACATATATGTTTTTAAATATATATATATATATATATATATATATATATATATATATATGTATATATCAATATTTTATATGTATATATATTATTATATTATATATTTATATATATAATTTGTATATATATATATAATGTTATATATTTATTTTATATTATATATATATTAATTGTATATAATATAGATATATATGTATATATTTATATGTATTATATATATATATATATATAAGTTATATATATATATATACATATATATATGTAATATATATATGTATATATATGTATAATATACATATATATATATGTATATATAATATTATATATACATATGTATATATAATATAATATATATATTTATATATATGTAATATATATATATATATATATATATATATATATTAATATATGCAATATAATATAACATATAAAATATTAGATAAAATACATAACACATATAAATATATACTAACATATTAATAAAATATAGATATATTTTTTTTCGCATTCTAGATAGTAATTTAATTTTAATAAATATTTTATAACTATGTCTAAAACCCAGAATAAATAAAAAAAGAATTAAAAATAGAAAAGATAAAAGAACGAAAGAAGAATCTTTTCTGTCTTTTGTGTCAGGATATTTTTGTAATGTTTCCTAAATGGAGGAACATATAAACACAATTCGCTGGTATAAAAAAAGATTCCGATGATTATACCATATCAATCGATTTTTTCAGATATCAAACAATTTTTATCCCTTTTTTTTCGTTTTTAAATTATATCAAAAGGAGTAGAATTTTTTTATTTTTTTAATATTTTTTTTCGCTTCTTCTTTCTCTCTCTCAGCCGGTTGTCGGTGTTGTGAGAGGGGTGGATGAAGTATGGGCTGTTGATTTTGGATATTTATGGTGCATAATTAAAAATGCTTTTAAAAAAAAATTCGGAATTTTTATGATAATAAAAATTTTTTGAACTGCAAAGCGGCAATGCAAGCATTATTCGTAAATATTGCATATTTGTGTATTTACTTTGTAGAAAGAAAAATTTTGTGACTGCAAAAAAGTAAAATTTGACTTTATTACTTATTTGAGCTTTGCTTATATTATATTACTTTAAAACAACAAAGAATTTGAATTATGTTAAATATTATGATAATTTTTTAGATCTGAAAATGGGAATACCACTGTTCATATTATCCACTAAATTTTATTGCAAAGTCTTTCCCAAATTTCACATTGTTTTTTTAATTCGAATGCTTTGTTTACTTTCTAGCTTCTAGATTATTTTAGAGACAGTAAAAAAGAAATAAAAAACATTCTACTGTCCAGGTTCGACGTTGGACTCTTCATTTTGTTTTCTATGTATCTTCACGACAAAATTTGATAATAAATTCATAATCATTATGTAAAAGCAAATATAAATAAATTTAATTTAAATAAATTAGGATTCTAAGCTTTATATATAGTTATGAACCAAAAGTCTAATGATTTTCCGGATAGAAAGCCAACTATAATTAAATCTTATTAGAAAGTTTTTTTTACAATAATTTTTTAGGAATGTATGCGAATGATGCTATATTTTAAAAACGTGTATGTATACAAAATAAGCATATGGGTATAAAAATTGACAATTTTGACACATAATCCGAAATAAAATGAACCTGAAAATAAATAGTTATGTTGATGTTTACTTTTAATTAAAGAAAAAACAAATACATAAAACAAAATATTACTTATTATAAATATTTTATATATTTTTATACATTTTATATTCAAATATTACTTTATATAAGAAAAATTATTAATATGTAAAACACAAATGTTACTGTCATAAAAAAAAATAAAAAAAAAAATTAATAAAAAAAATTTTGTATATTACTTATATCATGTAATTATATTTCATATTTACTTTCAAAACAAACAGAATTTTTTGAATGACTTAAATATAAATGCATTATGTATAATATTATTTTGGTTATTTACTTTTAATATAAGAAAAATAAATTACAGAAAAACAAAAATTAATTTTTAAATATTGCTCATATATATTTATTATTATAAAACAAAAATTTTGAGTAAATAAAATATAAAGTATATATTTATTCTATACATGGTTATATAGTATTATTTTATATAGAAAAATTATGAATACCCCAAAACAGCATGTTACTGTGTAAAAAAAAAAAATAAAAATAAAAAAACATAAAAAAAAAAAAATTGAGGTGCAAAAAGCAAATTTTAAATGCGAACCTCTAAATATTGCTTTTAGTGTATATTTTATCTTAATAATAAAACTTTTGAGAACTATATAAAAATTAAGCAGTTAAATTAAAATATCATACATTCTATTATTTTCATTTCGTAAAGAAACGGTTTGAGTTACTACTGCAAACATGCAATTAATAATATTTGTAAATAAGTTGTATTTATGCTCTTATGTTTAAAAATGACTAATTTGAAAAAATCATAATACTAAAGGACAGTGATAGAAATATACATTTATTCCAAATGCTTGGGACAATATAAATTTTAAGAAAAACTTGCAAAATGAGTTACCATTTTAACAGATCAGAATCTGGAAAAATCTAAACTACGATATTTTGAATTACCATCGAGAATAATATTCGTATTCTCAGAAGAAACTATAAACGCTAAAGTCTCAGAATGTTTACTGCAGAACAGATTATACTGAATTCAATTGTTTCTGGATAGTATACACCTGGCCTTTTAAGAGTTTCTACAGAATATATCGTAGATTAGATTTTTCCAGGTTGCAGAGCCATCTGTTGGGGAATATTGTAACTCATTTTGAAAGTTTGTCTGCCTGAAAATTTAATATTGTCCCTAGCCTATTGCAATAAACTGTGTATTTCTGTCACTGTCCGTTTAGTTTTTATTGATTTTTCCAATATACTGGTCATTTTTGGAAACCCCTGTACTTTTACAATAATAATGAAAGAAATCTGATGTGTATACATCACGTGACTTCCTTGTACATCTATTATATTATGCGTTATTTTTATTTTGTATAATGGGTCATCAGAATTATCATTTATTTATTTTCTTCAACATAAATAAAACATTCATTTCTCATGATACTGTGTTGTGAGAAGAGATTAAGTGCTGCCTTCTGGCGGAGACCCGAAGAATTAATATTCGTTATAGTGAGACATTTCATTACATAGATAGTCGTTCTACACCGAAATAATTCCGAATTACAATATTTTATTTACATGAAAACTTCCACTGTACCGCACTATCCATAATTTACCTCTAAATATACTTTTCAGTTACCTTTGTTTTTCTTTTCTTGATTGTGCTATATGTATTGCATTCTATTGTATTAGTATATAAAGCTTTAGAATGTGTTTGTTTGTAATATTTATAATTTATTTTTACAGCACTGTATAGCATGAGTTGCTGCTGATTATTCACCTTGGGTCACCCTATTTTCTCAATACTTTATAGTAATGGGTGCGACTGTCCACACGTTTTTTGATTTTACTTGCCACCGCAGAACAATGTGGAATGTATTCCCACGGGTCGACACGTGGAAGTAATGACGTAAGACAGAAAACACTTAGCTCATGCAAAAACGATAAGGCGCTTGGTTTTTTTCGGTGTAGAAACTGTGACAGCTGACTGGCTTGAGAGTGACACGCTACGCGGAATGTGACTGACAGCTGAAAACATTTCAAACGACACCTTCACTGGAGAGGACGTATAAACAATTCATTGGTTCTTTTTATTCTAAATTTCTATTAAAGCAAATTAAGAGAGAGTGCAGGGCAGTAGTTCGTACTTCCAGCACTAGAACGTGAAGATTATATATATATATATATATACGTATATATATATATATATATATATATATATATATATATATATGCAATAGTGCAATAGTTACTACTGAACTAAGAAAATATTATTATTATTATAATATTATATAAACATTGCTGCGCGTAGTAGAAATTTTCCGACATTAACAAATTATATAGCTTTACCCAGCCTCAGATAATTTGTGTTATTAGTTTTCTGCTGGTTTTTAAGTTTATATTAAATAATTCTTTACAGCATTTGGTAGCCGTTTTAATTAATGTCTACTTTAGGATCTTCGTTGACAGATAGGCATAAAAAATAGATATGTATAATACGTAACATTAGTTTAATGTTTGGTATATTTAAGTATTACGAAAGAAGGAATGTTGGAATATTTTTAATAGGGGGAGGGGGCTCCAGAAACTGTTGGGAATCTATGAGTTAGAATTTTTAGATATGACTGTCATCCAACCACAGGGTCCGATCAAAGCAAAGTTAGGCCCAGGGCCTGGTAGTCTTTTGGCCACCCCCTACCTTCCTTTCAAGGCAAAAAAAAATTAGTTTATAAAAGAGGATACAAACGAATATTTTTGGAGGAAAGTTTATATTATTTTTTTATGTTTACATACCTTTTTAGTACAGTTCAATGCCAAAAATCTGTGAATGGAGTGATGTCAATAAGTAAACTGGAGTGTGTTTCAGATGAAATTTTCAACATTTTAACTGTTTTTATTTAATTTCTGAATAAGGTTTCATGAAATATTACTTGAAGAATTAACAAAAAACATTTTCAAATTGTATTAATTAAATTATTTAAAATGTAATAATGAAGTACCAAGTTTTAGGGGACCCATGGCCTAGCACCAGTTGGCCCGTGCTTTAATCAGGCCTTGCCCAACCAGCTTATAAGAGGATCTTACCTTTTTGTTTAATAGTGAAGAAGAAAAAGCAAATGCTTGTGGTTTTTGTCTACTCACTTTTTATCCCTGTTAGACTTAGAGAGTAACCAGAGCGGTTCCGCTCAAAGAAGCTGCCCTCTTTCAAAATGATCTCTCTACAGAGTATCATTTAGCCTCTGTGGCAATAGTGGGGTGCTTTCACGCGTGACAGTCGGTGGGAATCCTGAGACAGATGGAAGATAGATGGGTGGGAAATCCTGAGAAGAAAGCTAAAAGTTATATGGACGTTTTGATTCAGAAACCGCGATGGAAACCAGTCGAGGAGAGGTATTTTGTTCCACATGGTGACTTTTGTATGTAAGGTCTGAAAGAAACACAAATACTCACTTTTATGAGTAAAAGTTAATCGAATACATACTCATAGAAGTAATAAATATCCCGTTTTTTAAACTAGCAGGGCTAGAAAACCCGGACTTCTGTATTAGGAGACATATTATATATGGAGGTATTGCATCTTGAATTTGGAGCGTATTTCAATCTTTATTAGGAAACTAAAAGGATATTGCATGATGATATTTTACAAAGTATAATTCATCATTGCTTTGAGGCCTGGGGCATAATTATTATATATAGTTTTTATTATATCAAATTGAAATGTCAACCAGTGAAAGTAACATGTGTCACGTACGAAAATGCTTTTTTTTTTCAAGATTGCACTGCCTAGCGATTTGTGTTAATAAATATGAATACCGAAACATAAGTAGGTAATTTTTTATAGGATTTTCATCACCCTAATTTAAAAAGAAAAATCACCATTCTGTTGTTTTGTTTATGCTTATATTACATTGACCATTTAATGTACAAGTAAAAGAGAATTCAATGCGTCCAAAAAATACTGTTTATAGTTGGGTCCCAATTGAACAGTTATGTAAGTAATCAGCTAAAATCACGGCATTTTAGTAATAGGCATAAAATTATTATGTATGAAACACCAATTTGACCAGCAGTCCTGTATGACAGCAAAAACTAGATATTGGGTATGAATATGTAAAACAGACTATTAATTTTTGAGGAAAAACTACTACGCTAAAATTGTGTTTCTGCATAAGAAAATAAACTCTGGTGAATTCTCTAAAAAGGCCAGCGGCTTTGGGGGGGGGGAGACTCTTCGCGTTCCTAAGAAGAAACTGGTACGAGTTTTAGTCCTCGGGCTTGACTCAGCCTTTTATCCCTTCAGTGGGTATACAAACCGATTACCAAGCATGCTTGTGAACTAAACACTGGAAATTCCACGTAAGGTTCACCCCCCTAACCGGAATATATACTTCCCACCCCAGGGATTTTGATATCAAAATATGAGATTGAAACAATATGTCATGGTAACTGATTATACTGTAATGCAGGGGAGTTTGCAGTTTAGAATTCATTACAATCAGGAAATTTATAATCGATATAAACAATCAGACATTGCTTAAGTTATCAGACCGGAGATTATAGTGTCTGCGTCCCATACCAGCACTCATTAATGAACTTTTCCTGTGTTCGAGAATTGATAGCTTCACTGTACCCCCGTGTTTATATATTTTTAAGGTTCTTCTCAGCACGAGAGCTGAGAAGTAATTGAATTTACTGAATCATGCACATAGATGTATATAATTATTCCAATGAATAAATCATTTAATCAAGATTAAATAGATGTTTAGCCTGTATCCTTGACGGCCTCGCCTACCCTTACTCCAGGACGTCACAATGCCAAAGAATTAATATTTGAACTAGATACTTTCTCTAGGGATATCATGTTGAATTTTCATAAAATGCACGTTTTGCCTGGGTTATAAAGGAATCAAATATGATGCTTAGTTTCAAAGACTTCTTTTTAACGCTTGCAATGAAATATGGAACATGTTTTGATTCGGGTATTGTCGTGCAAGAGCAGTTAGAAACTGAAAATGAAATGCAAACTCGATCGCAGAATACTTATCTCAAATTATATTTATCACATATTTATAGTACGCTCGAACAAATAAATGTTCGGAACAGTTTCAAGTAATCCGATTATGTATATCATTCAAGTCTGTAAGTAGCATTCTTCCTTTTCAGATATGCCTTGGAACTTATTTAGAATTAGAATAAAAGAAATGATACGCCGAAATGTTATCAGATAGGTCGAAGGAAATGAACTATGCGTTTTGACAATACTGTCACCTGTTTTACAATAGGGCAGTTATCCGTCAACATTTAATGTAGCTTTCTTTAGAAAATTCTATTATGCCGAAATAATTAATAGCGTTCCTTTCAATTCAAGAACAAATTGTTAGAAACAGCATAATTCAGTTTCTGATTCAGAGTCACAGATCGAATCACCAGAAAATAGCTCCATATGTTCTGAATTATCCATTATTTAAAAGTAGAAATTTATTATTCAACTCTTACATAAAAAAAATTATCAGGCGATTAGTAAAATATATTCAGAAAGCTACAAAACATGTGAAAAAACCCGCGCTTTTGAACCAATCAGAGTAAAAAACACAATAAACTGCAAACTATCATTTACTGGAATAATTTGTTACTGAAATTGGAAAAAAATACTGCCGAAGCGGTGCAAGCGCAATAGAAATCAGATTGCCCGTACGCCATACGGGCAAATCAGTAAAGGCCCGAAAGCTGTGCCCGTACGGCGTACGGGCAAAACAGGGAAGGGGTTAATAAGGTCGTTCTATCGTAGGTAGTTGTATCGTGGGGTGGTTAAAAAGAGGTTCTACAGTATATTTGGGGAGAACTTACAAGAATGACTTCCATAATTTAATGGTATGCCTAGAGATCAACACAGGTACAGATTGATTTCTACATTTTGTTCGGTACAGCTGAACCACTAGAACCGGATTTGAATAAAGGATATCCAAACCGAACAGTGTGTACCGAAGCTGCCTTCCCGTTCCCCGAGTAACGCCTCAGCTCGAAAAAGAACGAAACATGTGAATGTCATTTCTGTCGGCAAGAAAAGAGAGTGGCAGCTCTGAAAACAATCCCGCGGTGACATGTCACTTAATTCGATGGAACGGTTTTTTTTTTTTTTTTTTTTTTTTTTAAAGAGAGAGGGGTATTGGGATGCCCTTTGAGAGACGCGACCGCAGCGACAGTCGTCGGACGAACTGTGAACAAGATGGATAGCGGGAGGAAGGGATAAATAGACGCCTCTTCGCAGAGGAAGGAGAACGTTTCTTTTATCCCCTTCCGCTCCCACGCAGGGGAGAAAAGGAACCTTAAATCTCAATTTCGAAAATATTCAACTGGATTCTTCATATGAGTATACATAACATTATTTTATAAAATATA
>CM063508.1:184401193-184403693 GCA_032207245.1 Pardosa pseudoannulata | reverse complement strand
TGAATATATATATATATATATATATATATATACATATATATGTATATATAATATACATATATGTATACATATATATATATATATATATATATATATATATATATATATATATATATATATATAAACATATATATACATAAATGCATATATATATATATAAATATATATATATATATATATATATATATATATATATATATATATATATATATATATATATATATATATATATATATATATATATATGTATATATATATATATATATATATATATATATATATATATATATATATATATATATATATATATATATATATATATATATATATATATATATATATATATATATATATATATATATATATATATATATATATATATATATATATATATATATATATATATATATATATATATATATATATATATATATATATATACATATATATATATATATATATATATATATATATATATATATATATATATATATATATATATATATATATATATATATATATATATATATATATATATATATATATATACATATATATACATATATATATATATACATATATATATATATATATATATATATATATATATATATATATATATATATATGTGTGTGTGTGTGTGTGTCGTCACAAAAAGTGACTGAAAAATAAGTGGAAACAAATATATTTTCTGTCTACTTGGTAGCAAAGTTTATGATCAGTATGTCAAATGTTACAAAATATAAAGTGTTTAATCTGTGTCTAGAGAAAAAAAAAATCTGAAATTGATTGGATAGATAGACCATGAGAAGAGCCACTTTGGAATCAGGCGTCAGCCATTTTCCACTCGTTTTCGCTAAGTGATGCCGGATCCGTTAAACTTTTATGCGATGCCTCATAAATAAATGGAATAAAATGTCTATATCTCTATATAAACCCGTGTCTCTGGCAAGCAAATCAATGGGCGACTTGATGCAACGGTAGAGAATCCATTTTCTACCTGAGAAATTTTCCCGCTCTGGATCACTTTCATGTCTGCCCGCGAATTAGATTTCTTAGATCTGATCCTTTTATCAGGAAAATAAGAGGAAAGACCTTGCAGACAAGTTTATTTGTATATAAAAGGTTTGTGAAACGTTTGTGTGACTCGTGCATATTTAATAATTTAGTATGCCTCCTTAAATTTAGTTTAATAAACAAAGCCGCGGATAAAAAACATTAATCTATATCGTGCATCATGTTTGGCGGTAATTGAGCATTTGTTGATGTACGACTGAGAAATATACAGCTGGTACACTTTTCATGTCTGCCCGCGAATTAGATTTCTTAGATCTGATCCTTTTATCAGGAAAATAAGAGGAATCGGGTTGCAGCGTAAGTTGTTGGTTTGATAAAAAAGGAACAAAAAAGTTGTGCAAAGTTTTACAGCAGTGAAGGTGCATAATACGTGTTGATAATTTAAGAAATTAAGAAAAGATTTCCTTAAATAGTTATTAAACAAAAGGATTGATAAAACCATTAAAATATAGACAAAAAAACGTTCCACTACAGCTGTAGATAGCCATAATAAAAATTTGATAAAAAGTGATTAAAGTTTACATACTATTTTTAAGCAGTAAAGGTTAGATAGGAAAAGTCGAAAAAAGACAAAAATTACACATGAATGCACATAATAAAAATATGATTGATTAAAATAGAGACAAAACAGGACGACAAAAATATTTTCTACAGCAGTGAAGGTCGCCATAAAAAACGAATATGATTGGTAAAATGTGATTAAAGTAGACAAAACAGGAAGACAAAAATATTTCCTCTACAGCAGCAAAGGTTATTATAAACTAATATTATTGATAAGAAAGGATTAAATTAGACAAAATTAGGCGCCAAAAAGGTTTCCACTACTGCAGTAAAAATAGCAATAATAAACGATTATGATTGATAAATATTGAAGAAAGTAGACAAAACAGGACGAAAAAAAGATTTTCTCTAGAACAGTAAAGATTATTGAAACCAAATAGGATTGATAAGAAAGGATTAAAGTAGACAAAAAAAAAGACGCTGAAAAGGATTCCACTACAGCTGTGAAGATAGCCATAATAAACGAATATCATTGATAAAAAGTGATTAAAGTATACAAAACAGGACGACAAAAATATTTCCTCTACAGCAAGGAAGGTTATTGAAAACCTTTGTAGGATTGATAAGAAAGGATTGAGGTAGTATAACAAAGACGCCATTACACCAGTTTTCCATTACACCAGTTAATGTCACCCTAATAAATTAATATGATTGATAAATATTGATTAAAGTAGACAAAACAAGAAGACAAAAAGGTTTAGTCTACAGCAGTGAAGGTTATAAACAGATAGGATTGATAAGAAAGGATTAAAGTAGACAAAACAAGACGACAAAAATTTTCCTCTACAGCAGTAAAGGTTATTATAAACAGATAGGATTGAACAGAAAAGATTAAAGTAGACAATACAAGACAACAAAAAGT
>CM063508.1:184376193-184396193 GCA_032207245.1 Pardosa pseudoannulata | reverse complement strand
ACAAAAGTAATACTACCACGATAGACAAACGAACAAACCACCCACTCGGCTAAGAAAAGAAAACACTGTATTGAAACAAACTAGGAATGTCCCGGAATGACTCTTCGGGGAAGAAATACTGCTAGAAATAAGATTTAACCATGGGGTCTAACAGTTTTGGAACCAGGAACACTGATCTTTTGCGCGGCGCATAAAAGTGATCAGAAATTCCCTACCCAGCCTGTTGTCTGTAAACACGTATACCGTTACTTTGTGGCTTTATAAATAGATATAAAGTGCAGTCTATTGCTAGAATGTTTGTCTCCTTGTAAGCTGTGTTTTAAGATTTCATGCGTCACCCGCTCACCAATCTTTGTTTATCACCACCTGTTGTTGACGCTGCTACCGTACCAACCTGTGCAGACAAAATTCTCTGGAAAAAACTTTTATGCGCTTCTACGTCACATGTTTTTGAGCGGTTGTGACGGGTCACTTGAACGCCTGAACAAACGAAAACTTAATTCAGGAAACTACTTAAGTTCCCACATAACTGGGATAATCTTCCGACGATCTCAAGATATGTTAAAACTTTTTTTTTCTTCTATGTCTAGCATATTGACGAAGTAGATACAATTATTTGCCGTGTTTGCTCAGGTGCTTTGTCTTTCGACCAAGGTGGATCGTCAAATTCGAATTTCATAACCAGTAACGCTAAAACAACCAGGATGTCGAAACGCTTCTCAGCCAGACCTTGAGTGAACTGTGCTTCTACAGCTTGACACGCAATTCTTGAGCAAACACCGAAGATTAAATATTTCGAAACGGCATTATATATTTTATTTTGAGGACGGAAACGCTTGAGACATTTCTGATAATAAGAAATCAAGATGAAATATCAAGATTGGAGTCAACAATCATTGGCTAATATTTGTCTTTGAAAACAAGCATGAATCCAGAAATCGGTAAACGTGGCAAACTTAATGGTTCAAAATATTAACTTTTTTTCTTGCAATGGTGACACAAGCATCATCCAAGTCACTGGTCAGAATCAATGGTATTTTTTCCCCTGTCTGCTGATGATTGGAATATTTTTTTCTTTGTCCCGGAAGTAATCAGGAGTTATATGTCTGCCCTGGTCTTTGCATTAGACATGGATCTATTAGAGGGACTGAGTACACAATAGTTAAAAAGAATTCCGTGGAATAAAAAGGTTGAGAGCCATTGACATAAACTGTTAAAAATAACATTAAATTTTCTACTAGTTAACACATTGTGTGCGGGAACATTTCGCAGCGGAATTGTACCGGGAACGTGCGTTTTGGTCGTAAATTTAGTTATTCAGTTAAATTTCAATAGATCGAAAATTATTTCATTTTTTAACCAACTTTTCGTATTTTATATTGAAATATATAAACAAATATATAAATAGACAAATAAACACAAATATATATAAATACAAATATATAATATATAAATATACATGTCAGGTTAAAAAGGGGTAGTTGGAAATTACTTGAGTTATAATCGATTTTAAAAAGAGAACTCTTTTATAATAATAAAATAAATGGAAAAAAACCCACACTCGCGTAAGCTTTTGGGATCATCCGTTCAGATGGAAGCATTTTTGAGCAATTTGATGAACGTTGCAAACAGATAAGATCAGTGAGCGCGTAGACATGGAGCCGTCAACACCTACACCACGCTTAGCTCCACCATGAACAATGAAAATGTCGCAAGCTTTGCTTTTAGAAGAAACGATGATTTAATAAACTTATTATTATCAAGAAAGACTGTTTTCCATTAGCCTTAACTCTGGATCACGACATTAGATAGATAGATATAATATTTTCGCAAGGATAAATAAAATGTTAATTTTAAATCAAAATTATTTTTTTAAATCAACCTTCCCGTTCTGTGGTTTTGCATCGACTGATGTAAAAACTAGTTTTTATTTTTATTTTTTTACTTTTTTTCCCAGAATCTATGTAGTAGACAAGAACATTTGGCTTCGTTTTCCTGTACATACCGTTATTTTTGTACCTACAAACAAACCATCTTGTTACACTACCCCGTACTAGTACGTGTCCCGGATACAATGTGTTAAATTAAAAATGAAATGCCTACTTTTTGATAGCCTACTTATTTTTAAGAATGTTTTGTATACAATAGAATGAAAAATATATTAGCTCTAAAAGCAAAAGTGAAATAAAGATACTTTTGTAAATAGACATAAAATCTTAGATATCAAAAGTCTGTTTGAATAAGTTGTTATAGATAGAGTTACACACTCAACAGCCAAAACATTATGGCCACCCCTACATTTTGCAATGAACTCGTCTGGATGACGTGAAAGGCACGTGATCAGGTGGAAGTGGTATTTAACTGCTGCTGGAGAGTCTGAAGAATCATTATTTCACTTACTTCTGTGTGTCATTCGAAAGGCTGTGGATCTAAGCTATTTTGATAGAGGGCAGATTGTAATGGCTCGAAGGCTCGGAACAAGTATTTCCGAAACTGCACGACTCGTGGGTTGTTCGCGATCTACAGTTGTTAGTACTTATGCAAAGTGGATGAATGACGGTGAAACCAGCAGTAGACGACATGGTGTTGGACGTCCACACGCTATCAAAGAAAAAGGTCGTCGGAGACTGTTTCGCATGGTGAAGCAAAACCGGAGCCTCAGCTGACAACCCATAACATTGCAGGGCCCAGTAGAATAGTATCGAAGCACACTGTTCAGCGACATTGATGGATATGGGGTTACGCAGCAGACGTCCCACTCGTGTGCCTTTGCTAACCAATCGTCATTGCAGGTTCCAGGAACATGATGCTGAATTCCAGATAATGTCTTGACCGCCTAACTCCCATGATCTCAATCCGACAGAACACATTTGGAATGTCATGGGACGGCAGCTCAGAGTTCAAATATCACCAATTCGCAATATCTCGGATTTGCGTATCCGTTGCTTTAACATCTGGTACAATCTGTTTCCTGCCATCTACCAAGGAATTGTGGCATTTATGCTAAGGCGGATTGAAGCTGTGTTACTCACCAAAGTTGGGCCAACTCGTTATTGACAGGTGGTCATAATGTTTTGGCTTTTAAGTGTAAATATATAGATTTGTATCAGAAGCTTTTATAATTTTATCCACTAAATTTTATATGGAATTTTGTTTAGAAACATTTTATGGGACGATAGAAGAAAGTGTTTTTATTTTCCCGATGAAGATAAATTAAGAAAGACTATAAAAGCAAATTTAACCATTAATTGTGCAAACGTCTTCATTTCTTAGCAGTCACAGGTATTTAATCAATTCTGTAAAAATTCTCACTGCAAAAGAGAACCCCGTTGAAAAATTACTTTATTAAAAAATCATACCACCAACCAGAAAAGAAAGGAAGAGGAAAAAAAAGGGAATTTTTATTTTAAACTAAAAGTTTCTCGTCTGCCGAGAAACCGCAAAATAAATAAATAAAAGAACAAACAGAAAAAAAAAGAATTAAAATTTCATTCCCCTTTGTTGCAATTTCACCTGGTTCTCTTGTTACGGATGCTATCGCTTGTTCGAGAGGGGGTGATACGTGTAAATAACCCCCAAGACAAGAGCGAATAAAGAAGGAAAGAAAAAAGAGAATAAAAATCTGGAAACCTTTCATTCCACCGCATCTTCCTTCTCCTGGTCCCCTCTTCTCCTCTTCTTTTTTTTCCCACTAGCTTTTTGCTTGGCCGTTGTTCCGAAGCAAAACTTTAGCAAGACCGTTAACGAAGTTTTCTTTTCTCTAGGCTTCAATCTTCTATTTGCTTCCCCCCCACCTCTCGCCTCCCCCAGAAGTACCATAGATTCTTCCCATTCTCGGAAAAACAACTTAGCTAATTTCCTGGGGGAGCACCTTAACACCACCGAAGGCCTTTACAAGCTAGAACAAAAGGGCTGGAATGACGGATATGGCTCGAACGTTTCGGAGGAATATTGGATCAAGTCCGGGTGTTTCGGGGTTTCTTTTGGAAATGGACAGTTTTTTTTTCTTTCTCTTTTGGGATTGTGTAGAATAAGGTGAAGAGATTATCACCGGCTGTGTTGTTAAGGAACTGAATGGATGCTAAGTTCTTGGCGTGATTTGGCGACGGAATGACTCTAATTGATATTGAAAACGAACTTTATAGAATATTTGTATTAAATATGTGCTTGGAAAATATATATTGCATATGTATTGAAGATGAGTTTCAGAACTTTATAATCAGAATAAGGTGAAGAGATTATCACCAATTGCGTTTTTAAGGACTGCGTGGATGCTAATTTCTTGGCTTGATTTGGCGATAGAATAATTCAAATTGACATTGAATACGAGCTTTACAGATTTATATTGAATAATAAATTATATATCCCCTATATAATAATAGCCTAAGTTATCTGTCCGTCTGTCCTCGAATTTATGAACCTGGATAGATTATTGGATCTAAAATGGATAGGAGCATCCATTGGTTTGGTTTGGTTTGGTTTGGAGGGCTACGGTTTACTTTTTGCAAAACGAGGGCTAATGAGACCGGGACCTTCTGCTAAAGCCGATTCCGAACGGCTACGAACATCCGTGCCATTGCATAGGGGCATCCATATTGGATTCTTGGTGAGTTAGGGTTAACAGAATTCATAGCAAGTCTTTAAAACTTTCGAAATCCCCCTTCTTCCCCCCCTTTTCGGTCGTTTAATGCCCTTATTTCAAGCCTTATTTTTCCCGGTTAAGACCAGGCTATTAAGTTCATCACATAATAAATAGGTAAAAATAACATTTTTTCTACCATTATGACGTCATTCCTTTAACCATCTCATTTAATCATTTCTTATTTTAAATTATTTAAATATCGTCTGCATTATTTTCATACGTTTTATCACCGAACTTAGACATTATGTAAATAATTTTGTTTTATATTGGGCTTAAATAATAGATTAGGTACATATGTGATAATTTTAAATTTAATCATCTAATACTTTTTGTTGCAATGAAGATTTTATCACTGGTATTAACAACAAATTCTTTTCATAAAAGTCTATGAGTCTATTTCTCGGACTAATTTGTTTTTTATACATACCCATACGGTTCGACTAAAGGAATTCAACGTGACTCTAACTGTATTCACAGTATCGGAAGACTTTAGAGGATTATAAAGATAAACAAATTATTGAGTGTGAACCAGATAATTCTCGGCCAAACAAAAAACTATTTTTTTACCTGTCACATAGGGTACTTTACAATTCTGGAAAACTAAAAATTCCGACATATGAAGGGCTATATGATAGTTGAAAGTATAAGAATTAAATATTGAATGTACATCTGTGATATATATTGACTAATAAATGATATCATTAGTAAATCAAATACTATATTTATGTGTATTAGTTCTGAATTCAAGGTCAAGGTAATTGGGTTTAACGGAGTACCTAGCGAAGTGGAAAATCTTCACTTAAACCCCCTAAAGTGAAACAGATCAAAACATAAATTTAGACCTCTAGGCAAAAAGTAAACTAAAGTTTAATACACTCCGGCTCACGAAGCGAGGGGGTGAGAACGTTCTCATAAAAAAAATTGTGAATAACTAATGCATTGTCTGATTAGGGGATAATTAGACTGAAATCTTGACTATGCCCAGTAGGTATGGTTAACAGCAATGACTACTATTCAATACAACGTGAAGCTCAGAAAATACATACACACAAAAAAAGTTGAAGGGACTATGAGAAATGCAACTTGGTACAAAAAATATTAAAAATAAGCAAGAAGTGACGTCACTAACAAAATGATATATTTTCGTGTTTTTCAATATTTTTATTTAGTATTTTTCAAAAACTTTATAACATGAAACAAGACAGAACATTACGCAAAGTACAAAATAAGTGAGAGCAAAGTAGCGGAATGATACGAAACCCAAAATATTGTAAAAAATATAAATTGAGAAAAAATAGCCAAAAAGCACAGAAAAAGGTACTTTACTAAAAACAGCAGAAAATAAAAAAATAGGCACAAAAACATAAAAGCGTATTTTTAATAGAATTTAGAAAAGTCGATGTCGTCGCCGGGGACAGAACCATCAACCTCAGGAAAGCGAGTCAAAGAAGGCGGACAAGTTAGCGAGAACTAGTCCTATAAAATATCCAATAAAAATTAAAACAGGTAAAAAGTACAACATCTTTCCCTACATTAAAGCGGCCATTAAATCATTTTCTCAAATAACTTTTGAAATATTGAATGTACAAAGATTTCAAATTTTTTTTTCATGTTTATATAAAAAGTTTAGAACAATAATTTGAACAAATAAAGAAAATTCTACGTTTTGAACATGTTTGTGGCATTATTCCCCATAATTATAGATTTATTCCGTTTAAGGTATCCTTCTACGTTGAAAACGTCATTTTTTCCCCAAAATCCATAGTTTTTTTTTATTTCTCTTTTGTAAAATTTCAACTTTTAGGCTTCTAAATCTGTTTTTGTTTTGTCTCTACGCCATTTTAAATTTACAGCTGTTTAAACATCAGTGACAGCTGTCAAAACAAAACGGAAGTAGGGACTTCGGAACCGGAAGTTGTGAATTTAAAGTCTTTTAAAAAGCATTTTTTTGGACAAAACTTTTTAAATTTTCATGAAGATTAGTTTAAACATTTTTCTAGTATTTTTAATAATTAGCAACTTGGCAATTAGAAAGTTTTGAAGCAAGGAAGTGTGGGGAATTTTAAACATGTATTTTAATTTTTTAATAGTTAAAGTTGCTTTCATAAACTTCAAATGCGTTTTTCTCAGAACAGTATTTTTAATAAAATGTTGAAACTTGAAATGTGATTTCTCAAACAGTTCTTAAAATATTTTGTTGAAAATTATTATGAATGCTTTTGATAGTATTTATTAGTGAATGACCTAAAAGCTCTGAATTTTAATAATTTTTAATGATGTTACACTCATAGTTAGATATAAAGGTAATGAAAAATTCGTTAAAAATTTAATGTGTATGATTCAGAAAGACCAAAATTTTTTACCAAATATAAATTATTCAAAGATTTTAGGTGATCCACTAGTCTAGTGTATAAGAAATGTGTTGCATCAAAAATATTGAAATAATTTAACTTATTAAAAAATTAGACCGTTTGAAAAAACCCGGTTTTTTCAAACGGAAACGAATTAAAAAAAATAGAAATTTTATGAAAACTTCTCCAGGAATAAATGTTTTAAGTGCAATTCTGTATGATAATATAAAAAATAAACCTAAAAATGTAAAAACATGAACTAGTTTTTACGTTTAAAGAAAAATGTTCTCCGAACGTAGACCGATACCTTAAGTAATGAAATCATAAACTAATATTTTAAAACTGGTGTGGTTAGAGTTTGAGATTAGAAATCTAAATAATGTTAAATTTTCTCACATAAATATCTGGAGAAAAACTTACTCCTTTTATGAATAAAACCAGAGGATTTCTATTCAGGTATTACAAAAAGAAATATCGCCAGAAACGAAACGAGAGCCCTTAGAAGCCAAATTTAAATACTTGGCAAACACTTAAGTGCCAGTCCTAAGAGAATGAACGTCGTCCTAACACACAATTTTAATTCTCTGTAAGAGTATCTTCGCTTTTTTCTCCCCTTTTCATTTTTATCTTGTACGGTTCCTAGAAAGCGTTATGTCTTTCATAAATACTCATTTTCACTCTTTTTCTATCCTCCTTCCGAGTGAAGTAAACAGAAAAAAAAACAATTTGTAAAGGCTCCAAAAAATGAAACGCACTTCGGTCAAAATAAAAAAAAAATGGCGAGATAAAACTTGTGTTCTTCTCTCACGGCTTCGATAAGAGCACTTTATACTTAAGAAAATAAACGTCCCGAACTAAAAGCGGATAGTTAGCTTTTTTTCCCCTCCGAGTTTTTATTAAACCACAAATAAAATTATTATTATGATTATTTTTTCGTCTTTTGTTACGAACAAATGGGAACGTTTCAGCTGCAAAGGAAAGAAAAGTTCTATGAGAAAATTTTTCTTTACAAACTGTCGCTTGTTGAATTTTTTCACGTCTTCCTTTATAAAACCCGTTTTCACGTTTAATGAAACTATGATAATCAAGTTCATGTAAAAAGAAATTTCTAAATAAATGTGGTTACATAAATACATACATATACATACGTGAAATGCTGAATAATCTAGTACAAGTTCGCGTATTAAAAATGCGAATGAGATACAAAAGTTTTATGTTAGTCTATGCTGTCAACAAGGCTTATATAAGTTATAAGCTGCTTTTAGATCAGTTTCGCTTACATAATATCAAACTGTAGCTATTAGTTTAGTAGTTGGCACTGTTCAGGTGGCTCAAAGCATTGAGGAGATAGAAGTTTAGTTTTGTAATTTCTTAAACGAGTATTTCAAGAGTCTGTTGTAAATATAAAGAATCCAGGAAAAACATTAAACCTACTTCAGATGTGCTGCTGGAAAGCTTTTGAGGAAAAGGTGAACTATCGAAGACTTAGTAGCATCGTTTTTTAACAATAAGTCCGTTTTTTTCTATCTCTTCCCGTGAGTCATTGTCAACGACATACCAGAACAGGACCGGTTTGAATTAGAAAGAAACTTCGGACTTCTCCCAACCAATAGAAGGGTCCGTTGGTTTTGGGGGTTCTGACCCGCAGCCGTTCCGGAGTGGATCCTGTTTTTACTCCGCCAGGCAGTCGGATTTTTTTTAGAGGACAAGGTTGTGACCAGAGGAGAGTAGAAGGTGAACGCTGCTGGCATCCGCGGATTGAAGGATAGACCTTTTGGGGAAAATCAACGTCATAATGTTTTTTAGGGCCGACGCCGATTCGACAGCAGTCTTCAATATCTAAAAATGATAAGTTGTATTCCAGTTGTATTCCTTAGGCATTTATTTAATTGTATAAAATCATTTAATCAAGACATATTTGTCCATGTGTTTTTAATGTGTTTAGATTTCTTCTTTCTCAAACACTAGGCCAACGTAACATTATTTTTACACGTTCCCTAACAGATGCATACAAGATTGCATCAAATTGCTACAAATTTCACCACTGGAACATCAAACGTGCAACTTCCCCTGCAGCATATACCCTGCCTACACTTGAGGACTACAATGAAAAACCATCGAAGAATCGCATAAGCTATCAGAGGCTCTTAAACTGGATTGAAATGGTCAAACAATTATCTTTTCCTGTTGTATCAGACTGATACCCTGATAAGGTTATAGAGATCAACCATGAACCATGCATGACAACAGGGTATTGCTCAATATAGTAGAGCTTTTGGAATTATATAGGACGTGTTTAGTTGGCTTGCTTTGGGGCCCCTGGCAGTTTAAGAGACAACCTTAATAGGTGACAAATATTTATGTAAGCATCGTTTTCGAACACTTGCTCTCATAAAGAAAATGTGTACATTCTATTTATCTAGGACAATATCAGCAAGAAAACCCGACATCACATACGTCGAAATTTGCTACTAAGTGATTACAAGAACATTCTAAGATCTTTCGATGCTCAATCGAATCCTTCCATATTAACTTTTTTAAAATCATATGGGATGTACACAGATCTTCGTTATATTGCACTCCTTGTATATATATTCAAAGTTACAGCAAACAATGAGATTTTCTAACCATAGTTTAAGGTTTGGTTTGGTTTGTAGCGATACGGTCTACTGTTTCACCCACGAGGGCTAATGAGAGAGGAACCTACTACTTAAAGCCGATTCCGAACATCTAAGAAAACCATGCCAGCAGCGGGATTCGAACTCTCAATTTCGAGTACCGAAGAGCTGCGATCTACCATTTTACCACCGTTAGGCCATAGTTTAAGAAGACTATTTTGTATATCCTATATTACGAAAAGCTGTATTATTGTATTAAAATCATGATAGGCAAAAATATTCTAATGGAGAAACTACATGCATAAAAAAATAATACGGCTTGAAATATTTCACTAACGATCACATTCCAAGATTCATGGAGTGCACGTTCTCTAAGTAACATTCACATATTAGTAATGTTTTAATTAAGTCTTGATAAGGCAGTTAGGGCATGATAGGGTGGTCTACACAATATTAAATAGGTGCTCTCTTGTTTCTATCTTTTCAGCTATAAATTTTCAATTCTTATATTTTATACTACGTTCTTGTTCATATAGTTTCTTTGATTATATACAAATAAACGTAAACATAAATACACATATTCTAAAACATTAAAATATATAAATGCGTATGTTAGAGAGAGATATATTACTCCTAGCCGCATCAACCCCTTGTTGGCCAGGGCCTAATGTGCCAATATATGTTTACGTGACCAAGGGCCCTGGGGTGCGAAGCATATGTTCCGGTTAGGTGGTCAATCTTACGCGGAACCCCCGTGTTTAGTTCCCAAGCACGCTTGGTCCTCAGTTCATATACCCACTGAAGGGAGGAAAGGCTGAATCAACTTTGCCCGGCCCGGGGATCGAACCTCGGACCAGTGTCGTGGGAGCGTGAAGCGCTACCCCAACGCCACTGAGCTTCAGAGAGAGAGATAGGGGGACAATATAAATACAGATTTAAGTAGGAACGATTTAGAAGTAAGTTACATAAACTGTATAAAGAAAATAGCTACTAGAAAAATTTTTCTAGCTCCCTTCCCTCCCGTATTTTGCTTTTTTACTTCCCAGGTGTTGGATCCGATTTCTATTAACTGATTTTACTGTCCTTTAAGCCTCCTTTTTTAGTTATACCTTTATAATCCTTCTTTTAGTTAGAGATACCTTTTCTTCAGTTATATTTACAAAAACATGTAATACTAATACACTTTCCTGTTCACATACATACACACATATGTGTATGTGCATGTGAGTAAGAGAGTAGGAGGGATGGTCAGAGAAGGAGGGAGAGAGAGTATGCAATAGAACTGCAACTGCATGGAGGAGAGATTTCTAAATAAATTACACCGACTGGATAAAGAAAATAGATTTTTTTTCTAGCTCCCTCTACTTCTTTTTTGCTTCTTTTTATTTCCCACTACTTGGATCCGATTTCTGTTGTTTGATTTCACGGAGCTTTAAGCTCCTTTTTTTATTTCGGGATCTTTGAGTAATTGCGAACGTGTGTATCTAGAACGACACTCCAGGGGTAGCTAAAAACAATAGGAAGACTCCAAGAACCTCTCCAATAGAATTTTCTTTGCTCCACTATTTTCACACTTTAGAAGAACTTTTTCTTGCATTTTTTTAATTTCTCCTTAGAAATGAAATACTTTGCAGGATGATATATTTGTATTTTTTGTGGCATTATCCTTTTAAATTACACCAAATAGTAGGATTTTTTAAAGTTAGTTTAAAACCACTTTATACAACCTATACCACAAAATATTATATCAAAACATGTAACCAGGAATTTTTTTGAAAGGGGATCCTAAGTCTTAATACTATGAGCTTTCAATTTCAAAAAAATATTCATTGCATGCATACAAAGTACATACATACATCTTAGATAACATCCATCCATAGTTTTGCATGCATGCATGTCATAAAAGAGATCAACAACACTGAATGTAATTTCATTGTATATTGAAAAACATATTTACTACAACATTTTTTCTCAAGATTTTACCAGGTTAAAATTTGCCTGGTAAATACTGGAGCATAATTCCCCCCTTGACATACAAATAAAAAGGAGTTAGATGTGTCCAAAAATACTCTTTAGTTCTTTGATACTATTTACTCCTGGCTAAACTGAATACTTTTGTACAAGATGAGAAAGAGAACGTTTTATTTTGAAATTGACATTGTTATGGAACATTTGAACATTTGATGAACATTTGATGCCGGAACTAAACTCCTCGGCGCAACACCCCCTAGGGGAGCAGGGCCTATAATGCCAATCTACGTTTACGTGACCAACGGCCTTGGGGTGCTTAGCATATGATCCGTTTAGGTGGTCAATCTTATGCGGAACACCCAGTGTATAGTTCCCAAGCACGCTTGGTCCTCAGTTCATCTCCCCACTGAAGGGATGAAACGCTGAGTCAACCATGCTCGGCCTGGGGATGGAACCTCGGACCTGTGTAGTGGGAGCGCGAAGCGCTACCCCAACGCCACTGAGCTTTAATTGGGTTTATATGGGATATTAATCGACAATAGTTAAGTAATAGTATAAAATGAGTATTTTTGTAAAGTATAAAACATTTCAAATCATTTTCGAATAGGCAAAGGACACTTCTAAGTTGATCCGTTTCATACATTATTTTTAATGACACGTGAATCTAGAACATTCAAATTAAAATAGAATAGAAGCATAATTTAAATATATGATTTCATATTATGCTACACGGTGTCTACCGGAGACAACTATTGACATCCCGGATACGTCAAAATTTACTTTGGCAAGTCGCATTACTGACTTCTTTCAGACGTCAGTGTAGGTCAAGGGGTTTATTTACGCTCCAGTATTTCCCAGGGAATTTAAACTAAAATAGTTTTATAAATAACTAGGAAAATTTAAAAAATATATATTGAGAAAGGAATTACTATACATCCTTTTATTTTTCTTTTACAAAATTACATTCTTTATTAGGCAATCAATCAAGCTCCAAACTGGGCCCATATGGCCGCGAGGCCCTCCAGGCTTATCCCGGCGGCAGTGGGCAGATCGAGAGTATTAGGTCACTTGACATATCTCTAAACCCTTCGAAGAACACGGAGCGCACAAGTTGCACCACAGGCTCAATCCACGAGCGAAAGCAGAAGATGAGCACTGTGGGAGAGAGACAATTTGGAAGACTACTGAATACTTAGAGGACCTTTTGACGCTGGAATTAGTGAGGGTGGCGAGAACCACGCGATCCAGAACAGAAAAAAATGCTAGAGAGAAGGAATTTATCTCGTTGCAACAAAAGAGACGGGAGACCGAATGAATTCTTTATTAGACAACAAAATTCGAAAACTGTATGGCATAATCAGCAATTTATAAACTACCGTTTAATGGTAGTAAATTAATTCTTTTTGCTTTTAAGACTAACTTGTCAAATCTTACCCCGCTTTATAGTCATGTCTCTAAGCACCCAAAATAATAAGTTTGCCAAATTCTTATGACAAGTTCTATTGTGAGGAGATCTTTTAACTCTTTTCATAATTGAAAACGATATTTCAACACTTTCAATGGAAACTAGTAAAGTACACAAGTTTTGATAAGTTTAATGAAATCTTGTAATAGAATATTTCGGGGAAGGTTTGTTTCACAGACCCAGAAAGTCTCTATAAATACGCCCATGATTTGTACTATTCTGTTATAATCAAGCTATGCAAAATTACTCTAATAAAAACCATTTATAATTAATAAAATAATTACCGTAAATTCGCACTTATAGTCCTCACCATTGTATAGTCCGTGGGCGCGATTTTTTATTTAAAAAATTTTATAAATCATCAGATAGTCCGCACCACTAAATAATCCGCGGACTATACTTGCAAAAACATGTATTTTAGTATGACAATATTAAATCATTTTAAGAAAAAAAACCTAAGTACAGTTGATTGGCGAAAAGCTTGGATTACACTCAATAAATTCCACCTTTAAAATTTGAAATAATTTCTCTTGGCATAGCCTCGGAGACGAATTTGAACGGAAGATACAGAGCGGTCTGCATTTCTCTGTGCTAGAGCCCAGCTGTGTAAATCGTCTCCTAATGCAAACCATTGTATTTTTTCACGACATTTGGATCTCTTTCATCTCATATTTTTAATGATTCTTTTTGCTTGCGCCAATTTCTTACTGCTTTCTCGTCGACCTCAATGTCAAGCTTCTGAAGTACTTTCAGTTTGAAATCAGCAATAAAACTACGATGATACTTTAAAAACATAATGAATGACCGATATTACCAAAAATCAAAACTATGAAAATAAAACACTGTTACGAATGATCCTCGTGATGAAATGACGTTCGACCTTGAACCTTCGGTCATGAACCCAACCACTCGGTGTTGTCAATCGGAACTGTATATAGTGACTATCGATATTTTCCCGTACTGCAGGACACAATTTAGAATTGCGCTACTTGCTACTGCTGATTCGTTCTGCTTTATGGGTTGTATTTTTTTATCATGGTTTATTATCAATACGATACAATGTTTTCTTGACGTCTCGTGAGTCGTGCTTTTGTTTCCATTTGATTATCGGCCGTTCGCGACACGTGCTTTTTTCCCCCTTCTTCCGATTTTGATGACTTGAGCAAAGAACAAGCAGATATTACCCGGCTGGAGAAATTTGCTTTTTAAATAGAGAAAGTCCGCCGACTATACGTGGGAAATTACGGTAATACTGTTTAACCCTTTCGTGGGGAATTTATTTCTCACTCCACGTTTCCAAACTTTCAAAATAGAGTTGCTAATTTTATTCAATCGATCGAACAATTGATGACAGCTCAAAACCGAAGGTGGAATCAGTCTTTCCGTCGTTTCAATAACAAGACCAACATATTAGAATGGTTTTTACGCTTCCCACCACAGGTGTATTTTGTAAGATTGTGTAGGCGGGAAGTAATCTTCCCACGGCCCATGAAAGGGTTAAAATATTTTATTAATTTTTTTTTGCCTTATATACCTAAAAATCAAGTACAAAATCATTTTAGCAATAAGACTATATAAATAAAATTATTAAATTACATAAGGATAAATATAAATTTCGAATGGAATTTTTGAAAGTATGTTCCTACAAAAGAAACATTCGTCTTAAAGGAAAGTGATTATCCTTTTGTAAGACGTGTTGATGTTGTGCCATCTTTCAGTTTATCCTCTTTTCAACTCAAAGTTGTAGTAGAGGTTTCTCTACTATAAAACCCTGTTCTGTTCCTTTTAAAACCCCTTTGCCATTTTGTTTCACTTATAAATTGCGCAAAGCCAACGTCGAATAGCCCTATAAATAAGAAAAGGCGACAAAGAAATTGAAAAATCATTTTTTACAACCCAATCCAGAGTGGAGACGAGTTTTATTTAGTTTTTTGTGTCGGCCGGGGAATTAAAGAGCTGTTACTTGATTTCGTTACTTTTTTCTTTTTATTTGTGTTTGGAAAGGGGATTTTAATTTTTTACCCTCCTGGCGTCGCCTCCCTTTTTTTCCTTTTAATTTTTTTTCGCCTAAGTCCGTCTTTATCTAGAGGATTGTCTCAGTTTAGGGATTTGCAGGCCTGTGTGGCTCCTGTTCCCAAATTTCGCTGTTAAGCTGCAACATTAAAAAAGAATCTTTTAGATTTTCCTGACGACGCTTTGATTTAAGTTATTAAGCTGTCGACACTTCATCGTGCTTGTACTCAACAAGTCAAATTATAAAATATGAAGAGGTAAGCAACGGTATTTCATGGCAAATCTACAAAATTTGGCATGACCTAATTTTCTTACTTTGAAAGTTTGAAAAAGTATTCATTAAATTTTTAATTAGTAACGCTTTTTTTTCTATTTGCTGGAATTTATTTACAACTAGATGCTTCGCACCCAGCCTTCTGTCTGGGTTATACATGTTTCTCAAAAGAAGTTTTAGAACCACTATTAAAGATAAACGTATTAATAAAAATGTTGAATAAATCTCGAATGATGCACATTATTGATGAACAAGATAGTTTATTAACAACATGCAAATCCTGATATACATATGTACATCCGTTTTATTGTTCGGCAACCATAGTGTAAGGGGGATAAATTCCAAGACTTTCTCTACTTTATGTTATGGATATATATGCTTTTAATGTCTGTAATGTAAACATTTCTTTGAAATAGATTTTTATTCCGTAAATTTCGTGTTTTATAAATGTTTTCTCCACGTGATTAAAATTCAAAGAAATTTTTTCAATTCCATAATTGATATTACGCTTCATTGTTTAGGTGTTTTTTGATGTACTGGAGAACCAAGAATTGAATTTTAGTCATTAATAAAAAATTCAATTTTTTTATCTCTATCATATAGACTCAACTTACATAAGATATTCGATAACTTTACGTTATACAACCGTTTAATTACTTTAGTGAAATTCTCTCCCGTACATAAGTACATCGTTTGATTTAACATAGCAAAGCATTGGGTGATGTATGCATTAATAATACAGACATGATATAATGGCTTAAGGTGTTATGATTTTTTCATAGTTGAACATTTTGGAAAGATTTGATTGAGATTAGTTTAATTTAACATGACATTGCATGATGTTGCATTAATAATACCAACATGATATAAACTCCTGAGGTGTCATGATTTATTTATATTTGGACATTTTTGGAAAGATTTGATTGAGATTGGTTTAATTTAACATTACATTGCACGATGTGTGCATTAATAATACCGATATGATATAAAGGCTTAAGGTGTTATGATTTATTCATAGTTGAACATTTTGGAAAGATTTAATTGAGATTGATTTAATTTAACATTACATTGTATGATATGTGCATAAATAATACCGGTATTATTTAAAATCTTATAGTGTTATGATTTAATCAAAATAATTTATTTTCTACCGATCATTTATGGAGAGATTTAATTGAAATTGATTTAACTAATTCATACATAATATGATATATACATTAACAAAACCTACATGATATAAGTTCTTAAGGAGTCATAGTTCATTTACTATTGTGGTGTTTAATTAAACTTGATCTAACTTAACCCACATTGCATGATATATACATTAATATTACCTACATGATTTAAAATCTTAAGGTGTCATAGTTCATTTACTATTGTGGTATTTAATTAATATTGAACTAACTTAACACACATTGCATGATATATACATTAATATCACCTACATGATTTAAAATCTTGGGGTGTCAGGATTTATTTACTACTTAACATTTATTGAGGAATTTAACTCAGATTGATTTTACTAATTCATACATTATATGATTTATATATATATATATATATATATATATATATATATATATATATATATGTAATAAGACCGACTTCACGATGGGTGGTTGCAGTCATGGCCCATAAAACTGACACCATTTTATAAGACGTTTATTAAGATAACGCTGGAGGACGGGTTCTCACTTCTCCATAGGGACAGGAGAAACTGAGGGGTCAGCTAGCATGAAGTTATATGTAGAAAACCCTTAACACTTGGGTCAACATCTCTGGGAAAAATCTGCCTCCGACAGCGTGCATCTCCTTTTGGTTTGGAAATGTTCTAAATTGTCCGATAGGGCAATGTAGAATTATAATTAGTCAGTTCCCTTCTCTCAGGGTAAACTGTAGCTCCAGTGCTCCATTTAGGTTAGGGGTTAAAAAGGGGAAGGCAAAAGAATGCAGGAATGTTTAGCCCTTAAGTTTTGAAAACCCTTGAGAATTTTCTGCGCGCGCGCACGCACGCACGCACGCACACACGCACACGCGCGCGCGCGCGCGCGCACACACACACACACACACACACATATATATATATATGTCGTGTTCAGTAATGTAGGCAACTCTAAGTCTCTCTTTCTTTTTAAACCTTGATTTATTAAATTCTTTCGCGTCATAATGGTAAAGCAAAGAGAGGAAGTTATGGTACCAAACTCCCCCTTCTGGTGACTTTTGACGTCATAATGACAAGGAATTCTTCTGTGACAAATTGGAACGCACCCCAGTACATTTTTATCTAAGCATCAACAGAATCTACAGCTATTGTTTTCCAAAGAAAATGACGGTGCAGGTTCCGAAGTACTCAAAAAAGATCATAAACTCAATTACTCCAAATATATGTTCGAAATGTCAGAAGCAGAGTTTGGAGCTAATGTACTTTTTTTTTTACAGTGAATTGGGAGGGGGGGTGCTGTTACACTCTGTAAGGAGGAGTAACCGAATTGGAAATACTTACTGCATGTACTTCTGTCAGATTTTTCTGTTAAGTGAGAGCCTAGCAAAAACATACTTTTGTAACAAAATACTTCCCAGTTCTTCATAAAGAAAAGAGAAATCGTTTTTCTCGTCTGTGTTTTTGAGATAAAAAAGAAAAAACCTTTTCTTTATTTTCCGTGGAAAGTGTCGAATTTCTGCTACTTCGTAGCGTAGTATTTGACGTGGATTTTTTTTCTATACTTTTACTTTAGTTCGCTCCATTTGGATTGTTTGTTCAGTCTAGATTTCGAAAGAGTCTTTTGATCGAAAAGGGAATCAATACTTTTATACTATATAACTTTATTTCAGAATGTAAGTTTATATATTTATTCATTTTTCAGTGATAATTCATTTAGGATTTATGAACACAAAGCTTTTATGAATATGCAAAATTAGGTTGCAGTACTAAAAAAAATTGCAGTTTTTAAAAGATAAACCTGAAAACTATTCCCTATATAATAATAGCCTATGTTATTCGTCTGTCTGTCCGCGAATTTACAAAGCGGTTGGACCTGGAATGGATAGAGGCAAGCATATTGGATTCTTGTTGATTTAGGGCTACCAAAATTCAAAGCGAGTTCGAAAACGTTCGAAATCCACCCCTTTCCCCCTTTTAGATTGATTAATGCCATTATTCCAATCCCTATTTTCCTTGGTTAAGAGCAGGCTATTAAATTCATCACATTAAAAATAGATGAAAATAACATTTTTTTCGAGCATTATGACGTCACTTCTTTAACCATCTCGTTTAATCCTTTCTTATTTTAAATTATTTAAATATCGTCTGCATTATTTTCATTCCTTTTTATCATTGAACTTAGATATTACGTAAATGATTTTCTTTTATATTTGGCTTAAATAATAGATTAGGTACATATATGATATTTTAAATTTAGTCATCGATTACTTTTTGTTGCAATGAAAATTTTATCACCGTATTAACAGCAAATTATTTTCATAAAAGTTTATGAGTCTATTTCAGAGACAGATAAATATCTATTTAAGTTATATATCATTGCAAATAAAGAAGTTCGTTCGTTTGTGTGTTTGTTTTTTATACATAACCACACGGTTTGAAATCGATTCGCTCAATTTTGGATATCATTCGTATATACCGCCAAATAATCACTGTTGATACTAAAACCTCTGCTGTTCATTCTATCTCGTAATATGACAAGATAAATTAAAGTTGGTAACTAAAATGTGGTCAGTAAATATAAACAAATTATTGTTCGAGTACCAGATAATTATTACCCCCAAAACAAACCATTTTTTACCTGCCTCATAGGTACTTTACAATTCTGAAAAATTTTACTGATCCCGTCATGTGACGGGCTATATGCCAGTCTGAAATAGGAATTAAGTTTTTAAGATGTTACAAAAGGAAGTAATCTTCGATTTCATTTCACTGTTTTTAACATAGTTTCGGGTTTTTTTAGCAGCTCTACAGTCTACTGTTTTGCTACTAGATCTAATGAGGCAAAAACTGCTTAATGACAGTTACGAATGACTAATAACATCCATGGTAGCAGTGGGATATAAACTCACTAACTGTGGTATTGAAGAGCAGACGGCTACTCATTCGCTTATCCTTGGGCAGTTCTTTATTTGAAATCCTGAATACAGTTTAAAATTTGGTTTGTAGCACTACGGTTGTTTCTATGTTGCCCGAGGAATAATTTAATCATAATCTACTGCTTAAAACCTCTATTTCATGAATAGGAACATCTATGGTCTCAGAGGAAATCAATTCAAAGAAATGCGGTATCAAAAAGCAGCGCCTATCCCTATGAATAACGTTCGCCTAAAATGCAGTTGGGGAGCAATAATATATATGTTAATATACAGGGCGAAACAAAAGAAAAGGCTGGAAACATTCACACAATCCAATTAAACTTAGAGGGATGGAAGTAAACCATTGTATTGATAGTATCTGAAATCTTAAAATTTGCTTTTTAAGAAATTTAACACTAGATTTAAGGATGTTGATCCTACACCTATTTTGACTGCAGTGAGCCCATTGGACTCACACAAGAAAATGGAAGATTTTTACAAAGAAAAGAGTTCCAAATTAATTCAAATGTTCATTATCAAAAAATTCACGGAGAACAATTTTTACGTATAAAATCTGTTTTTGAAACCC
>CM063508.1:184358693-184361193 GCA_032207245.1 Pardosa pseudoannulata | reverse complement strand
AGTTCTCCCACCTCTTAAATTTAATTTAATATGTTCTAAATCGTCACATACTTAATGATTACTTTGTGTCTACGAAATTGATTCCACCATTTAAAAAAGGAAGAATTATATTAATAGGTGCGTTAAAATCTAATTGTGTCAATTCAGTAAGTCATTTTCCATGTGAAGACTCCCCTTTGTTCAGAGCACGTGCCAAATCAGCTGATCGGAAATCCCACCTGTTGACCAGTTTACAATAGCAAGGCGTCGCAGAGTCTGGGATGTTGACATTTGGATTGAATAGGCATTACACCCTGATTAATCACGTTAATGAATCCTCGGGAATTCGGGAATCGGTACAGCTAGCGAATGAGAATTCACCAAAATAAAAACTAGCTGTAACATTAGCTGGAGTTCTCAGGTAACTTTTATCGTTACTGACCAAAAAACGGTTGGCGGAACCGTCACTGTCCCCCAGGTATAAAAAGTCTAGAACTTTGAGACTCGGGGCTTTTAAACATTTTTTTACGTAGTTCCTTTGACCTCGAGGAGAATTCCGCAATTTTTAATCGGAGTCAGCTTTTGAGTGACTACGTTCGTGAGACTCGTAAAGTCCGCTCATATAAGGAACAGCAGGGTCTCGGACACAGAACGGGGGATAGATTGGGTTTGCATTGCATCCTGGAAAGGCCTCCCCATTTTGTGAGATTATTTAATCTTTTGTTTACCGACTGTGATCGTCATGGCAATTCAGTGCCAGCAGAAAATCCTCTACGTTTCTACTTGTTTTGGGGAGAATTATAATCCTGTTGTACATATAACCGTATTTACTCCAGAAAGAATAACAGTGATTTCCGATTTTATCATGACTGTGATCCTTCCTCACGCTACCTCTTCACTCGAGAAAATTGAAGTCCAGATATTGAAGTCCAGAACACATCCAGTTCAAGAGAGAAATAATCGGTGGGAAGAAGGGAATTCGGGTTATAAAACGACGCTACAACTTTTGAAAGATTAGTGGGAAGGTTAAATCAATTTCGACATAAATAACAATCAATTTATACTGTTCGCTTACACTGAATAGCAACAAATAATTAAAAAATAATTATGTAGACATCAGAGAACTCGTCAATTACTTTTAGCGTCACAATAAAGTTTATTTATGGTTCATTCGATTAATGGAAATATTAATGACACATAAGGGGAAATAAGGCTTGAAAAAATAGCATTAAATGTCCGAAAAGACTGAAGGGGTGGATTTCGAAATAGCTTTGAATTTTGTTAACCCTAACTCATAAAATATCCGATGTGGATGCCTGTATCCATTCCAGGTACAACCACTTCATAGATTCGCGGACAGACGGACAGATAGACAGACAATTTAGGCTTTTATTATATAGGGGATAGTTCACCACATTAAGATAAAAACTTCGTTCAATTACAATTATCCAGGTTTCATCGCGTTCAAGTGTTTTGTCTGTCGCAATCCCCTCCTTTCTTTCTTTTACAGTTAAAAATGATTAATGAAAAGCGTCCTCCCCTTAACGATTATTTGGTGTTCACGAAAGTGACTCGACCAATTACAAGGAAGAAAATTGTATTAAATGATCAAGTGAATTTAATTGTCTCTTTAATAAGTAATATTTCAAATGGGAAGGAAAATATTTGGAGGAGAGAAGAGAATTCCCGCCACCAAACGATGCTACACTTAGTAGAATGGTGGTGGGGTAATTCAGTTACTATTGACGCAGATGAAAGCCTATTAATAATGCTCGATTACAGTGAAAAGTAACAGATAGTTTTAAAAGGTTTATGAAACGGTGGCATTTGAAAGCTATTTAATTTATTTTGGACGCATAAGCCATATTATGCATGCTGCTTCATTTAATTAATTGAAATATTCCTCATAATGTATTAGTATCTTCTAATCGGGAATTCATTCGAGTTAAATATAAACTTTTATTTGAGTAGGGACATGTGGTTTTTTTATTTTCCGAATTTAATTCACTCAATTAAAATTGTAAGTGAAAGATAAAATTTGTTAGTCGATTGTTATTTAAATTGTTAATTCTGAATCACAAAATAAACTTTTAAACAGTTTCTTACAGCTTATTTATATAGCAATTGGTTTCGAAATACATACATACATACATACATATATATATATATATATATATATATATATATATATATATATATAATATATATATATATATATATATATATTTAATTTACGGAAATATTCTAGACAGTGTAAGTATTTTCTGATCTACAATTCATTCTATTTAAATTGCAAATTTTAGTTTAGGAGAGCGATGAGATTTTTTTCCTTTCTATATATTGCTCCAAATTAAAATTATAAATTTATAATATAATTTACTACTTATTAGATTGATTGTTAAATAGTTAATTCTGAATAGTAAATACAGTTTTTACTCAGTTTCTTGTAATTTATCTATATAGTAGATTGCTTTTGCAATTCATATATTTTAAGTTTAAACATATAACAATTTAATAGAAG
>CM063508.1:184346193-184348693 GCA_032207245.1 Pardosa pseudoannulata | reverse complement strand
ATACGGTTTGGTTTGGTTTGGTTTGGTTTGGAGCGCTACGGTCTACTTTTTGCAACACGAGGGCTAATGAGACCGGGACCTACTGCTTAAAGCCGATTCCGAACGGCTACGAACATCCATGCCATAGTGGGACTCGAACCCACGAACTCCGGTTCCGAAGGACAGCACCCTAACCACTCGGCCATTGTTCGGCTATATCCGAAACTGAAATACGAAAGGGTTCGGAAGCAAACATTCATTGCATGTTCGTACTAGAACTAATGTGTGTTCATGTATATGATTCAAAATGATTCCATTTTGAAGCGTTTAGTATACGTAAAGGAGGGGGCAGGTTCAAAAGTTTATCAGAAATGTCAAAAAATTTGTTAAAAATAAAGTTACAATCAACTAGTTGAGTATAAAAAATCTCATAAACTTCTAAAACCTAGTAAAAATTTTTTAACAATTAATATATATTTTATTTATCTAAATTCCATTAAAATATTTATTTTAAAAATACGACGGCATATGTGGTTGATAAAGTAATCAATCTCTAAAACACTCAGTTCTATCAAACTACAAGTGTCTTAAAAATTGTTATGATTTATGACAAGTAATTTGACTAACATATCAACATTTTTTGTTAATAAAGCATCCAACCTTTAAAACAACAATCAGTCTTATGAAATTACGGCAGTGCTCAAAATTTTTATCAAAAATGACAATCAACTAGTTGAGTATAAAAAATCTCATAAACTTCTAAAAACTAACTTTCAACAATTGATATATGCTTTAATATTTATCTATATTTTATTAAAATATTTATTTAACAAATACGATGGCATATGTGTTTGATAAAGTACCCAATCTGAAAATACGCAGTCCTATCAAATTACAACAGTCTTAAAAATTGCAAGTAATTTGTTAAGTAAAAAATCTTATTATAAATTTTCAAAATATATCTTTTAACAATTTATTTATACGGTGATATTGGCCAAATACTAGAAAATACATGTTATTCATTTGATCAACATGGTGTTAATTTTTATTAATAAAGTATCCAACCTCTAAATCAACAAGCAGTCCTATCAAATTAAGACGGTCTTAAAAATTCTATCAAAAATGACAATCAATTAGTTGAGTATTAAAAATTTCCTAAACTTCTAAAACTTAACTTTCAACAATTGATATATACTGTAATATTTATCTACATTCCACTAAAATATTTATTTAAGAAATATAGCGTCATATGTGGTTGATAAATTACCCAATCTCAAAACACGCAGTCCTATCAAACTACAACAGTCTTAAAATCTGTTATCAATTCTGAGAAGCAATTTGTTAAGTATAAAAATCTTAATATTATCTTTCAAAAAATAACTTTTAATAATTTATTTAATTGGTGATATTAGCCAAATACTAGGAAAATACATGTTATTTATATGATCAACATGACGGCATATTTTGCTTATAAAGTTTGCTAACTCTAAAACAACAAAGAGTATCAAATTACGACGGTCTTTAAAAATTATATCAAAAGTGACAATCAATTTATTGAGTATAAAAAATCTCATAAACTTCTAAAACCTAGTATTAATTTTTTAACAATTGATATATACTTATAATATTTATCTAAATTCCATTAAAATATTTATTTAACAAATTACGATGGCAGATTTGGTTGATAAAATACCCAAACTCTAAAACACGCAGTCCTATAAAACTACAACAGTCTTAAAAATTGTTATGAAGTCTGAGAAGCAATTTGTTAAGTATAAAAATCTTAATATAAACTTTGAAAATATAACTTTTAACAATTTATTTATACGGTGATATTAACCAAATACTAGTAAAATGCATGTTATTTATTTGATCAACATGCCGTCATATTTTGTTAATAAAGTATCAAACCTCTAAAACAACAAGCAGTCTTATCAATTTACATCAGTCTTCAAAATTTTTATCAAAAATGACAATCAATTAGTTGAGTATAAAAAATCCCATAAACTTCTAAAATCTAACTTTTAACAATTAATATAAACTCTAATATTTATCTAAATTAAAATAAAATATTTATTTAACAAATACGACGTCATATAGGGTTGATAACGTAACCGATCTTAAAAACAGGTCGCAGTTCTAGCAAATTACAATAGTCTTCAAAAATTTTATCAAAAATGACAATCAATTAGTTGAATATAAAAAATCTCATAAACTTCTAAAACCTTATTTTCATTAATTGATATATACTTTAATATTTATCAAAATTCCATACAAATATTTATTTAACAAACACGACGGCATAGGTGGTTGATAAAGTACCCAATCTTAAAAACAGCACCCATTTCTATCAAATTACGATAGTCTTCAAAATTTTTATCAAATATGACAAGGAATTTGTTAACTACAGAAATATCAATATATACTTTCAAAATCTAGCTTTTAAAAATTTTTATACTTTAATTCTGACCCAAACTCTAAGAAAATACTTATTGTTTATTTAACAAACGTGACGATATAA
>CM063508.1:184328693-184336193 GCA_032207245.1 Pardosa pseudoannulata | reverse complement strand
CGTAAATGCAAATGAAATCCGTATTAAAAATTTTAAATTTTAACAATATTCTGACGCTAAATTTTTAAATGTAATGAATACTTCATAAGCAATCTTTCTCAAGGAAAAAACCGTTGTTTTAGTTAAAGATCCAGTTATCCGAATATTTAAATAACCAGATTAACCTTAGTCCCATTTAATCTGGATAAGCTCTATAAACGCAGATGCATGAAGTAAGTACGAAGCACTGTGTATGGGAAATGTTAACTGTTTCCCAGAGTTTTGTAGCAACACTATAAAAAGTTTACTCCGCAGAGTAATGTTTGTTTCTTCCTATTAGGTATGTTATGAAGGAGGAAATACTTTTACAGGCAAGATAGAAATGACCCTTAAGCACAATTTGCTTACATGAGAACAAGTTTGCATGAACGATATTTTGGGGCAACCTTGTTTTAAGTAAGAAGTATTTACTTAAGCGGTGAAGCGCTATAGAGCTTCAATTTTTGTCACCAAAATAGGTAGATGCCTAATTGCACTGCTTCTTGTTGCTAAAATAGTGTATTAATTTAGAGCAGTTATATTGCGGATTTTATTAATACGCTTCAATTTGGGTTTTAATAAGATATAGTTAATCTCTTAGGCACAATGTTATACTATACTGGGTCACCGTTTGAAAAGATTGTTAATTTTCCCATGTATTTCGTACATCTATCTTCACGTTTTATAGGATTGATAGTTTTCCCATGTTGAATTTCGTACATCTGTCTTCATATTTAAAATAATTGATAGTTTTCACATGTTGTATTTCATACATCTGTCTTCAGGTTTAAAATGATCGATAGTTTCCAAATGTTGTATTTCTTAAATTTTTCTTCCTTTTTGAAGAGATTGATAGTTTTCACATGTTGTATTTTTAAAATTTATCTTCATGTTTGAAGAGATTGATAGTTTTCGCATGTTGTATTTCGTACTTTTGTCTTTTCGTTTTAAATGTTCGATATTTTCCAAATGTTGTATTTTGTACTTTTGTCGTCACGTTTGAAATGATTAATAACATTTACATGCTGTATTTTGCACATTTGTCTTCACCTTTGAAAAAATTGATAGTTTTCAAGTTTTCTTTCGTACTTATGTTAGCACACTGTTAAATGTGCTCTAGTACTGTTAGTAGTATGGGAATATAATACTCATTTTTTTTATTTTTGGCACTCCGGTGTCAAATATCAGTTGGGAGTGTTTATAAAATATATTCGGAAAACTGTATGGGTAAATAGTTAGTTTAACCATAATTAACTTTGCTCATTAACTGATACTCCTATAAAGGAACATTTAGCAAGCAAAAGTCCCTCGGAAAGAAAATCAAAAAGCGAAATGTGTCATTTAGAAAAATTTCCCTGGTGAAATTTTCAACAGTTGGGGATATGCAGTTAACATGGAAATACAATTAACAATTTAACGTGCACGCTCGAGGTAACTCGAGCGCGTTAAACTGGCCAAACTGTGCACACCCGAGATAATTCAAGATACTTTTACTGATAATAATGTTTATTCTAATATGGGAATTCGAAAAGAAAGATAAAAAAAAGTCGATGTGTGTGTAATATCACAATATTCGACATTTTCTGCAATGTTATCAAAATCCAAAATTGTAATAAAACTTTTGATTATTTTTGTATTTTTGTAATTTTCTTGGTAAGACAACGTTCTAAATTGTGTTTTTATATTAAAAATTGATTATTTTTGGACGATCTTTTTCAAAAAATGTGCACAACAGTTAACAGTACAACTTAATTTATTCTATATGTAAGAAGAATTAATGGAATTAGTGCAGTAAAAATTTTGTAATAAGTAAGAATTCAAAATATTTTTGTTGATGAAAATTTATTGTTTATTAAATAGTTAGTTATAAAAGTTCCTATTATATCTCAGAATCACAATAACTACGTATTTTTATCCCATATACAATAAAATTCTGCAGCACTCAAAAGGTTAAGAAAATTTTTATGTAGAAACTGTCTGTCAAAATAGTTAAATTTATGTTATTAATTCGAAGTATACATCAAGTAACACCCAAATGCTTAACTCCATACTATATCTGAATACTAGCAGTTTAGATATGATAAAGGTGAAATCAGAAATGTTTTTTCCATTATATAAAATTGTTTGTTTAAAAACAACATCTTTAAAATGAAATTGTGATAGATTCCTTTAACGCCTTGAATTATATTCCAAAATGACAGGGTATACAAAATAAGATGCCATTTTTACAGTGAATCTGTAAAAAAATGGTTTTGTTGATTATTGAGATTGAAACGAATTAGCTCAGTTTTCATGACAAAGTTTCAATGATCATTAGATCAGTCGCATATATTTAATAAAAATAAATTTTCGTCTTATCATATAAAAAAAATGTATAGATGATAAAATAGATTTTGCACACAAAGATAGCAACACGTTCTTTATGCAAAGATAATTCCGTAAAAAATATTTTGCAATATTAAAAGAAAATGCGTTTATGTTTAAAAAAATTCACATTGGTGGCAAATATATTTCTATTTTTTAGTTTATACAACTGTATTTTACAAGTTAGAAATGATGTATCCTAACATCTAAGTATATACGTTTTTAAGGCTCAATTTAGACTTATCTGGAAGAGAAACTGTAAGTTTGCCAAATATAAGCCTTATACACATAATAATTTATCTGAAATTAAAATAGGTCTCAAAAGTGACCTCATGACGTCACAAATCAAACATATAGCGTCCGATGGGTGGTAGCTGCTAGAACGTTATATAAAAGGCTTCTGAAAGAGAACGCTTTCCCACGAAGCGTCAGGAGCTACTCATTCGTGTCCCCTGTTCGATTTTCTCCTTCAGTCGGTGGCGTATCCTTATTAAAGAGTGTTCTTGCTTCGGAATCGATAATCCATTTGTCAACAGAGGGCATTGAGATTCGGAAGGGCCCTCGAAGGGGTAGGGGAGGGGAAACAAGTGGATGGGCCCTGTTTCATTTGGAAAACAGAGCACTTCGCTGACACCAGGTGTTGAATTATTAATGGGGGCAGCACCGACGAAGAATGCCCCGGAGACAATAAAGGGAATTATTGTCAGAGCGCATTTCGAAGGGAATGCATTTTGTTAATATGCATATCAGTTCGAAAGATGTCTGAAAATATACGCACGCAGATATATATATATATATATATATATATATATATATATATATATATATATATATATATATATATTATAATATATATATATATATATATATATATAGATAGATATATATAGATATATATATAGATATATATATATATATATATAGATATATATATATATAGATATAGAGAGATATAAATAGATATATATATATATATATATATATATATATATATATATATATATATATAGAGAGAGAGAGAGAGAGAGATAGATAGATAGATAGATAGATATAGTATAATAATATAGATAAATATATAGATATAAATAGATATAGATATAGATAGATATAGATAGATATTGTGTGTATACATACAGTAGAATTTCTTAATTGTTAATTTTCAGTATTAAAGAAGCATTATAGATAATAATTTGTACGGAAATATGGATATTTTTAAGGTAATGTTTCTCATATATATTTCAATAAGACGTGTTTAACCTAGTGATGGATAAATATAATAAAATAATAAGAATAGTTTTAAAAAAAAGTTAAATACGTTGCATAACATAATAAAGAGATAATAAATAATAGCAGCTTACAAAGTTGACGCTTTTTGAATGCTGGCTGTTATGAAATACACACGACTTTTACAAAGGGGGAAAATCAGACAAACAAAAAGTGGAATCATACAGTGTAGAAAAATATTTCAATGGGATGCTCTTATCTAACAGTTATATAAATATTGGGATAATGATCTCAAGATTAATGCCCAGGTAAAATTTCTATCTCACTACTTATCGCCTTAACCGACGTGGAATATATAAAAAAGGAGTTGAATATATAAAATTTTTTCTTTTAAAAGAAATATAACAATTTTATAACATTATTTATATTTTTTTAGATAGATTTCTCTATACAAACAGTAAGGCTGCATCGAATGTGCAACAATATATCATCACTGGAACTTATCATAAGTTCTGACTTTCTAATCCCTTTAAAAATATATATATTATATATATATATATATATATATATATATATATATGTATGCGTGCGTGTATATATATATGTATATATATATACACGCACATATACGCACACACACACACACACACACACACATATATATATATTAATATATATATAATGCGTGCGTGTGTATATATATATATATATATATATATATATATAATATATACACGCACTTATATAATCACGCACACACACACTCACACACAATATATATATATTATACATATATAAATATATATATATGCGCGCACACATTTACATATATATGCTTATAGAACACACACATATATATATATATACTATATATAAATATATACATACATATATATATATCTGTTGTGTGTGTAATATATCAAAATTATTATACTTAATATTACTTAGGATTCTCATTATCTCCTTTTTATTCTTCGATGTCTATTTTCCCAGCCACGAACTCTCAAATTTAAAGGAAGTGTTCACGACTTGAATTCTTCCAACTCATTTCCCAAAGCTGAGTCCATTATTAATGCTCATTTGCTGTACTCTCGCCACATTTTATCTCTGTACCATGCGATTGGTTCACTTTTTTCAATGATCTAAGTTCCTGCCTTATTGTTAATATCGCTGAATAAACTACTCTCTCTTGGGATCGTTTTTTAAAGACAAAGAGTTTTATGATCATTCCATTCTCTGCTCATGATGGAGAAACATGTCGTTTCTATAGATGTGTAAATAAAAGTTAAGTTTTATGTCGAACTTGCTGCTTCTTTTTATATTATGTAAAGTATTATAATGGTCTGACTGAACCAATATTAAGTTCATTTCTTAGGCTAGTTACTTAGGATAATCCTTTCCCAGTAAATCCGGGCAAGTAAAAATTATAGTGGATTAAACTTCGTGTGACCAGTGGATCAATATCGCAGTGATAACACACACACACATATGTTCAAATAAAATATTAAAAAATTAAAAGGTAACACAATTTTAATACAATATTGAATGTTTCAATGCTCTATGAAGTACTTAAAAACTTCCAAAGGTATGAAAAATAGTATAAAAATAGACAAAACCTAAAAAAATAGAACCTCAAAGATGGGCCAAAAACAACCAGTGATGTGTCTCGAAATGACTGCAGTTGAGATCCCCCCCACTCTTGTTAAAAGGGGTTTTTATGCTGAAACAACTCTACCAGACGTCGGAGACATCATACATCCACAATAAAAGTATACAAATATAAAATGAGTATAAGATAGGGGATGATCCCATAAGGAAACACCAAGCAAAAACCAAGCAATTAATAAAATATCACTAGAAATATCACTGGTTATTTTTGGTCCATCTTTGAGGTTCTATTTTTTCAGTTTTATCTATCTATCTATCTATCTATCTATCTATCTATCTATCTATCTATCTATATATATATGTCTGTGTGTGTGTATGTGTATATATATGTGTATATATATGTATATATATATAATATATTATATATATATGTATATATATTATATATATATGTATATATATATATATATATATATATATATATATATATATATATATATATATATATATATATATATATATATCTATATATATATATTATATATATATATATATATGTATATATATATATATATATATATATATATATACAGAATATATATATTTTATAAATACTTTTAACATATCAACATATACCTTTTATATGCAAGCATATAAACAGTCAAACTTTCAGTTTCTCTTTCGTTACCTCATGCTATCGTCCAATTCTTCCTTCCCTTAATTCTCTATCAACACAGCACTTTAATATACATTAAATTTAAACATTCCCAATCAAAGCGAAACACGCCTGACAGAGCGAGAAATAGGATCCAGTCCCTAGCAATTAAATCTAATCAAAGCGGTGACATTTTAAAGCGCCCAACTCGGGCGACACAAAAATAATTGACCTGCCAATCCTCATTACGGCCGCTCAATGTGAAGCGTCACCAGCCCCGGCCGCCCACCAGATAACGCCTTTCAACGGCGCCCAATAATACTATGCTAATCGAGTACGGAGATTTTGTATCAGACAACCACTCTTCCGTATGCGTCAATGACTTCGAATGAAGTTATTTACGGGTCCAACTCTCCCCTTTCGTAGAAAGAATGCAGATACGGCGTCAGGTATATCATTCTTCATATATATATATATATATATATATATATATATAAATAAATAAATATATATATATATATATATATATATATATATGTGTGTGTGTGTGTATATATATGTGCATGTGCACATATATATACACATATATATAAGTATAAATATATATATGTGTGTAAAATTGACATAACCGTAATTCTCCGAGACCTTTTTTTAAAAGGTTGTTCACTTCAAAAGTCATCAAGAGGAAAGATCCCCTTTGGAATTTAATCTCCTTTAACGACGTGTTACTTAGTACAATGTTGCCTTTTTTTTAAGAAGCATTTCTACTCGCTAAATACAAGTGATATTACACAAATGGAGTATGGACCTCAGAAGAAGTTAAGAAGAGGATTTGCCTGTGGGATTTACATTCCTTAAACATTGCGTTCCTAAATGAAAACTACCCAATTGTCTACTTTTGTAATACAAGTGGTGTTGATTTCATAATTGAAATATGCATGTCAAAAGATGCCAATAGTAGGGCTTTCCTTTTAAATTTAAACTTCTTTAACAACGGATTCCTTAATATATAGTATAATCTATAGCAGCCTTTACTATGCAGGTTTTCTACCTTCATGTTACTAGTGATATTGCACAAAAAGTTTTGTTTTGTTTGGAGCTGTCTACTCTTTTGTTCACTAGCAGACATGGTGTATGTATCTATAAAAGTTCTAAGAGTAGGGGTAGCCTTTGGGATTTAAACTCTGTTATCAATAAGTTCCTTAATATAAAGTTGCCTATACTATGCAGCTTTTCTACCTATGTAAGACAAGAGATATTGCATATGTGGAGTGCGCACTACAGAAGACTATTTAATTACAAATAGGCTCGCCTTTTGGAAATAAAATCCTTTATCAAGGAGTTCCTTAATATAAGGTAATCTTTATTACTTAGCTTTTCTTCCTTCTTGATACAAGTCATATTGCCCAAAAAGAGTATACATCTTAGAAGACACCAATACCAAGAGCTCGCCTTCACACTCCTTATACATTGCATTCCTAAATGAAAACTTGTATTTATTACCCAATTTTCTACTTTTGTAATAGAAGTGGTATTGATTGCATAATTGAAATATACACCTCATAACATGCCAATAGTAAGGCTCTCCTTTTGAATTTAAACTTCTTTAACAACGTATTAATTAGTATATA
>CM063508.1:184293693-184316193 GCA_032207245.1 Pardosa pseudoannulata | reverse complement strand
TAAGTACTTATATCTGTAGTATCTGTTCTAAAATTTTATTCGTGAACCTTTATTACCCAGACCGAAGGCTGGGTGAGAAGAAGCTAGTCTATTTTATGCGTATATTAATTTCCTTTTTTAATTATAAAGATGAATTTTCAAAAGTATTTTTCTTCTACCTTTGATATAGCTACATGCCATTCTCTTAACTCAAAGTCTAAGTCCTTTTTTTTGGACGCCCCTTTCTCTTCAATATGCCACGAATATTTACTTCAATAGTCCAGCTGCCTAGGCTTTCCTTTTCCCGGCAAGCCCGGGCAAGTTAAAACAATAAGGGCTTAATTCAGTGTGACCAGCAGATGAATTCTAGCCGTGTTACATATATGTCTATGTATTTATGTATATACGCATATATATATATATATATATATATATATATATATAATGGGTAATTAAGCTCATCACAAAGGAGAATCCATATTAGGTTGGGTGTAGTTACAAATAAAAGCGTAGCTAAATGAGAAAACAAATACTTTTTGAAAAGAGAAACTGAGTTTATTGTAGCATCATCTAACGAAGTCTTTTGATGGGGGGGAAAACTCATGCATGGAAATTTATATGTTTGTAAGCCAGCCAATCAATGTCTTAATTGTTAGTCATGTGTCGGACGCTTAATGACGTGGAGGAAGCGAAATTAATTATATGGATAGTTATATAAGGAGAGCGGGATCAGCAAGTTTTAATTTTGGTGTTTTCGTACTCGCCAAATTGACAGGAAGAACAAAAGATAGTCGCCAAGTTTCACCATAAAAGTGTTGAATGATCAGAAAATTATTTTAAGATAGATATGTATTATGTTGGTTTTGTTTACGTTAAACAACTTATATATATTCTACGTGTGTGTATATGTGGGTGTTGCTTTTATTGTTAATATCTCTTTAACAATCAACCAAATTATCTTTTCGTACCTCACTTTCGGGTTACTTTTTTTCAGAAATGCAGTTACTTTGAGGGTTAATTCATCGATTCATACATTAATCTGTTAATTAATCACTTATTTCACCAATCCATACATTAATATGTTAATTAATCACTTATTTCATCAATTCATACATTAATCCTTAATTTATTCATGAAATCATCGAGCCATCCTTTAATCAGTTGATACATCGATCCATACATTAATCCGTTAATTCATCGATTATTTCATAGATCAATACATTAATCCGTTAATTTATCGAATAATTCCACTGAATTCTACCCAAAGTAATGGTCATGACGTAAAATTATTTACAAGAAAAGTATATTTTTATCTAAACAAATAAATGCCTGACGATTAACATTCTAAATAATATATATTAAAAAGGTTGTCTACACTTCTACCAAAGGAGCAAGCCTATGTATAGGAAAATACAAGCAGAGTCATAAAATGAGAAATAATCGGTCGACCTAAAGCAATCCTCCCTAACTTTATTAAAACGACCACTTAAAAGTCTACCTTTGTCTTCATAAACCTCGTAGTCGTTACCATTTTACATTTCACGAGGTCTTGTGTTTTTATAACATATCTATTATAGATAGAATCTCTTTTTATGTGGGCGTAAAAATTATGTAATGCGCTTAAACAACAGCAGGGGGAATTTAATACTCTAATAAAGTCATTTATTGCCTATTATTTTTCAGGACTAGATTGAGATAATGGAAACACGCTTAAACTTTAAAAGCAAATATGTTATTAGACAACTTATGAAAATTTAAATTCAGTCAAGCATTACATTAGAAATTAACGATCAAAATAAAATAAAAACGTAATAAAGAGATTAAAAAATAAAAAAAATATCTCTGTTTTATATTTTATTGGTATTTCTACAGATCTCATTTTGTAGAGTTCACTCTATTTTGGCCAAAGATCAAATTTTAGTGTGTATGATTTTATATCCAAATAATTATTAAAGTCTCTAGCATAGATCAATAAATTCTGCATTACCTACAGATTATAAATTTACAGGACTTAAAGGTTAAGTTCGTAAATTAATTTCCAAAGAAATATTTCTGCGTATTATAATCTTCAAATAATATTTTCTTATCAATAGTTATTTTTAATATATAATATTTATATTACCTGTGATATTTTAAGATTAAAAGTGTTTCATTTTGTAACTATCATAAATTAACGTTGTGATGTAGATTTTATAAATTTAAATTAATTTAAAAGTAATTCAAGCCAAAATATAGTTAACTGGATTATTTGAGAAATTTACCTCAGTTCACATCACCATGTTCCAAAACTGAACATATACATATATATTACACACATACACCCACATATATATAATACATAATATATATAAATATATATAATATATAAATACATATAATGTATATATATATATATATAATGTATATAATATATATTATGTACACAAACACAAACAAACACACACACACACATATATATATATATATATATATATATATATATATATATATATATATATATATATATATAATATCTTAAAAATAATGTCAAATGGGTTCACTTCAGTAAAAATAAGTATAGGATCAACATCTGTAAATCTAGTGTTAGACACTTATAACTAATAAACTGTCTGAAAAAATGAGAAATAATTTACAGTGTGTTTTAATTTTAAGCTCTCTTTTATAATTGTTTTTAACGGTCTAATTGTGTGAAATGAAGTGAACTCATGTATGGCGAAATAAGTTTCTAAATTTATTCATATCTATGCTTGGATTCTCGATTACCATATTTCAAAATCACAAACCAACACAAAACAGAAAAATCATCACATCATTAAAACCAACACAAACCTTGGTTATCAATGAATCCATGTACACAGGTATTCTTTACTTATTCGATTAAAATACAAATTATTCAGTTCGCATAATTTTTAAAGAACAATGTTTAATTATTTTTGTGGTACCATTTTACTGTGGAAGTTTCTGGAAAACAGGATGACTTTTGGCGATTTTGGTTAAATTATTGACCATTTAGAGTACTAATGTGAAATAAAAGTTTTCTTGCTTTTAAATGCGAAATACAGTTAAAGAAATAACGAAAAATAAGGTACAATATTTTCAACATTAGATTTATATTTACAAATGTATTTTAATTATAGTAGGACAATAATAAAAATAATGTAACTAAGTGTATATATATATATATATATATATATATATATATATATATATATATATATATATATATATATATATATATATATATAATGATAAAATTATCCCATTGTTCAAGTTATCATGATACAGATTAACTATACGTAATAAAGATTAGCAATTCTTAAAATAAAGTTTGTGAAAAATACTCACATTTGACTCGGATGTATTTTTAGTGTACCATCGTTTATGATATAATTTTTAAAATATCATTTTAAGAAATTGCATTTAATTACTAAAAGAATTATGAATAATAACATTGAAGTATTATTCCATAGAACATAATAAAATATTCACAAATTAATAACAAAAACTGATGCCATTCCAGAAAACGATTATCATTTTAGTGAAAAAAATATTTAAATCAAAAGAATTGAAATTTTAGGTAGTTTTCAATTAATATATTCAAAAATTATTTTACCTCAAAAATGAAGCTTAGTGTAGTGAATTTCCTCGAAATGTTTTTAATTCGTGGAAACTTGCTACTTCAAACTCTCTCAAATTTCCAATTTCAAACTTTCACTTGGAATATGTTTTCGTGTAAAAATATCAATAATGATAAATTAGATTTGACGCTATAAATGGCTTATTATGGCAATCGTCTGCTGAGAAAAATACATATTTAGAGGAAAAGAATCTTCAATTTGTTTGCGTTTTAATTGATATCTCAGTTAAATTGCGTCCTACAAAATTGGAGATTAGTGAAATAATTTTCCAAGAAATTTCTAAATCCTTCGACACCTAATAAGACCACAAAACTCACAGATAAATATAAGATATCTGGCAAAATTGTGCTTTGAAATATCTTATTTTTGACGTCATAAATAGCTAAATGTTGCGATCGTTTGCTTATTTAATCGCAAATTTAGACTGAAATAATTATGATTTGCTTCTACATAGAAGATATACTACTACACTACTAAGATGAAGTGTAGAGATGTAAATACCTCAGAATTTTTCCATTTTTGTGACATTTCTCTTGACGCTAAATTTCAAACCGTAAAAACGATATTTTGTAAAAAACACTTATTTTAATGATTTATTGTGCTTTGAAATAGCTTATTTATGATGTCATAAATAGCTAAATCTTGCGATCATTTGCTTATCTAATAGGAAATTTAGACTGAAATAATTAAGATTTAGTCCTAAAAACATGATGTGTTCAGATATAAATACCTCAGAATTTTTCCATTTTTGTTTTCTTCAATTTGTTTGCGTTTTAATTGATATCTCAGTTAAATTTGGTCCTACAAAAATGGAGCTTAGTGAAATAAATTTCATAAATTTCATTTTCCAAATCCTTGGATACCTAATTCGACCATAAACTTCCAGTTAAATATAAGATATCTGACAAAATTTTTCTTTGAAATAACTTATTTTTGACGTCATAAAGACTTAAATCTTGTGATCGTTTGCTTATCTAATCGGAAATTTAGACTGAAATAATTATTATATTAATAATTATGTATTATTATATTAATTTAATTATTAATAATTATTATTTAGTCCCAAAAAGATGAAGTGTACTGATAAAAATACCTCAGAATTTTTCCAATTTTGCGACATCTCTCTTGACGCTAAATTTCAAACCGTAAAAACGATATTTGTAAAAAAAATTTTTTAATGATTTATTTATGACGTCTTAAGTAGTTAATTCTAGTAGTCGTCTGCTGTTATTGATAATTTTGGACTAAAAAGATTAGAATTTTGAGCTATTTTCAATTAATATCTCCATTAATTTTGGACATTCGCGGATGAAAATTGCCAAAATGGATTTATGCTAATATTATAAATCCGTCGATACCTGTCTCGACCTTTTTTTCAGGAGTTCAAGCCACGGATAGACAGACAGACTCAGGCAGATTTTAATTTATGCAAGATACACAAACAGAGAGAGAATGTAAGGATAGAAATTATTTTTGGAATTCATACTACGTTACGTAAGTACACTTTTACGTTTTATATACACTACGCTTTCCCCTTTATATATATAAAAGAAAACTGTCTTATCATTTTTTACCCTTTTCTGACGTCTTCCCCCAGTCCAATATATTTTCCTTTGAAGAAGCTGGAAAAGGATATTTACATCCTGTCAGATTTCTTCTGTAGTACTTTCTTCTTATACGTATCGAGAACATAAAGGATAATGCAACATTTTTCAAACATATATATTTTTGTGCGTCTAAATATTTGCATGCCAAATATGTATCTGAATTCTTTTTTATTAAACCCAAAATACAAGTGTATGACATAAAGACTTTATTTGCTTACAAAGCAAATATTGATTGGGTAACATCATAACATTTGCTTTATTTTTCTACATACATACTGAACTTTCAAAGCTTATGTATTCGAATAAAAAACTATGATTTTACATATTATTGGCATTGTCATTTAATTGCATAAAATTTAACATAAAATTTAATACACTTACATACAACCTGCAAGATATTACGGATTTTAACACATTGTATGCGGGACAAATACTAGTACGTTTTCTGAAGATTGATACTTGAGCGCGGGACACTTACTAGTACGTAATCTCACGATTGATACTTGAGCACATCTCACGTACTAGTATTGGTTAGTGTTACAACATGGTTTGTTTGTGTGTACAAAATAACGATATATACAGTAAAACGAAGCCGAATGTTCTTGTTCACAACATAGATTCTGTAATAATAGAGACAAAATCTAGTATTTACATTATTACTTTTATGATTGTTCTTTTCTTTTTTTTATAATGTAAAAATGTTTATATATGATAATTCGAAAAAATTAAAACTATATAGTACAATTTCTATTTGATTTTTCCTATTTACGATACTATTATAAATTTTTATACTAAAAAATGTATTTTTTGTTTACAAAAATCTTATGGTTGTTATTTATATATTTCTATTTATATATTTATTTGTATATTTCAATATAAAATATGAAAAGTGGGTTAAAAAACGAAATAATTTTCGATCTATTGAGATTTAAGCGAATAACTAAATTTAGGCACAAAACGCCCGCTCCCGGTACAATTCCGCTGCGAAGTGTACCCCCACACTATGTATTAAGATAGAAATAGACCATAGATGGACAATTACGTTTCTGCTATGTTATTTTAAAAGACGAAATTCGAATTCTTAGTATAATAATATATATTTTCACACTTCCGATATACGCTAACACATTTACAGTATATTACTTCATACTAGAGATAAATTATTGATGAACAAATACGTTTGTTCGAGGACAACGATATGCAAATGCTTATACCAAGTGATCTAAATAATTTTCATTAATAGTTTTGAAATGATCTGGATTTATTTTGTTTTGCTTAAAAATACTAAATATATTTACAGAATAATTATTATTTTATACATTGTTATACAAGTCCCCAAAGAAAAAGATATTTCGTAAATTTTATATTTATTTTCTAGGATGTTTGAAGTACGTCAAACTGATAAAATTTTATTTCATCAGAAAAAAGATCCTTTTTTTACTTATTTTCATTCAAAAGATCATCCTTGTTTCTTTTTTTACTTCAGTATACAAACTTCATTTTTTTACTGATAAACCACGAATTTCTACCTTTGTTCCGAAATTCTTGAAAAATTTGTTCGAAGCAGCTGAAATCACTCGCGCTTTATTTCTTTATCTACTTCTGTTACAGCACTTCGAAAGAAAAGCAAGTAAAGATCAACACTTTACTCTCTGACTTTCGGAAAAATTTTGTCCCGTGCTTGAATTTTATTTTCTATGATATCGCAGTGTTGGAGTGTTTTCCAATTTTTCTACATCAGCCCCGTCTTTTTATATTGAATTTCCAGTCTTCTGAAGTGAAAGGGTGAAAATGTATGTGCAGCTAGATTTTCTTTGACTCTATTTCCTTTATATATTTGTTTTCGGGGAGGGGCAGGGAAAAAAGGTAACATACGTTCGAAATATGTCAGATATATATGTATTTTATTTCTTTCTTGCTATCCATGTTACAAAATCCTATATCTGCACTGAGAATAAATGCTGAAATGCATTTTATTTGCAAGCTGTGTAGCGATGTCGGCGTGCTTTCAAATGTGCGATATGAAAAATGGGAATTTATAAGAAAGCAAGTATGCACACGAATGAAAATGCTAGAAGTCCTTTTTATGGCTTATGGCGCAATTAAAACTGGTTTAACACTAGATTCAAGTATGTTGATCACATACCTATTTTTACTAAAAAGCACCCATTTCACTCGTAAAAGAAAAGGGAAGTTTTTTGCAATGAAAATAGTTCCAAATTTATTTAAATGAAATGTTTATTATCAAAAATTCATGGAAAACAATTTTTACATTTAAAATCTGTTTTTAAAACACATTTTTTCACAAGCATTTCTATTGCATTTAGCACAATGTTACCTATATCTGTTTCTTTTGCATGATTGTTGAACTTCACCATTTTTCCGTGTGTCAGTAGCATGAATTTCTCTCATTGAAATGGATGTGTTCTCGACTTCTTCTCTATATTTACTTCTTAGCTCTTCAGTAAATTGGAAAATTGGAAAATAAAATCTTGACTGTTGCCTAGGCCAAATAGGACCAATAAATTTCGTGTTATGCGATTAACTGTTAAACCATTCTATAAGTCAAATTATCTCACAACCTTAAAAATAGGCATACCCCATTTGATAATGCGAAATGAAGAGGTCTGCAGGGAAGAGGAATGAAAGTATACATATATTTTATTACTTAACTAAAAACCAACGTATTTTTTTGAAAAGTGATAATAAAGATTTATATATATATATATATATATATATATATATATATATATATATATATATATATATATATATATATATATATATATATATATAGATCAAATTTTTAATGAGTCAAATTGGCTCGGTCCGTAAATCTAGTGTTAAATTTTTTGAAAGTATCAGAAACCAGAGTTGAGCAGACGGAGTATAGTTTAAAAATACTTGTGTGGTTGGGAAAACGTAAATTTACAAGGAAGCAAACTTGAAACTGAGGTAAAAAACACCAGAATATTTACTTAATGTTTTAAATTAATTAAATTTGTATTAAAGTTTCAAGAAGGTAGGAAAAACCCTCTGTGGAAAAGTTAGAGTATAGTTCGAGAATGTAGGAAAAATCCTCTGTAGAAGAGTTATAGTTTGAGAAGTTAGGAAGAACCCTCTGTGGAAGAGTTAGAGTATAGTTTTTTAATACTTGTAGTAGAGGAAAAATGTAAATTTACATATCAGCAAACGTAAATACGAGGTAAAACACTCCAGGCTATTTAAGGTTTTAAAACGATTAAAATTGTTTTAAAATATCGAAAACATGTGAAGAATCCTAAGTTGGAGGTTTTGGTTTGGTTTGGTTTGGTTTGGAGCGCTACGGTCTACTGTTTTGCACACGAGGGCTAATGAGACCGGGACCTACAGTTTAAAGCCGATTCCGAACGGCTACAAACATCCATGCCAGCAGCGGGATTCGAACCCGAGAACTCCGGTTCCGAAGAGCAGCACTCTACCATTCGGCCATCATTCGGCCCTAAGTTGGAGGAATAGAGTATAGTTTAAAAATATTTTTACGAGATAAAAAAATTAAATTTACAAGTAAGCAAAAAGGAATACGAGGTATAACATACCAGAATATTTGTTTTAAAATTTTATAAGAAATAAAATTGTTTTAAAATATCTAAAATGTGTAATGAATCCTAAAATAAGAGATAGAGCATAGTTTAAAAGTACTTGAGTAAGAGGGAAAAAGTAAATTTACAAATAAATAAAACCGAATACGAGGTAAAATACACCAGAATACTTGTTAATTTTTAGAGCAATTGAAATGGATTTAAAATATCGAGTTTGTGTGACGAATTCTAAGTTGAAGAGATAGAGCATAGTTTAAATATACTTATGTAAGAGGAAAAATTAAGTTTACAAATAAGCAAATGTGAATATGAGATAAGAAAAAAACCGAAAATACTTGTTAAGTTTTAAAGCAATTAAAATCGGTTTAAAATATCAAAAATGTGTAAAGAATTCTAAGTTGAACAGATACAGCATAGATTAAAAATACTCATGCAAGAGGAAAAAAGTAAATTTACAAATAAGCAAATGTGAATACGTGGTAAAACACACCAGAATACTTGTTTTATAATATTATAGCAATGAAAATAGGTTTTAAATATTGAGAAAGTATGAAGAATCCTCAGTTGAAGAGATGGAACATAATTTAGAAACATTTGTTAAAAGGTAGAAGGTAAATTTAGAAATAAGTAAACATGAGGTGAAACACATCAGATTATTTAAGGTTTTAAAGCTGTTAAAATGGTTTAAAATATCAAAAATATATGGAAAACCCCAAGTTGGAGAAATCGAGTATAATTTGAAAATAAGCTTATGAGATAACGAAATTAAATTTACAAATAAGCAAAAATGAATACGAGGTAAAACATGCCAGAATATTTATTTAAGTTTTGCAGGAAATAAAATGGGTTTAACATATCAAAAACGTGTAATGAATTCTAAGTTGAACAGATAGAGAATAGTTTAAAAATACTTGTGTAAGAGGAAAAAAGTAAATTTACAAATAAGCAAACGTGGATACGATTTAAAATACACGAGAATACTTCTTTTATGATTTTAGAACAGTTGAAATTAGTTTTAAATATTGAGAACATCCTCATATGTTCTCGATTTGAAGAGAAAAAGCATAGTTTAAAAGTACTTCTGTGAGAAAAAAGTAAAATTTACAAATAAGTAAACTTAAATATGAAGTAAAACACTTGAAAACATTTGTGTTAAGGTTTCATAACAAGTGATTTTGGAACGTTACTTTATTTTACCCCTTAACATATAAATTATTATAACGGCTTGTCTAACAATATAAAGAAAATAATATATGATTTTTAATCGTATATAATCGTATAAATATATTACATTCAATCGGTAAAAACATAATATTAACAATCTAACTCTATTAAACATCATCTTATTTTATTTATTATTTAAAAAATATTTTTCAACAATAGAACAGTTTTAAAAATAAATGTTTACGCTGATTAGAATTAGTTATGTGTCACGATTAATGTCAAAAAAATAAAAATTCTATCGTGGAATTTAATTATGAAATAAAAATAAATAACGACAATTTTTAGCGCTAAAAAATGCTTTAAAAGAAATTAAAAGCATTTTGTAAATAAATAACGCTTTAGCTTCAAATTCATTAATAGTAATGAAACACACTTTAAACATATTTTCAAATTATTCAATTTATTTATTATAAACATTTCATCAAAAATTTACTTAAAATGAAAAAAGTACGTAAGGATTCTACATAAAATATATTAAACCGTTTAAGATTTCTTTTCTATAAATTTTATGCAAAAAACTTCGTTAATTGAATTTCTTCATTTCTCATATACATCTTTTTTTATTCTATTCCTTTATTCGAAGTTTTGAAGAACTCCTGAGATGAATAAAAAGTAAATATGGATATCAATTGAGAATTCCTTTCACTATATTTTCTTGAGATATGCACATAAAGAGAGAAGCATATGGAATTTTAAACCCGCTTTTTTCTTCCATTTCCTTTTTTTTCCTGCGCCGGAAAGATTCTAGAAGAATTTTTTTCCTTCATCGAGAGAAAACGAAGAGCTTTATGGAACTCTGTACCATATGAGAAAAATTCATAGAATAAATTTGGCAGTGTAACAGAACTTGAAAGAATTTTTTTTACTGAAGACTCGAACTTAAAAAAATAAATTGGCATAGTAAAATTCTAATAGAAAGAGTAGATGGAATACATTAAATTAAGAATAACTTTAAAAAAAAGCTTATTTAATGCTGATTCAATCAAATTGTTAGAACTCTTATTTAAAATGTATTTATGGTGCATTTCATCCAACTTCACTTCTAAATAACTTTCATTAATTTAGTTGATTTATATAAATTTCACTTATTTTTGAGCTTTGATGTGGTTTAAAATAGTGTTTATATATTAAGTATCCCCTAAAAGTAATGAAAAGAAAAGTACATATAATTTTATACAAAGAGAAAAAAGTTAATAATTTTAAAATTAGAGCCTTGAGCAGTAATACATTTCAATCGACAGTTACGGCTACGGGCTGTAGCATTGATAGAATTTTACTCATTTTTTTTTAATTTCACTCATTTTGAAAAATGCCGCGAAGCCTTGTATCTCTACAGCTCTTTAGTACACTTGGAGTTCATCAAAATGGCGTTTTTTTACTGTCCTTTACAGTTCGTGGAAAAACCCCCATCGGGATCAAGGGCGGGATTCTATGTTCTACGGTAAAGAACAGGGATGTGTTCCTGTTAGGTATTCAGTCACAATTACCTCCGAGGGGGCCGAGAATTGTCTTATTGGACGATCCTTCTACCGGTGATTCCTCGGCATACGCGATGTTCTGCTCTCTAAACGAAAAGTCTTTGGGATACCTTTTTGTAGAGTTTATTCGCATTCTGATGTAAACGCACATATATACATTTAAAAGTCTTAAGCCAGAAGGTGGGGTCAATTTCGGTTCTCGAACCGTGCAACTGAAACCTTGAAGATCTCTTCACACTCTGACTTCGATTGACAATCTGCGTTTCGTTCTCTCTATTGTTGCTTGCTGCTCGTTTCATTCGAGATAACAATATCGGATAACGGATGGAAATATTGTCGGTACATTCCTACTTATTATTGTTGTAACGTTTGCACGAGTTGAACTAGTTTGCTAAAAATTTTTGTCTACATTTCGATCTTGACATATGGAAGCATACCGTTGAGATAGGTATACCAGATAGAAAACTTCAATATTTCGTCTTAAAGAAAATAGACTTCAATATATATTTACCTCATTGTAACAATAAGTTAATTCTGTTCAGCTTTTTTTACCCCTTCTCGCAAGCCTTCGACAAAAGACTTACAACACAGGACCGGTTTGAACTAGAAAGAAACTCCAGACTTCAACCAATAGAAGGGTCCGTTGGTTTTTCGGGATTCTGACTGCTCTGTTCTGGACTGAACCCCTGTTTTTCCCCGCGTGGCAGTCGGATTTTTTTAGAGGACAAGGTTGTTACCAAAGGAATGAACAGGGTGAATGCTGCTGGCATCCGCTGCTTGCGGGATAGATATATTTTTGGAGCGTAAAGAGAAAAAAGCCAAAGAGACGCCATGATTCGCGAAACCGATGCCGAGTCGAGAGGAGTCATCCCTATCTACAAATGATACGTTGTATTCCTTAGGCATTTATTTAATTGTATAAATTCATTTAATCAAAGAATATTTGTCCAAGTGTTTACTAATGAGTTTAGATTTCTTCTTTCTCAAACACTAGGTCAACGTAACATTATATTTACACGGGGTCAATTTTGATCCTAAAGGAAGGGGCTTTTATTCTTCAAAAATAATGTATTGGACATCGTCGGCAAAAATCTCCACTCCATCTTGTTTTCAGCTCAATTTTTATCTACGTTTCCAACCACGGAAAACTAAAAACAGAGCCAAATCTATCTCGAGCTGACATCACGTGATTCATCCTTTAAGTGATTCAGCACTTCCGAGTAAAATTGTGACTTGACAATTGAAAATTGTGCAGTTGAATGTAAACTTAATCAGAGTTCGATGTTCCAATTATTCCTCACTCGTTAGAACGTTTCATTAGTTTTTTTAGACGATGGTCCTACGTACTGTGAAGAGCCCCCTTTTGTTCAGAACACGGAAGACCGAAATCAGCTGATCTGAATTCCTCCTGTTTGGATCCGGCTACAATAGCGAGGCGACGCCGTATCTGGGATGCTGACAGTTTGGTTTAATAGGCGTCAAGCCCCTCATCGGTTGCGGTATTGACCCCGGACGATTGCCTGGAGAAGTCCGGAATAGGGACAGCCAGCGAATGGAAATTGAATTAACCCTCCGAGTGGAACACACCGAGGAAGAAAGTCTCCAAAAATTACGCTAAAGTTTCATTGTGTCAGTGACCAAAGTGTTCTATGATTTTTTACTTCACCCTTTGTCGACTAGATTGGAATACGGGAAACCCACCCTCGTTACTGTCCCTTTACTTTCGGTTATAAATAGATATATAAATAGACATTATAGGTTGTTAAATTTTAATACACATAAAGCCCGTCAAGTCTCGAAGATCATCCCATAAGAAATAACGGCTTCTAAAAGTACAAATAAAAATATTCTTTAAGAGAATGATTTATATCTTTTTTATGAAAGTCATTCAAGCTATTTAAGTGGTGCAATTAGAGATACATCTGTTACCCCAAAGGAAATACTTCGAAATAGAGATTTACAAAGCCATGAAAAGCTATCAGCGTCTTTGTGCCTCAGGGAGTAGGTGTGCAGTTCCTAAACAATCGACCTGACCCTCCTACCTCAAAACTCCATAGGGGAAAACACTGGCAGAAATGTACATTACATCCATTTTCGGAACGTTTTTGGAGGTCGAAAATTGTACATGACAACCGCTTTGAAGACGTCATCGGTTTGGCGGAATTTTACGTGCTAACCGCCTAGAGGGCTAAAAAAAAACTAGCTGTCCCCTTAGCTGTAGTTCTCAGGTAACTGGAATCGTAACTGACCCAAAAACGGTTGGCGGTACCGTCACTGACCATCAAGTATAAAAAGAGTAGTATTTTGAGACCATCGGCTTTTCGACATTTTTTTACGTAGGTGTTTTGACCTCGTGGAGGCTTTCGTGTATTTTGACCTTAGCCAGCTTTTGAGTGATTACGTTCGGGAGACTCGTCAAGTCCGCTCACCTAAGGAACGGCAGGGTCTCGGACACCGAACGGGGGATAGATTGGGTTTGCATTGCATCCTGGAAAAGCCTTCCCATTTTGTGAGATTATTTAATCTTTTTTTCCGACTGTGATCGTCGTGGAAATGTTATGCAAGAACCATTCTTTTACTTTACGACTTGTTTTGAGAGATTAGAATCCCAGTGTATATAAGTAGTATTTAATCCAGAAAATAAAAGTGATTTCAATTCTATTACGACTGTGATCCTTCTCCACCCAAGGACATTGATGTCGTCACAGTATTGATCAATTTCAATGTTCTGTCGGATTTTCCTGTACGCAGTGGGATTCTTGTAGACTTGTGATTGTGACATAAATTTATTTTTGCAAGCCTACTTTAAAAATTGCAAGGTCTCATTGCATACGGCAGTTCTTTACCCACTAAAAACTGCAGTCATTAAGCCACACATAAAAAAATAAAAAATAAAAATAAAAATTATAGTATTTTTCAGACCATCCATGGTTGGAGCTCTATCACCAAAACTTTTCAGGATCACTTATTTAGTGCTGTAAGGATAAGAGCGAGCCAGACAATCAGATATTTTATGAAAATAAATATTATGTGGGGGACTATAGGTATCCAAGCTAAGTTACATAAAGTAGTAATAGAAAATTAGTTAAGCAAAGCAGAATTTTTTTTTTATCTCAATGCTGTCAAAAGTTGCCACAAATAAAAATGAACAAAAATTGTTATTTTATGTATAAAATTACTAGAAATTTATTTTAGAATACAATTATAATTATTTTGGTTAATTTGACAAAAATAACAACGCTTAAATACGATTGTGTAGTTATATAAGATTATTTCAGCTAAGCACAAATAAATTTGTTCTAGTTATCGCTACAGGCTGCCAAAACTAACACAATGACTTTAAAGGTTGTCATTTTTCTATATAGTCACCAAAAATTTATTTTTGAATATAATTATATGTAAATTGGATAAATTGATTAAAATATAATTACATAAATACGTGTGTAATTATATAAGATTATTTCAGCTAATCAGAAATAAATTTGGTCTAGTGATCGGTACAGGCTGCCGAAACTAACACAACGACTTTCCACTAAAGGTTGTCAGTTTTGGTCTAGAGTTACCAAAAATTTATTTTTGAATATAATTATATGTAAATTGGATAAATATATTAAAATATAATTGCATAAATACGTGTATAATTATATGAGATTAGTTAAGCTAAGCAAAAATAAATTGATTTTCTACAAGTTGCTAAAAATTGACAAAAATAAAAAGAGAACAAAGAATTTTTGCAGAAGATTGTCCTTTTATTTAAAGAATAGCAAGAAATTTATTTTAGTATAATTATATTTAACCCTCTAAGCGGGTAGCACGTACAATTCCGCCGGCTGTCACAGACAATTTTCAACCTCCAAAATCGTTCCGAAAATAGATGTATTGTACATCTCTGACATTGCTTTCCCCCATGGAGTTTTGAAGTAGGAGGGTCAGGTTGATTGTTTATTGACTGAGCCCTTCTTTGACTGACATTTATTGAGGGATACACCCCTACTTTTTGAGGAACAAAGATGCTGATAGCTTCTCATGGCTTTGTCAATCTCTATTTCGAAGTATTTCGTTTGCGGTAACAGATATATCTCTAATTGCACCACTGAAATATCTTGGATGACTTTAGTAAAAAAATATAAATAATTCTCTTAAAAAATATTTTTATTCGTACTTTTAGAATACATTATTTCTTATGTGATAATCTTCGAGACTTGACGAGCTTTAAGTATAGTAAAAATTAACAATCAATAATGCTATTTATATATGTATTTATAACAGGAAGGAACGGGATAATAAGTACGGTGGGGCAACGGGGGAAGTAAAAAATCATTGAACGCTTTGGTCACTGACACAATAAAACTTTAGCGTATTTTTTGGAGACTTTTTAACCCGGTGTGTTCCACTCAGAGGGTTAAGTTTGTTAGTTTAAATGAAATAACAATACATATATATGTGTGTGAAGTTATGTAAGTTTAGTTAAGCTAAGCAGTAATAAATTTGGTTTTCTCCTGGTTGCCAGCATCAGAAAAGAAACAAATTCATTTTGGTAAAGGTTGTTTGTCATTTTAGGTATTGAATCAACAGAAATTTTTAGAATATAGAGTCTACTCCACTTATGGGACACTTTTTTTTCTTTCTTTTTTCTAATTTTTTGATATTAACGAATTATTGTCAAAAATTTACCTAATATTATTTTAACCTTTGCCTACATTATTAAATAGTTTTTAATCTCATATCCATTATAGAAAAATTATAAAAAATATTTAATAATCTTGTACTTTGTTTCAAGGTGTACTACCTGGTGGCTCACCTTGGGACAATTAAAAATAGATGTGAAAAATTCAATTATTGAATTACAATATGCTTAGAATTATTTATTCAAGAAAAGAAAAGTATTTCAAGTGATAAACATAATTATTAGAAATTAATATTTTCTAATTTTGTTTACAAAAAAAAAAAAAATTAGTTGATTAATACAAATTAGTTGAACGCACAAATTAAATTAACAAATTAGAATATTGTCAGCACGAACTGCTTCATTTTTTAGATATTCTTTATTTCTAATCTTGCCATTGTTAAGCCTAATAAGTTCTTAAAAGAAGAAATAACTGTTAATAAACACATGTTATGTAGGTTAAATTAAAAAAAATACTTTAAATGCAATATCTTTTTTGTAAAAATATTTGAAATAAAAGTTAGCTATCTTGGGACACTTGGGACACTTTTTTTTCTTTCTTTTTTCTAATTTTTTGATAATTTTTTGATATTAACGAATTATTGTCAAAAATTTACCTAATATTATTTTAACCTTTGCCTACATTATTAAATAGTTTTTAATCTCATATCCATTATAGAAAAATTATAAAAAATATTTAATAATCTTGTACTTTGTCCCAAGGTGTACTACCTGGTGGCTCACCTTGGGACAATTAAAAATAGATGTGAAAAATTCAATTATTGAATTACAATATGCTTAGAATTATTTATTCAAGAAAAGAAAAGTATTTCAAGTGATAAACATAATTATTAGAAATTAATATTTTCTAATTTTGTTTACAAAAAAACAAACAAATTAGTTGATTAATACAAATTAGTTGAACGCACAAATTAAATTAACAAATTAGAATATTGTCAGCACGAACTGCTTCATTTTTTAGATATTCTTTATTTCTAATCCTTGCCATTGTTAAGCCTAATAAGTTCTTAAAAGAAGAAATAACTGTTAATAAACACATGTTATGTAGGTTAAATAAAAAAAAATACTTTAAATGCAATATCTTTTTGTAAAAATATTTGAAATAAAAGTTAGCTAGGTGTATGTTGTGTCCCAAGGTGGACCACCTTCACCTGTCCCAAGGTGTACCATACATGCTCTATGAAATTTTAGAATGCCATGTTCTTAGGCTTAGCACCAAATTTTTTGATATTAACGAATTATTGTCAAAAATTTACCTAATATTATTTTAACCTTTGCCTACATTATTAAATAGTTTTTAATCTCATATCCATTATAGAAAAATTATAAAAAATATTTAATAATCTTGTACTTTGTCCCAAGGTGTACTACCTGGTGGCTCACCTTGGGATAATTAAAAATAGATGTGAAAAATTCAATTATTGAATTACAATATGCTTGGAATTATTTATTCAAGAAAAGAAAAGTATTTCAAGTGATAAACATAATTATTAGAAATTAATATTTTCTAATTTTGTTTACAAAAAAAACAAATTAGTTGATTAATACAAATTAGTTGAACGCACAAATTAAATTAACAAATTAGAATATTGTCAGCACGAACTGCTTCATTTTTTAGATATTCTTTATTTCTAATTCTTGCCATTGTTAAGCCTAATAAGTTCTTAAAAGAAGAAATAACTGTTAATAAACACATGTTATGTAGGTTAAATAAAAAAAATACTTTAAATGCAATATCTTTTTGTAAAAATATTTGAAATAAAAGTTAGCTAGGTGTATGTTGTGTCCCAAGGTGGACCACCTCCACCTGTCCCAAGGTGTACCATACACGCTCTATGAAATTTTAGAATGCCATGTTCTTAGGCTTAGCACCAGAACAATTACTATTACATCAGTTTTATAGAGAAAGCTTTAAATTTCATTATAATACCTTTTATTTCAAAATATTTTCATTAAAAATCCACTTTACAACTTATCAAAATTTTACATGAAAGTTACTAGACATGTGCTCAAAATAAAAATCTTAATAAATCCTTACCTGCTTCATCAATGGAATCAAAACACATTTGACAAATTGACTGTGCTGACATCTATCTCCATCTACAAGAGCTAAGAGTTAATTTAAAATTTAGGGCAAAAAATTAAGCTGTCCCGAGGTGTACTGTGTCCCAAGGTGAGCCACTTTCCCCTAATATACAGTACATAAATATAAGGTGTGATTTTTCATTTTGTTTTGAAATTTAGTACTTGTGAACTAAAGGGGGGTTGAATTCATCTCATTTTGTATATCGTTTATTGTTTTCGAAATCACGGTGTCCCAAACTTATCACATTAAGCGGAGTCCAATGAAAATGTTTTAAAATTGGTTAGTTAGGTTAAAATATCAATACGCAAATGTATGTGTGTGTGTGTTAGTGTATTGATTTCATTTTAGCATTTCTCTTATACCAAAATAAATTATTTATCTCAAGTAACGATACAAACTCTTGATATCGCAATACAGCCAACATCACTGCAATATAAAAATAGAAACAGTTGCGTCATTGTATTAATAATTGACCGAGGTATAAACTGATGAGAAATACACACACAAATATGTTAGCATGCATTTATGGATACCATAAGTATATTTTTCTGTTTATTCAGACATTTCCCTTTCTTTCACAAACACACCTACTGCTTCGCAATTGGTCCACAGATTTAAGTTTCACAACATTCTGTTTGTGTGTCTAGACATTCCACGACCTACATCTGTGTAAGATATTACCACGTATTTGACCAGCTGTGTCTCTTGCGAAGGTTCCATTAGTCCCAACGAATTTTGTTTTTAACTTTTAGATCCTATTAATAATTTTTACATAATTAAGAAATCTTTCCAGGGGGAAGGTATGCACGATTGTGCAATTTGGGGTTTAAGTACTATAATTATGCACTGTAAGCTAATGTGGCAAATCATATAAAATTTCTAACATGCCTTCTAAGCTTAAATATGTATTTTATAAAAGTAATATTATTTCTACATAGGTAGTACATACATACATACATACATACATATATTGCTGCGAAATTCTAGTTTAGAGTTCGTTGATTGAATAGACTTTGGCTAACATAAAAACAATAACAATTTATTAACACGCCAAATGAATTACAATTACAACGGATGGCTATAAACTTGGCAACCTTTTGGCGAACTCTTTCAGAGCAAAACGGAGAGCATTAACACAGGTCCTACTTTCACCAGATCTGAGGGTGAACTGACTATTTTATCAGAACTCCCAGCCCATTTATATAGCTTTCGGGTTTCTGGAAATTCCACAAGCTTAAGTAAAACCCATATAAAAGGTGTCGACAACAAAGGTCACCAAGTAGCTAAATTCGGCTCAAAAATTAGTCTTCCAAAACTTCGCCAAGGAACCAATATCAATTCGTCAATTTTGTGAGATACCATATAAATTACATGTTTACAGCATTTTTAACAATATATACATACATATATATACATATATATATGCATATATACACATATATACATATTTATATACATATATATACATATATATATGCATATATACACATATATACATACATATATACACATATACACATATATATACATACATATATACACATATACACATATATACATACATATATACACATATATACATATATATATATACATACATATATATATATATATACACATATATATACACGTATACACACACACACACACACACACACACACACACACACACACCACACACATATATATATATATATTTATAATATATATATATATATATATATACATATATATACATATATATATATATGCATATATACATATACATATGTATATGCATATATACATACATACATATACATATATACATATACATACATACATACATACATACATACATACATACATACATACATACATACATACATACATACAGACATACATACATACATACATACATACATACATAATACATTGGAGAAAGTGTTATATTATAACAGATTTTTATATTTTTCTACCTGCAAAAATGTAGTATATGCATTTTCACAAAGAGGTAGATCCAGAAATCAGATAGATATATTTTCCCCTTTGCGACAAATATTTATAAATCGAACGAAGATCGGATATATCGAATATATATATTTTTTCTATCTTAGAATGTTTGTCCTCCATATTGCCTTCTCCTTTCCAGTATCTCCGAGAAATATGAAAAACCATGAAAAGAAAGATTTTTTGTTCAATACAAATACTTCGGTTGAAAAATGATGGTGTATATATATTCAATATTTTATGCAAAAGTGAAATATATATTTCCTTTTCTGATGTTCTCTTGAACGGGATGAAAAAATTGTATATATAAAGACTGAAAGTGGTGGAAATATGGAAACCTAGAAAGATTAGAAGATGGAAGTATAGGGAAAAAATTTAATATATATGTTGAAAAGTATAGAAATACATATTTTTGTGTATATATATGTTACATGACGAAATTGTATTTGTGATGAGGCGATTTAGATCATTAATATAATTGATATAATTAATTCAATGAATTAATTAATATAATTGCTATAAATAAAATGAGAAGTCAAATGCTTGGGATCTAAATCTGAACTCATCACATCTTTTGTAAAGGGGAGAGGACTCCCCTTTACAAAAAAGATTACGTTTTAAAGCTGACATAATATAGAAATTATATATATATATATATATATATATATATATATATATATATATATATATATATATATATATACATATATATATATATATATATATATATATATATATATATATATATACATATACACACATACATATACACACATATATATACACACACACACACACACATATATATATATATATATATATATATATATATATATATATATATATATATACATATATCATTGTAAGCATATGTATATGTTTAATATCTATCCTTAATATAAGATACATATATGTGTGTATGCACGCATATATGTATATACACACATATACACACATATATATATACACATATATATAAGAATGTATCTGTGATGATACGATTTATATCGTTAATATTATTGATATAATTAATTTAATGGATTAATTAATATAATTGCTATAAATAAAATGAGAAGTCAAATGCTTGGGATCTAAATCTGAACTCATCACATGTTTTGTAAAGGGGAGAAGACTTCCCTTTAGAAAAAAATAATTGAACTGATTTTTTCGTCGTGTGCGGGATTCTCGGGCGGGGTTCTGATCCCAGTCCCAGATTAGAATTGTGTCTCCGGATATGACACTGAATAAGAATGTACCTTTGAAGAGTTATTTATGAGTCCCTAAAGGACAGTGCCCAATTTGAAGGGGCAAGGTTTTTCCATGTTTGCGGTTTCAAGGAGGATTTATACAGCTCTGCAGATTACACGAAGAGAAATAAGAAAGGACAGAGATGAAAAAGATATAAAATAAAGAAAAGTCAAGACACAGAGGGTGTTTGGGAGACGAGGAGTGGAGTTGACCAGTTAGAGTTCAGGGTCGAAGAGCAGAATTCGTCATGAAGGGTTCAAGACTCGAGTACAGGGTTCGAGGACCAAAGGAAGACTTGGGTCCAAGAGAAGAAATCTAATGACTACGACATCTCGCAACGACCAGAAGTGCTTCAGCGCATCCACATTCCAGAATCACTCCAATTATTTTAGAAGGCTCCAGACCAGCGGTGAGGCTAAAGTCAACATTATCATCACACCAATCGATATAACAAGCAAGTTGTCTGCAAGAGCTATCAAGATTACCGCTTTGGCACATCCAATAGCTAGACAAAGGTACATTTTATAAATATTTGAATTTGAAATTATGTCCTCTCTCTTATTTGTCTTACTTTACCTAAATGTTAGGATATTATTAATATTAAATCTTAAATAATGTGGAATCTAGTAAAAAGTTTGGAAAAGCAAATTCTATAAAGTTTAAATCAATTTTTTTGTAGCAAAATACAGGGCGTAATAGTAGGGGTGTAAAGCCCCACTCCTTTGTTCATTCCCCATTTCTCTAGCTTGAAGATCAGAATTCTCGGAAATTCAAACAACGAAGGATAAGAAAAGAATGGGTTCCTTCTGAACGTATTGTGAATATTCCTTTGCCAGTTAAAATGAGGTTCGAAAACTGATAACATTAACCAATGTAACTATCCCATAAAGCGATCATTTTAACATACAAACGAAAAGAGAAAATCGGGACCCAGCGATTTCGATAATAATCAGCGACTGATAAATTAACCGCGATCACAATAT
>CM063508.1:184283693-184288693 GCA_032207245.1 Pardosa pseudoannulata | reverse complement strand
TAGATAAAATAAAAATGTAAACGTTTTTGTAATTTTTCTTACAAAATTCGAAATGTGTCAAAGTGACGTGTCCCACTAACCCAGTGTTAAACGAGGTATTTCAATTGTCAAAAACGCTAAAGTAATGTTTAGAAATTTTACTTCGAATGCTATATATATTAAAGGACGTAAATAACAACGAAAATGAAGGTAGATTTTCATCGTAGTTCTATATTTGTATAGGAATATCTGTTTACAGATTTTTAGTTCATTTTGTTTTAGGGGGCACATCATCTTTAAGTAGTTTCAAATGAAAGATTTTTTTCTTCATTTTCCAGTTAACATACCTTTTGAATCCTTATCATAAATACATAGAATTTTGAGTATTTTTCTCTACTTATGTTTAATTAACTTGCTGAATTTATTTGTATCTAAAAAATAAGACTTTTTTTATAAAGTAAAGAGTAAGGGCTTGTTAAAATGATTTTTTTTAAATTTTTCTGACACATTATGAATTACGACAACATAAAGTGAGCTCCATTAATAATTTTGATTTGTATTTGTAAATAATTATTAGTTTTAATTCTCCACCTGTTTCTGATTTTTGAAATTAACAAAAATATTTTAATATAGAATTTTTAAAATAGAAAAAATAATTTCTAAAACGTCTATCTCAACTACAACAGAAACGAAATGAAATTTAAAAAAAGCAACAAAAAGAAGGGTAGATTTTGACTGCACAGAATCTATAAAGTCTATCGTAATACTTGATAGAAATGACGACACCAAATCCTCATTATTTGATAAGAAGTAAATCTCTGTACTAAGTATCTACTCTAACGTTATCAACATTATTTTTTATAAAATACACGCTTGATTAAGTTATAAAAGAAGGAGTTTGATTCATCAAAAACTGATTTTGACTGGGCAAACTTGTCAAAATTTACAAAGGTACATGGTATAAATTACGACACCAACTCATCATTGTAAGACACATTTGTACTACATTCTCTAGGACTATCAACTTAAGCTTTTATAAAATGCACGCTTTGCTTAGGTTATATAGGAATGATATGTACCGTTTAGTAGTTCATAAAAATAGCTGTCGACTGGGTAGACTCGTCAAAATTAACAACGGTACATGACATGAATGACGACCCTCAACTATTCATTGCATCAGAAGGCGTTGATATGTGTTATAGACACCTTCTCTATGACCCATTTGTGAGATTATTTAATCTTTTTTATCCGACAGTGATCGTCATGGTAATTCAGTGCGAGCAAAAATCCTCTACATTTCGACTTGTTTTGGGAGAATTAGAATTGCTTTGTATATACTGTATATACGCCGTTTTTACTCCAGAAAAAATAAAAGTGATTTGCAATTCTATTGTGACTATGATTCTTCTTCAAGTTACTTCTACATTCAAGAACATTGAAGTAGTCACAATATGTACTAAGATTCTAAGAGATTCTTTATACTGTTTAGTTCACTAAACATATTTTTCATTGCACAAAATCTGAAATGTCTATCATGATACTTGATAGAAATGACGACACCAACTCCTCATTATTTGACAAGAAATTAATATCTGTACTATCTACCCTAAGGTTATCAATTTTAATTTTTATGAAATACACTTTTCCCTAGGTTTGAAAGGAAGGAGTGTAATTCATCGAAAACAAATTTTGACTAGGCAGACTTGTCAAAATTTACAAAAGTACAGGATATAAATTACGACACCAACTCATAATTGTAATACACATCTGTGCTACATTCTCTAGGACTATTACCTTAAGCATTTATAAAATACACGCTTTGCCTAGGTTATAAGCTAATGATGTGTATCGTTAAAAGAGTTCTTTTAAATGCTTGCAATGAAATACAGAAACATCTTTTGATTCGAGTATAATCATGCAGGTACAGTCTAAAACTGAAATTGAAAATGAAACGTCAAGTGGAGTGCAGTACACATGTCTTAAATTACATTTATCACATATTCGAAAGATACTCGAACAGAGAAAAATTCTGAACGAGTTTCAAGAAATCCGATTATGCATACAATTCGTTATCTGTAAGTAGCATTCTTTTCTTTTCAGATACGCACTGGAATTTATTTCGAAGTAGAAGAGAACGATTGATACTCCGAAATGCTATCAGTAAGGAAACGAACGATGTGTTTTGACAATGCTACAGACTGCATAACAATGGCGATAAACATGTAATGTTGCTTTCTTTAGAAAATTCTATTACGCTGAATTATCTAAAAGCGTTCCTTGATAATTCTGGAACAGATTGTTAGGAAACCGTCCATTTTTCCTCGGTCAATTAACTTTGCATATGGATTGGAGCTTGAGAGAAAAATGAGCGCATTATATTATGCTAAGGAATTTATGAATGAACAGATAATTTTTGTAACTGATGAAAGCAAAGACTTCCTCATAAGAACTAAACAAAATGACTATAATATAAAAGAATATTATACAGAAGGACTCGAAAGGATTAACCCTTCCTCTGTATATTGTAGTTGATATTTCTAATAATATAATGTTTTGTCAATAGTGTTGTTATTAAATTTTATTTTATTACATTTATTGTATCACTAGCATTTAGCCCGTTATATGACGGGATCAAACTTTTAATTTTAAAGAATTGAAAAGTACCCTATGAGTCAAATAAAAAAATGATTTGTTTTTAAACTGAAAATTGTCTAATACACACTCAATAAATTTTTTATATTCCTACTCCTCTAAAGTATCACAATATTGTGAATGAAGTTTAGAATCATGCTGAATTGATTCCAACGCGTGGTTATGTATAAAAAAGAAAAACACAAACGAACAAACTTCTTAGTTTTCAAAGATATATCACTTATACTCTAGATATCTATTAGTCCGTGAAATAGACTCCTAGACTTTTGCGAAAAGAATTTGTTGTTAATATAAGTGATAAATGTCTCATTGCAACAAAAAATAATCGATGATTCAATTTAAAGTTAGCCCATATGTACCTAATCTTTTATTGAAGCCAAATATAAAAGAAAATTATTGACGTAATAGCTAAGTTCAGTGATAAAAAGTTTGAAAATAATGTAGACGACATTTAAATAATATAAAATAAGAAATAATAAAATGGGATGGTTAAAAGAATGACGTCATAATGTTAGAAAAATGTTATTTTTACCTATTTGTGACAAATTGATAAATATAATCGCCTGCTTTTAATCGAGAAAAATAAAGCTCGAAATAATGGCATTAAAAGCTCGAAAAAGGGGGAAGATGAGGATTTTGAATATTTTAAAGACGACAGTATTTTTTGCTATTTATGAAGCCTATTTATACCAATTTATCTTAAAATAGAATGGATAGTTTCGGAGAAAAAAAAGTGACTCGCTTTGAAATTTGCTAACCCTAACTCATCAAGAATGCAATATGGATATCTCTATCCATTCCAGGTCTAACTGCTTCTAAACTTCGAAGACAGATGAAGAGATAACTTACGCTACTATTATATAGGGGTGGAGGAAATCAGAATTGATCACCGAGATACTTCTTAAATTCGAACTTGAAATCGAGTGACTTTATTCATGTCACCCAGTAATCATATAAGATTGCTTGAGAATTAAATAACATTAGCATTTCTGAAACAGCCAAAACCGCAAGTTTAAAAAAACAAGTTGCTAAAAGTCTCACTCTAACATGGTGATTCTCACAAGATTCATGTGATTTGAACTAAAAGTATGTAGAAAGAAAATACGTTAATGATTTCGTTCCTGGGGAAATTAAAATATTATTCTTTCTGAATCCAAATTCATTGAAAGAATTTTCATTACAAAGTGAGGGTTAAAAATGGAAAATATGTCATTTATATGGATATTTTTAATACATAAATATTTATATACATACATAAATATAAATATGCATATACATATATATATATATATATGTATATATATATATATGTATATATATATATATGTATATATATATATGATGTAAAGGCGAATGGAAAGCAGTCGTTCTTTTTTGATAATAATAAGTTTATTAAATCTTAGTTTCATTTAAAGGCAACACTTGCGACAGTTTTATTTGTTCGTGGCAGAGCTAAGCGTGGAATGTGTTGACAGCTCCATGTCCACGCCCTAACAGATTCTTCTCGCTTCATAAGTCCTCAGCTTCCTGTGAAATATCTCTGCGCTTGACAGAATTGAACCAAAAGTTTACGCAAACGTGGGTCTTTTCCAATTATTTTATTATTATAAAGATTTCCCTTTTAAAATCGTTTATAATTCAAGTAATTTCCAACTACCCCCTTTTTAGGCATGATATATATACACACATATATATATATATATACATGTATACATATACGCTAGATATATAATACTTATAGATGAGTGAGCGATTTTTATATAGTTTTTTTTTTGTAATTTTCAATATCTCTATAGAAAAGCAAAAGAAAATATAATTGTTATTTATTTACATGATATTATCAACGACATGATGATATAAATATATTTATTGAATAAATACTGAATTATTAGCTTATTCATTCTAAAAAGAATTAAAACTATTGATATTTTCAAGGATATGCTATAATAAATGCTAATAATAAGTTTAGACATACTATTAAAAACTTTCGTTAATTATCATAAATTAACTTATAACACTGTCTTGTTAGAGCTACTCTCTGATTTCTTACTTTATAATTAATTGCTTGTAACTACCAGTTCCTTATCCGAGCATGTGGTAAAGATCTTAAAGACATAATTATATAGCTCATTATTTCTTGTTTGCCCTAAGATACGGTGTTAAATAGCTTAAATTAAGTAGCATTGACGTTATTTTATCTACTTTATCAACTTTACGTACTAATTAAATTCCACAACTACAAAGAAATTTATATGTAAGCAGAGAAATGTAATTTTATAGTTAACTCAAATTTAATTTAAAATATACTTTTAATCAAGTTATTTTTACAAATATTTATCAATTAATATTGTGCAAAAATATATTATCAA
>CM063508.1:184268693-184271193 GCA_032207245.1 Pardosa pseudoannulata | reverse complement strand
GAGCAGCATTAAAAGCGAAAGAGCCCGAGTAATTAATTAAACGAGATTTCTTCAAATCATGCAGTAAACAGAATATAAAAATAGCGGAATTAAACGCCAACTGGTCTGAAATGTCGCGCAAAAGAAACGAATTGGCTTAATAAATAAATGATTGGGTAAGTTTTCTTTAAAGGCAGTAATTAAGGAAATTAATATATATTTTTCCTTTTTTAAAGGTTGTGTGTTAACGCGGCGCTAGCAATTAAGCAGTGTGAGAGAAGAAAAACTTTGCATCCTCCTCGAACGAAATTTAAGCGTATTATTAAATAATAAATTAATGCTCCGAGCAATTATTAATTATTGCTTGTATTTAATCTTCATTATTTTTATTGTAATCTACACATTACTGAAATTATAGGTTGGAAATTATGGGAATAAAAAATGATTTTTTAATTAAAATTCTTAAACGCTTTAATTACTTTTTAATGCTGAATTATTCATAATACATGAAATTAAATGTATGCTCATTTATACACATACATGGCCCGATCAAGAAGAAGTTGGGGCTAGACCAGGCAGCCTTTCCGCCCTCCCTACTCTCCTTTCAAGGCAAAAAAAATTAGTTTATTAAAGAGGATACAAACGAATATCTTTGGGGAAAGTTTATATTAATTTTTTTTATATTTACATACTTTTGTAGTACAATCGAATGCCAAAAATTTGTCTATCCTCAAGGATGTAAACTGTAACACTTGCAATTAAGTTTTTATATAAAAATTAAATAGCATAGGTAAGATTAACAAATAATAGCTATTCGTAGATTTTAAGAGACAATTAATAAGAGAAAAAAAATAATAAAATTATGAAATTCTTAAGAAAATAACAATTGCATTCAGAAATACAATAAAAAGTGCTAATATTCCTTTATAACTGGCTGAAATTTTTAATTTATTACTAATTTATATTATATAATATATAAGAAAAATGCTATATATAAAATAAATAAGTAAACTGTGTGATTTTGATAAAATTGTCAACATTTTAACTGTTTTTATTTAATTTCTGAGTAAAGTTTTATGAAATATTACTTCAAGAATAACAAAAAGCATTTTCAAATTTTAAGCAATAAATTATTTAAAATTTAATAATTAAGAACCAAATTTTAGGGGGCCAAGGGCCTATGCCCAGTCGGCTTTAATCAGGCCCTGAACACATATCTGCATACATGAAAAAATGTAAACATAAAGAATGATTAAGGTTTAATTTTAATTATACTGAAATTTAATTTTTCAGTGTAATTATTCGAAACACAGTAGCTGCTTGTTTTTATCATATGTAACACGATATATTGCATTTTTCTATGACTTTGAAATTTTTATTCATTGATTCCTGAAAAGTATGTCTGTATTTATACATAAAATTAAAAAGTTTAATATAACTTCTTTGTCTTTATAATACTGATTCGTTTTATTCATGTATATAAACTATTAACTTTCATACATTTCTATACAATGGACAGTAAGTAAACATTTAAAAAAAACCTTAAATCTTTTTTAAACCTTAAAAATTTGTATTATATTATTTTTATAGTTTTAAAATCCCATTTCGAAATCATTCAAAATAAACCCCATTAAAATATTCGACTTTTAACTCGTAATACTACATAATATGTATGAAACATAGCGTGGCCGGTTATGCTTCGAGAATGTACCGTAATAAAAAAAAATACAAATTTTCAGGATATATAAGTTTAGGATATATAAGTTTTGCAGCAACTTTATTTGACAGGTCCACAGCCAAAATCCAACAAAGAATGGTCGCACGAACTTTTATAACCTTGGAGACGCCACAGTGTGAGAAAGGAATTTGTTTACTCAGCAAAGTAGAAATGCTCTTAATCAGCAAAATAAGTTGGCGGGTTAAGCTCGCCAACAGGAAGGAGACAAAAGAGTTTAACGCAAAGAGGCCACTAAAAAGATTAATAAATTGCGAGTTTTATGGTTTTTTAATAGATGATTTAGTAATTTTAGTTTCGAATTATTAAATTTTTACATAAAATACATTGGATAATCATAGCTTTTGAGGACGCTATAAAAACCTAATGGATTTTACTGAAAATTTTGCTTTTTTCAACTTGCTCGCATCCTAAATAAAAATTATTTCCCATACTGATTTCAAACATTCATAGTACATATATACAAGACCACTGATTCTCAACCACTGTGCCTCAGCAATTTTGTGAGCCGCTAAATTTTAAGAATTTATATTTTTCGATTTTTATTTTACACTCGAAACTCTCGAAGTGAGGACAGTTTTATCAGTATTAACCAACAAAAAACGAAAGAGAGATCAAGAGTGATAAATGTAAAAGGCGATATGACAGTATCATTGTTATTTTTACGACGAAATATAAACAAAATTACCAAAAATCATCAAGCTCAAATTTCTCATTCTCATTATTAACTTGAAATTAATCCCTTAATAAACGTAGTTTTGTTCTTGTGTTACATATTATTTTATT
>CM063508.1:184251193-184263693 GCA_032207245.1 Pardosa pseudoannulata | reverse complement strand
CCTTACAGACGTCAAACTTAAAAAAACATCATAATTTGGAAAGGTCTTTATACCTCAACTGTCTATTAAAGCTATTTATATGCTAAAACTTATTTTTAGCACACAATAAAAATGAGCTATTTAAAGCAAAATTTGTGATATCAATAGGAATATAAATCAACAAAATAAAGGAAGAATTTTTTAAAACGAATCGGTTATTGTTTTTGAGGAAATCAACGAGGAAAGTTAAAATCCCTTTGTTTCAAGCCGAAAAACACTTTCCTTTTCTAATTGTAAAATTTGCATGGATTATTTTTAGATTTTAACCTTTGATGTAAACGCTTATAAACATTTTCGAAAACGACATGAAAAAAACATTTTTCCTGCTTAAATTTGTGTATAATTTTTAAAAAAAGAATAGAAAGTAATTATTTAAAACAATATTGACTACTGTATTTAATTTTTTCTGTATGTCCACAATGTGCAATATAAAGATATTTTGTTTAATTTTCTTAATTTTAATTTCATAACATTAAATTTTGTTCATTAAATCGTTTCTTTCATACAGATGGGAACTCATTCTTTTATACATACTGTGACGAACAGGTTACTAGAGAACACTGTTGCACAAGCAACACCAGAAAAGTATCTTAACTTTTAAATTACCATGGAATAGTCGTATTAGTTAGTAGTAGGTTGGTCATTGACAGCTAGTCACACAAACCGAAATTCAAATAGACTCCTTGGGGTCTATGAGAAGTACGAGGCGCATCCAGAATGTAATTTTCCAGATGTTTTCACCTTTAAAGTAAACGTAATTAGCCGTGTCAATTGCACGTACGTAACAGATCTATGACGTATTAATTATGATTTATGCCAACTGGACAAGTCCCGATTCGTGCCAATAGCGGGGTTGCAGTGGTCCGAAATGGAAACTCTAATTACTTTTCCCGCCGCCTGCAATGTTAGTCGGTGATCTTGAATGCACAAACCATTGTTCCAATTTAAATTCATTGTCAGCTCTGTCAGGTCTATCAGCCGAAACTGACACCTGAACACAAAATTCGACGCTTAGGAGCAGCACTGACATTTCTGCTATGGTATCATGATGACGGCGACGAGTTTCTCGACAGGTTCGTCATAAGCAATGAGACTTGGATTTCGCACTTTACCCCGGAAACCAAGCAGCAGTCAATGTATTGACATCATAGTGGATCTTCGGTCAGGATCCAATTCAAAAATACGCTTTCGGTACGGAAGGGTATGTGCACGGTGGTCTGGAATAAATATGTCCTTGAATTTGTGAGTTCTTATTTTCTTATAAATAGGGAAACCTACTTTCTGGATGCTCTTCGTATTAGTGAAATACTTGCCTATAAAAATGTTCTAGTTAAATTATAACCGGTCCTGTGCTCTCATGACATACTATGTGCACTTTATTCTCCCACCTTACAAACAGAAATCTTTATTAAAAATTAATAACTATTACTTTTTATTAAACTAAAATGAAATATATTAGATCGGCACTCAAATCGATAAGGGTACAGCTACCCTGCTTACATCGAATCTACAACCTTTTTTTTCCGTACATGTAGCTGAGAGCGGGGTCAACAGGCACAAAATAAAAAGTTCGTCTTCGAAGATTACCGAAAAGAACATGGAGAACAACCAAAAATAATCTGTAACTTTGCAAATATACATTAAGTGAACCCATAGTGTGCAAAGAAGAGGTTACTTATTAAATTCATATTCGAAAAGTTTAGATTGACATTTTAGTTTGTTAAAAATTTTCTTTTTTACATCACGGAAGCTATTTTGACAGGGATTTAATGGTCAGATCGTTTTAAACTGATTTGATTATTCTTACAGACAGCGTGTTTTGGACCTATGAACTCTCTAAAAAATCAACGCTCTACCTGCTCCACCATCTTGGGTCGTGTTCAAATGACAAAACTTCAGTTGAACCTTCACGGAGCAGGGAAATTATTTGTTTTTCTTCCCTAAAGCCAAATAGTCACTCCAGATATGAAATATCCCCTATATAATAATAACCTAATTTATCTGTCTGTCTGTCCACGAATTTATAAAGTTGGAATGGATAGAAGCATCCATATTAGATTCTTGAGGATATAGTGTTAGCAAAATTCAAATCGAGTAAAGTTAACGTTCTCCTATTGGTCCTATTTTAAAATAAATTGGTATAAATATGCTTCATATGACATCGAAAAATACTGTCATCTTTAAATCTTTCTAAATTCACATTCATTCCATCTCATTAAACCATTTCTTATTTTAAATTATTTAAATATCGTATGCATTCTTTTCATACGTTTTATCACTGAACTTAGATATTACTTAAATAATTTTCTTTTTTACTTGGCTTAAACAATACATTAGGTACGTATGTGATAATTTTAAATTGAATCCTCGATTATTTTTTGTTGCAATGAAAATTTTATCACCGGTATTAACAACAAATTCTTCCTCCAGGAAGTAGTGGAAATGATAGTTTCATTAATTTACATCCATTAATTAATGTGGCAAAAACACTATAAAGAAACGATCATTTCGAGGTAGCTAAGAAAACTTTGAATTATCTTTCTAAATGAGTTAAACGTGATTCTAAACTGCATTCACAGATACTTTAAAGGAGTATGAAGATAAACAAATGATTGAGCATGTACCAGATAATTCTCAGCCAAAAAACAAACCATTTTTTACCTGCCTTACAGGGTACTTTACAATTCTGGTAAATTAAAAATTTTACTGATCACGTCATATGACGGACTATAAGCTAGTAAAGAACCAAGTTCCCGATAGACCAAGGAGCAATACCAAGGACAGGATTATGACCAGTAAAAGAAATACTGTGTACTTTTTATTCTATACAAAAAAGGGAGGGTCTGTAAGGACGGAATCAGTAAAATTAAAAAATTTTACTGATCCCTTCATATGACGGGCCATATGCCAGTTTAGATTAGGGCGACATTGATACGGGGATATACGAAGAACAAGTACATCTATATAGTGTTAAAACAGTTACAGGATTGGTAAGGAAGGGCAAGTGCCTTACTAGAATATGAAAAAAACTACAAGGTTGATACATAAAGGACTAATATCCCCATATAGTGTGAAAATAAGGGTTACGTATTTATAATTGATATTCGAAAGTTTTAGGTTGCCTTTTGGATTTAATAAGAAGTATTTACATGACAGGTATTTAGGCTTAAATTTAGAGCCTAATTCAAATGGTTAAGAAAATCCATACAGGCAGTGGTATTCAAACCTGCACAATATACCGAAAAGTTCCTACAGCTCGTCTCTCGCCCTTCGTATTATAAAATTAAATTAACTTAGATTAACCTTCGATGAGTAGATTTGGTTTGGTTTGTGACTCTACGGTCTACTCTTTTGTTAAAGAAATGAATATGAGACTGAGATCTACTGTTTAAAGCCGATTCCAAATGGTTACGAACAACCACTTATCGGAGTAAAATTTTTTTATTGATCAAAGCCAGTTCTGAATTCATTCGGCATTCCAAATATACAGTCAGTATCGGCTATATGGTCACCCGCTTATAAAGGCCCTCCGCTTATAGGGTCAGTTTTCTAAAGTCCCGTCTAACTTAATAGGGAACTTTTGTTAAAGCGCACCGCTTATACAAGTTCATACAGTCATTTTCTTTTTCTTGTTACCGGTTACAGGGCCAGTTTCCATTGTTTTTCTTTTCGTTTATTCTTTATTTTTTTTTAAAGAAGCCAGTCGAAATTGGAGAGTACCTGAATTTAAGCCTTTATATTCCTCCCTTTTACCCTTTCATGTTTGTGTAGACTCATCGTCGGAGTTTTCCCACCTCTCTCATTCTCGTCCCTTTGATAACAAATGTACACCTGTCTGTTTAATAATTGAAGTCATCTCTCTCATACATGACTTCAGGTATTATTTTACTAATTCCGAAGCAGCAGGTGATCATTTAAAAGCTATTAGGGACTAAGAAAAAAGTTGTGTTAATAACCAACAAAGAAAGCAAACTTGTATATCTGATTATTTTTAAATACATTGAACAGGAATGTATGTATGTACGTGTGCTGCACTTTGATTAGTAAGGTAAATTAATATATTTCTCCCCCAAGAAATATTGCATATTTTTAATGTAGTTTTTACTTCTCGAATTAATTTTTAAAATGTTCTTAAAAGTATAATTATTTGTTTATTAGGTGAATATAACCTTGCCACAATTCAATAGGGTTGTATTGTTCCGCATATAGGGCCACCACGCTTATAGGGTCTTATTTTTCTGCCCCGCAGAGCTGATCATATAACCGATAAAGAATGTATTATATTTTAGTTTTAAGATTCCAGTGACAATTGATGAGGGATAAGCTCCAAAAAACAAATATTAAAGCACAGATATGCACATTAAATCTGCCTACATCCCATTTGAGGTCGCTAATTTACCGGGTAAGTCTTTCCTCGAAAACGTTAATTTCCTATCATCGCGAGGTTTCTTCGGGGAATGTATCAATTCCATTATCTCCCCGCAATAAGGCTTTTAATTTGATATATCCTTGAGGGCAATGAATTGAGCCTTAATTCTTCTTCATGCACGTCACATTAAATGAGTCATTATGTTACGAGGCTTACGCAAAGTGAGAGTTATTACGCATAATTTTTCAAGTTAATTATAATTCTTGGCAGGATTTAATTAATCACACGGCGGAATGTTTCTTTAAATGATACTGGAAACATTCTGAAAATCATTACGCGCGTGTTGTAGGTGAAGTTAATTAACTTTTCTTTTAACATTTATTCGCTAAAGTTCGCAACCGTTTTATATGTTAGAAGCTTTCTCTTTCTCTCTTTTTTTTCTCAAAAACTCTCTCTCTCTCTCTCAAAAATGTAAAGGCTGTTTCTACTGGATGAAAAATGGTGGGTGATGTTAAAATTTAGCGCAAAGTTTAACCGAACGTATTAATGAATGTAACGTTGGAATTAAAACATGGCTAATGGAATACTTTAACATCGTGTCAAGATTTACGTTCAGTAGATTTACCCGTTTCAACTCTGGTATACTGGTTCATTAATAAAGAAATTTAATTACGCTCTTTACGAATGAAACAAGTTGTAATAAAGGTGAAATCAGTGCTTTAGACGCACTTTCAGAATAAAAGTGGTACAAACAGCCACTCGCATGTGAACTCATACAAATGTACTTATCTTATATATATTTATATATATATATATATATATATATACCTGGAATATATGAGAATATATATATATATATATATATATATATATATATAATACATCAAAATTATTTAACTTTAATATTTCCTTAAAAACCTCCTCTCTTCCATTCTAAATTCTTTAAATCTTTGCCCAGCCTCTAAATAGTTTAATCAAAGGAGTGTTTTCCACTTAACATTCTTCCCAAAGCTTTCTATTCTAAAAGTGTAAACTTTCTGTCTATTCAGCACGTTTCCCAGCTGTCACCGGCAAATGGCTCCGAATTTTTTTACTTATCTTGCATTTAATTCGCTTATTAAGTTTTTTTTTATCGCCTGAAAATTCTTTCTGTCTTCGCTCTTGGGTGCACCTCTGTTCGATCAGAGTGATCTCTGTGGCTTTTCTTTGTCTGTCGTTGGGTAGAATAGATGTCCGTTGTAGCAGCTCTGGAATAAAGTTTCAATTAGACTGGTGCCGTTCTCTTCAATGTCGGCCCGACTGCATTTTTATTACTGCTAGCTGTTGAGCTTTCTCCTTGTCAAGGAGTTTTATAAAAATTGGATTATATATATATATATATATATATATATATATATATATATATATATATATATATATATGTGTGTGTGTGTGTGTGTGTATATAAGGCATATATATGTTATGTTTATATATAAGGCATATACATGTTTATATATAAGGCATTTATATGTAACGGATGAAATTTCTCTCAGCGCCACATAAGAAAATATCCCATGTAATTTTTAATTTCCCGGGCTTACTCGACAATAAGTGAGCCTTACGTAGTTTGCAATCATCGCTTCATTACAAGGAAGCAGAGAAGTCCATGATAACTTAAATTTTATTTGAGATTAGGAAATGATATGGTTCTCTGACAAGAACAGAGCATGAAAGGATACACGAAAACACTTTTCTATCACAAATTTCGCCCCACAGCTAGAGATGACGTGAAGTCCATGAGTGAGCAGCTTAGTCAGCATTGTTAACAGTCAGAAAGGAACTGAGAACATTGGAAAAGTGAACTATATTTGGGGGGGGCAACGGAATAATGATTTTTCTGTAGATTTATATTGAATAATGTCACACATTCTGCTTTGAAATTAGAGTCAAATTACTGTTTTAACAATCTCGGAAATCTCTTAAACATTTCTTTTTAAATTTCAATAGAATACTGAATATTGATTCATTATACCGATTTTTAAGATTCATTAGGTTCACTATAAAAGGATAAATTAGCATTTAAAATAATAGGTAAAATATTTCATGACATAATAAGCTAGTTCAGTGTAAGGGCGTTTAAATTCAAATTATTTTGAATTGTTCTTTAACAGAGTCATAAGTAAGTGTGCTAGGGAAAAATCATGTACAGTGATCCTTCATTTTTCACGGTTAAAGGGGACCAGAACTTTCCGCGAAAACTGAAAAACCTCAAAGTAGTATTTGCCCCTAGGAATTTTCGTGTATGCGGGTACACGAATGTTTTAAATATGTAAGTAGTATTTATACTTTACGCATTTAAGACAAAAATTACAAAAGTATAAGTATTTACTTGAAGGTGTCAGTGCTAATGAATAAGGTTCATTACAAAACCTTATAGAGTAATAAACATTAATCAACATTGCTTTCTGACAGAGGCGAAGAGTCTTGTGCTGGTGGTGGAGTAGATGTTCTCACTTGACTCGTAGAAGCTTTAGACTTACTCGGAGACACTTCTGCTGGAGGTGCTGACAGTAGAGTCGGGGGGGGGCTTCACCTTGGCGAGAAACAGGATGATGGGTAGTTGTCTTTGTTTTTCCTTTTCTTCAAAATCTCCCTGTACAAGGATATAACATCTTCATCGTGAATACGGAAATCAACAGCTCTAACCCTATTATCGTCAATGTCTTGTGCAAATTCTTGCCATTTTGCACAATGGTTGAAGATTCTCCAGGGTAAAGCCAGGTTTTTTCAGTTTGTTCTTCGTCTTCCTCTTCATTTTCTTCCTCACTTGAAGACTTTGTTATCTGAAGAGACCGTGGTATGTACTCTAAATCAACTGAACTCAACTCTTGTTTGACATGCAGGAATCCTTCTCTCTCGAGGTATCAACATGAAACAACGCTCTTTTACGCAATGTGGCAGCCGGCATGGTTGTGTGTTTTCATTTTTATTTTTTAGTGAATATTCTGGAAAAATCCGCAAAACATGAAGCGCGAAGTAGAGAGGGAACACGGAATATATTTTTTAATGTAACGGAAGCCTCTTTCGCTCATAAGTCCTTTTTAAACTGCATTCTTCTCTTTTCCTGTGTTAAACATGGAAGATTTTACATAAAGTGCTTTCCTTGCAATATTTATTAAAGACAGAATTGTTATAGTTCCCTGCTTACGAAGGAAAGTGTTCCCTCTCTCATTAAGGCATGTTTTTGATGTCTTAAAGTAATGTCGTTTGGCTGCACCTCGGGAGAGCAGGAAATGTTCTTTTTTTAGTGATTTACTTAAGCACATACCTACTTTCGCCATCTTAGGTAAGGCATGTTGTTAAGAAGAACCAGAAAAGAAGGTAAGAATAAAATATGAAAACAGTAACTGGTAGAATACTGGAGATAATTCGATAGGTGAAGTAAAAGTAGGTTTAGTTTTATTTTATGCGATACATAAAGAACATTTCGTTGTAAAAGGATAACACCGTTAAATATTTTTTTATTTTTTAAATTTAAAAATCTTTTAAAAGTTGAGTCATTTAAAATAAATTTCATTGAAATATGTAAATAAGAACCATACAATGTTTGTGTTTAATATCATAAATTCTAAGAAACCTATAAAAAAATTTAAATGCATTTTTCTAAAAGTGATAAATTCCAACTTGTGCGCAATGTAAATAAAAAGTTATTGCACACATTGATTTCAATTTTTCCCTTTAAATACGTTATAGATCTGCAATAAAATTCTACCTAATTGTTAAAAAATTGTTTTAAAATCAATGCTATCATTTGCATCAATTGTACCTTAGGCCTTAGGGCTGTTACTGATTAAATTTTTTATAGAATAATGGAAAATTTCACCCCTTGTCTACAATATGATACACACATGTAATGCTTTATACTCTTGTAGGTATCATGCGAAACACTGTACACTACATTTTATATAAAAGCTTTTCTATTTTTTTATTTTATATTATTGTCCCATTGTCCCATTTCATATGTAAACATACAAATCATTAGATGTGTATATAAGTGATATTGAATATAGTCAAGGGATTAAAATATATATAAAGTATTATTAAATGCTATTGGTAATATTCATAAATTAACACCATAGAAATTTTGTAATTTTCAAATTAATTCACAAATTTGAAATAACAATAATAATGCACATTCAAAAGTTTAAAAAAGGTGATATATAAATTAACATATGCATTTTTAATACTCAATTAGGTAATTCTATCAAATTTTTCGGTGCAGTCACTCACAAACTTGTTTTGAGTATTTAAATAGAATTTACGCCTAAATGATATGCGAAATGAATTCCTAATCATTCTAATGTTTATGTAAAGGAACGAGATGAAATTATTCGCGAAAACCCGATACACAAGCGCATTTAAATAACAAAGGTACATAATTAAATATTGGAATATCCATAAATTCATTTAAAAACAATTTAGTACGCTTTTAACACGAGTTCCTTTTTAACTCCGTCGGAGCATCCTCCTCGCCGAGCATAATTGAATCAATATAATTCCTTCAACACAAACAGTTTTCTTTTTCGAACAAAATATTTCAAAAAGCAGCTTATTAAAAGGCAGATTACTATAAATCATATTTTCTCCATGGATTGTTTTATTTGTTAAATATAAACTCTTAATTGACTCGGAACGCTTTAAATCCCCCTCTTTCAGTTCGCAGCAAATGATTATTTAATTTTAAAGAAGCGGGCATTTATTTTTTGGGGCGGAAAGATACAGGTGGGATTCGTTTAATCTGTTTAAAAATGTTTCTTTAAATGATCCCAGAAAAGAGAAATAAAAGTCATCTCGGGCGAAAGCAGGTCGTCAAATTAATTAAAGCTTTTATTTCTTTTAAGATGCAATGGAGAGTTATGAAAATGTAAAACTGTAAAAGGCTTAAAGTGAAATAATCGCCGTGGTTTGTTTTTTTGTTTAAAGTTTTCGAGAAGGAAAATTTTCTACTTGAGGGATTAAATTTTCCAAAATGATGTAAAATTCATTTAACGAGTTTAAATATTAATACATAGTTGGAAAAAAAATACTTCGATGAATTTGTAAATATACCTCAGTTAATTTCTCAGTAGGAAAGAAGAAAAAAAAACAAATTTCTTAGCAGTTAATATTTCATATTTTACCTAATAAATAATTGTTTAGAGATGTTTCCACTCAGCAATTATTTATCTCGAAACAACACAAACAAATTTCTGTTTAATTTGTTTCATTCGTCTCTCCTATAAACACAAACATCTTTCTTTCTAGATTTTTTTTCTCCTCTTCGATATAATTAATTGCATAACCTATTCTAACGCATAACGGATTTGTTTAGTATCTTCAAATATTTACTTTCGAGATTAAGATTATTATGCACGGCAAAGAAGAAAAAAATATATCCAACTGGAGAATTTTTAAATGTTCATTTTAAGACAAAACAAAACTGATGGTAAAAAAATAAAGTACATAAAATTAAATAAGCAAATTAGTTATTTGTTTTTCAGCAGTTCAAACGATGTGAAAGACTTCATTATGTTTTTTGTTTTAATTTTCTAGTATTTATCTTTTTGTTATAAACAACAGATTTTTTAATGATATAAGCTTTAAATAAATCAATTAAAGAATATTAGTAGAAATTTAAAAATAAAGTTCAAATGAAAGAAATTACTGGAAAATTTTTATAAATACGGATTCATTATTGGATAAATAAGTGTAAAAATTAAAAAAGAGAATTTCTAATTATTTGTATTTTTTCATTATAAAGTGTTATATGTTTTAATTATTGTAAATTACTATGGAGAACGTGTAGCTGTAGGAGTAACGTGTTTTAATCCTTAGTGTATTGAATATACTTTCTCATGATCTTCTGTCATTAATAATAAAATTGCTGATTGAGAGAGAGACAGACAGACAGAGAGAGAGAAGGGGGGAGAATAGAGAGGGAGAGTGAGAGATATATATATACATACAGAGAAGGAGAGAGAGAGACAGACAGAGAGAGAGACAGATAGACAGACAGAGAAGGAGAGAGAAAGACAGACAGAGAGAGAGAGGAAGAATAGAGAGGGAGATAGAGAGAGAGAGAGAGACAGACGGACAGACGGACAGAGACAGACAGACAGACAGAGAAGGAGAGAGAGAGAGAGAGATACCCACATAAGTATCGTGTTTTTCTATCCCTAGATTTTCTCTTGTTATTTTGTGTCATGAACGTAGGAATACATTGTTATTTATCCTTTATTTGTTGCTTAGTTGTTTTATTTTCTTCCTCGCTGTTATTACTGCTTACTGAAAGAAACTCAAGATTGAAAGGCTAGGTCCATATAATCATGTTGTTTCATGTCATGAAGGTTAGGAAGATCATCCTTTTATTACCTTAAGAACCGAAATTTATGCTAAATATGTCAAGATTCTGTGATCAAATCTAAACCATAGATATGTTTTTACATTTTATGGTTGGAAATTATCAGTCAACACTTGCAGTGGAAAACTAGCAATGTACGCATACAGTAATAATTTAAAAAAAACTTGTAATGAATAAATTGAAAATATTTCGGGGAAAGATCCAGACCCCACCCTCTCTGTCGTCTTTGTCACGGATGTATTAACTGTTTTTTTTTATGAAGCCCAAAATGTTTGTTTTTTATATATAAATTCAAAAGTAGATTATAATAGTTATGACCTTTGAGCTATAAAGATATTTCGTCCTCTTACATATATTTTAATTTAGAAATTATAAAAATAAAAGGAAAGAATCAACTATTGTAATAATTTTCAGCTAGAAAGCTATTACCTCTTTTAAAATATCTCTTTATTTAGAAAAAAAAATTGTGTAAAAGGAAACACTAGACGATTATTGTGAAGACTTTTCCACTTTAAAGATATTACGTCTTTTTAAATACCCCTTAATGAGAAAAACAATAAAAAAGCAGAGAATAGACTACTGTAATATTTTTATACACAAAAAGGTGTTATATAATTTTAATATATTTAAATTTATACATTAAGCCACATAAAACCGAATACTGGACTATCATATTGAAGACTTTTCCGCTAGGAAGGTACTAAGTCCTCGTAACATCTCTTAATTTAGAAGAAAATATATAAAAGGAAACATTAGACTATTATAATGCTTTTTATACAAAAAGGTACTACGTCTTTATCTTTAAATTTAGAAAATATAACAATATAAAAGGACAGAATAGACTATTATAATGGAGACTTTACAGAAAAACAAGTACGTAGTCCTTTTAACTAACTGTTAATTTAAAAAAAATCAATATAATATTAAAGAATAGACTATTATAATGAACGCTTTACAGCTAAATAGGTAGTCATTTTACTATCTGCTAATTTAGATAAAAAAAATCAATATAATAGGAAAGAATAGACTATTATAATGAAGACTTTACAGCTAAACAGGTACTTAGACCTTTTAACTATGTGGTAATTTAGAAAAAAATCAATATAAAAGGACATAATAGACAATTATAATGAAGACTATACAGCTACACAGGTACTTAGCCCTTTTAAATATTTGTTAATTTTAAAGAAATCAACATAATAGGAAAGAATTGACTATTATAATGAAGACTTTGCAGTTCAACAGGTACTTAGTCCTTTAAAATTTCTGTTAATTTAGTATAAAAATCAATATAAAATGACAGAATAGACTATAATAATGAAAACTGTACAGCTAGACAGGTACTTAGTCCTTTTGACTATCTATTAATTAAAAAAAATATCGATATAATAGGAAAGAATAGACTATTATAATGAAGATTCTACAGCTAGACAGGTAGTATTTTTAACTATCCGTTATTTAAAAAAATCTATATAAAAGGAAAGAATAGACTATTATAATGAAGACTGTACAGCTAGACAAGCTCTTAGTCCTTTTAACTATCTGTTAATTTAGAAAAAAGTCCATATAAAAGGACAGAATAGGTGATTATAATGAAGACTTTACAGCTAAACAGGTACTTAGTCCTTTTAACTTTCTGTTAATTTACAATAAAAATCAATATTAAATGAAAAAATAGACTATAATAATGAAAACTGTAAAGCTAGACAGGTT
>CM063508.1:184236193-184241193 GCA_032207245.1 Pardosa pseudoannulata | reverse complement strand
TTTCTTGTAGACATGTGAACGGATAACAAACGTATATGTGTCGTGTGGAAGTTTTGGAAACATAGCGTGTATGCAAAACAACAAATGGCTCTGTGATAGCTGGTAGTACCACAGCGAGTGCGTTGAAATAGTTAGTGTCGTGCGAGTTGGAAGTAACCCCTGTTGAGCAAAGTGCTTAGAAAGACGCTGATCATTATTGAAACTTTCCTACCCACCGTGCTACTGTACGGTTTAGTAGGGAACTAATGGCTTTCACTAATTCACTGTCAGATTCCATGGCATTTCTCCCTCGGAGAACGATTATTTTGATGTAAGCTGGCTGCTCAATGCGGGTTACTTCCATCTCGCTAGAAACTCAGCAACTGAGTGATATAAAAGACCTCGCTGCGTTACTAACAGCTATCATAGAACCATCTGCTGTTATGCATACACACTGCCTGCTGAACTTGAACACGACACTTATACGCTTGTGATCTGTTCACATTCAAGAAAACATATAGTTGCCATAACTTATGACCCAATACTCTCTCTCTGTATATATATAAATATATATACACATACACAGTGGACTCCGCTTCTCCGCTTAATCTGATAACGGTTAATGTTATCAATCGCTTGTTGGTATCGAAATCGCTTGGTCCTGATTTTCTCTATTCATTTGTATGTTAAAATGATCGCTTAATGGGATTGTTACATCGGTTAATGTTATCCGTTTTCGAACCTCAATTTAACTGGCAAAGGAATATTCACAATCTATTTAGAAGGAACTCCTTTTTTCCTTTTCCTGGTGTTTAAATTTCCCAGAATTCTTCTTCTTCCCCCTAGGGAAATGGTGAATGATCAAATGAGTGAGGTATTACACGATCCTGGAATGTTTCAGAATACGCACATCTTGCTGGTGGTCAGTGGTTGTGAGATAAGCAGAATTGAACACATTCTTATCGGAACTGAGATGGAGTGTATTCCCATTTTTTGCCTTGCTCGCTTACATGCAGCTTGTCGATAGGGAAGCCAGAAAGCGAAATGATTGAACATTAAAACAAAAGATCGAGCTTCCACTTTAACAGAATCACAAGTCTGTCAGATTGTCATAGAGAAACAAACGAATGTCAGAATTGAGTTAGATGGAGAATCTCTTGTTATTGAACCACCTTCTACAAGTACTGAAATGAGAAATAAATCGAAAGTGTTGAAACGGGGAGTACTACAACGCTCCGATGACTTTAAAAAAACGTTATGATTACGAAAAATTTATCAATCAGATTTTTAAAAAGTTGTAGACAGTTAAGACTAGATCAATTTTTTTTAATTATGTGTACAATTATTTTAAAGGATAATATACAGTACATAAATACAAGGTGAGTTTTTTCCTTTTATTTAGTACGTGTGAATTAATCCAAGTAAAATTTATCCAATTTTGCATATGGTTTATTATTATCAAAATCACGGTGTCCCAAACTGATTACATTAAGCGGAGTCCACTGTATATATATAAATATATATATGTATAAATATATATATATATATATATATATATATATATATATATATATGTATATATAATTATTCCACATATAGGGGGGGTGCGTGGGCAGGTTAGCAGTTGAAATTTATTTTCCGCAATGCTTTTCTAACTGAATTTAAACGTCTCAGTCGTAATTAATTCTCATCCTGGAAGCGGAGTTGAAATTATTTTTAGCCTCACAGAAGCATATTTACTCCGGAAACAAAATTATTTTCCGAAATGCATATGAATAAATAGGATGAGGAAACGAAATTCTGATTACCATTTAAGCACCATTTAATGTCTAACACATTTTGTTAAATAATCATGCTACTAAAATATTTATTCGGAAGTATCGCGATATCAAATATTTGAGGCATCAACTCATTTCCCCAAAGATTCATTAAATTATGTTTGCAGCTTGATAAATGTTTCTTTTCATGTAGATTTAAATGATCAAATCATGAAAATTGAAGTAATTATTAAAATCCCTTTATTGTAAGTTCCGGAACGTTCGTTTATTCCTAATTCCGAAGCTGTGAAAATTATATTTAATTCCATTTTAGATATTCGTAATGGATTTTAAATTTATTTTCATCGGTTGAAATTTTCTTTTTTTCTTTCGTGAAATTAAGGTATTTCTTTAGTTAACGAGATATTTATAAAGCTTTTAATATGTTGCACAGAAATTTAGTTGAATATATATTTGAAGCTTATACTTTAAAAATAATGTAACTGGCGAATAGATTCAACGTTTAAAGTAACATGATAATATTTATCTCTGATTTTTAGCATATAAATGGCGAAATATAGAAAATGATTTATACAAATTAAATTAAATTTATAGATTAAAACCTAAAGTTATAATCAAATATTTCAATCTAATTCGCATAAATATTAACCTAAATAGAAATAAACTGCTCTGTCATATCTGGTTTTTAAAATACCTTTATATTAAATATTTTATAAAAATGTGTTTCTAACATTAAAAATTATAAAAATTTATCTTATTTTTATTATGATTAAACCAAAAAATAAAATATCTATATATTTAAATCTTATTCTACCCTTTTTTAGCACTAGTGCAAAAACATGATAATCATTTAAAAATCAGTAAGGAAATATTGAAACTTTTCCTAAAATGAGATTATGAAAACCCAAACATAAATCATCCACATAAAAAAGAATTAGAATATTTTCTTTATTTTTATGCTAAACTAGAATAGTAATTTTTTTTCACAAGAGTATTAATAGATAGAGATATGTTATTTAAAAGATTAGAGAAATGCTTTAGCATGTCAGTTTGTTACGGATGCCACGGTTTTTGATTTGCTACTCTAAGACTAATTAGTAATATATATATATATATATATATATATATATATATATATATATATATATATATATATATATATATATATATACATACATATATATATATATATATACATACACATGTATATACCTATATACATATATATATATATATATATATATATATATATATATATATATATATACATATATATATATATATATATATATATACATATATACATACACATATATATATACCTGTACATACATATATATATATATATATATATATATATATATATATAATATACATATATATACATATACATATACATATACATACACATGTATATACCTGTACACACACACACACACACATATATATATACATATAATATATATATATATATATGTATATATATACATATATATATATACATATACATGTACATATATACTCATATACACACATACATACATATATACATACGTACATATGTCTACCAGTTTCGATTTCGAAAGAAGCATAAGGTGTCTAAGTTTGAATTGGCTTCATTTAGGGCATTAACACAACAAGTATTTTTAAATCTAACATATACCTGCCGTTAAACACAAAAGGACAGCCGACCTGTTAAGTGATAAGTAACATTATCTCACTTAACTGTCTTTTGAAGCATTATTTTTTCCCCACTTCTTCCGTGCTCGAGGAAAAATAACCTAACAAAAAAGGGAAAAGCTGGGAGCATTTTTAAAAGATTTGTCAAGTGGAGTTTGTAAAGGATTCCCAACTGCTGCGAGACACCAATCGATATGTCTCTGTTTTATCACACCTCTTAACAAGATTTTCTTACGGGACTAAAACGCCTGACAGCTTTTCCTCCCCAGAAAATAAACTCGAGCGAAGTGCTTTTAAGCGATTGATGTCACCTGTAAAAGCGTTTTTACTGTCGCCGTCGGAAAGTGAAGCCGCAAGTTATGGGGGTCGGAGGATTCCTACTCAATAACTACAAACATTTCTTTTTCTTTTTTTTTTTTAAAAAAGGTATACTTGGAAACATTCCGGAGGTGTTTGGAGACATAATTTTGAAATTAAAATAATTAGCATAAAATGCCATAAACGGATGACGAACATTCATATACTGCAGAAAGTATTTGTACTAAATTTGAATTAAAATAATTAATACACAATCTCATAAATATTATACTTAGATAATTATTAAAAGATATTATTCTACTATGATATTTAAAAAAATTATATATATAAATATATATACACACACACACACACACACACATATATATATATATATATATATATATATATATATATACGTGTATATATATATATATATATATATATATATATATATATATATATATATACGTGTATATATATATATATATATATATATATATATATATATATATATATATATATAAAATCAATAATGACACAATTATATTAAATCAACAACTGGATTTATCAGATCCAAAGGAACTCGCTTGAGAACAAACGGAACCGAAAACTGATCAGCACAATATTCCAGTAACATCTAGCTGGAACATCAAATTTCCAGAGTCATCCAGATATTTGATAATTAACAAATTAAATTTCTTTTAAATTTAAATTTCAGTCATCGGAAATAAAGAGTCTAACCGAGCTACGGCAAACGATAAGAATTCTATATGTGGGTTTGAAATATATCAACTATTATGCACCCTAAAGTTTTTAAAACCTTTCCCACAAACTACGTTTTTAAATATTAACTTTCCCAGTCACCCAGAAATAAGCCAATGTTATACAGATTGATATTCTTTTTACACTTTCCAAAATTAAAGGTTAAATTAATACTTGCTGCAATCTCGGAATTTGACTCCTTGATTCAAACTCGAAATCGAATAATCAGAGCAGTGTATATTAAGATTCCATTTTTTTTCGGTTTTAAATTCCGGATGGCAGTGCTGAATTTCCTTTCAGCATCATACCTGCCACCGAAAGTTCTATAGTGTGATCTCTCAATTGTTTGTCAATCCCCGCAAAATTGAATTAATACTGTGGAAAATAGTTTAGTTAAATATTAGATTTAATTTTTGCACACACACTCATATATATATATATATATATATATATATATATATATATATATATATATATATATATATATACATATATATATAT
>CM063508.1:184226193-184231193 GCA_032207245.1 Pardosa pseudoannulata | reverse complement strand
ATTAGTTCTCTTAAATAATCAATGAAATATAATTAAAAATACCAACTCATTTCTTTTCTGTCGGTTTATTTTTAGAATTTTTTTGCCTATTTTAATTGGAAGCTTTTATTTTAAAAGCTTTTTTAATCAAAAGATATAAATTGGTTTTAATTTTCTGAGAAAGAAAAAAAAATATCTTTTTGCGATGGTATAAAGTTATTTAATGAAATAATCATTAGAGGTATATTTTTCCAGTCATCAAAAAATGTTTACCATGAAAATTGTGGGTGGTTTTGTTTTGAACTGCTTTACGTTTTATAATTTTCGTGCTTAATTTTTAATCTTTTAGGATGAGATTTAAAAATAAAAATGTTATAACGAAGTATGTAATGATATTTTAAATTATGAAATGAAATTAAAATTCTTTTCAATTTAAATAATGAATTAATATTTAGATAATAATGACATGAAAATTGAATTACCAGATAAATTATAGCAAACGATTTTAAATATCGTTTTTACTTTTAATGATGCCACTGACATATCTTATAATAAGTAAACTAATGATAAATAAACAATTAAATTCCTGACCTTGGGAATTGTAGTTATCAATAGATTATTTACAAACAACCATTGGTTTTTAAAGTGATTACATGTGTAAATTACCCCTTGTTACTCTAACTTTACTATGAGAAATCGGAATAAAAAATTAATTTATTGGAAGTAATTTTCTTCTATCTATTATTAAATATTTTTTTATTTAAAATTTGTTTCCTTAGAAATGGGAGAATTGTAGTTATCGATAGATTATTTACAAATAACCATTGGCTTTTATTAAAGTGATTACATGCTTAAATTACCCCTTGCATTTTAAAATTTAGAATAAGTAACTGTAACTTTACTATTACCAATTCAAACAAAAGATTCGTTCTATGAAATTAATTTTCTTTTTATCTATTATTAAATGCTTTTTATTTAGATTTTTTCCATATAAATGTGTGCATATTTAAATATTAGATAATGTAAAATACCCTAAACTCATTGTACTATTTGAATTTATTTTAAATTATAGTACATCCACTTTATTTGTTATTAAATATTTATATATTTTTTAATGTTTGTTTCCATAGCACAGTGAGTAGGTTTAATTATTAGATAAAGTATTACGGTAGAAAAATCTGATTATATTTTAAGTACTATTAATTTATTTTGTCCACAAGATTTTCAAATTATAACTAGATTATATATAAATAACTGTTTGTATCTTTGTAGTATTTATATTTGAAAATTAAGGTGTGTATTTTAAAATTTTGAACAATTAACTGAAAACACTACTATTAATAATTAAAATAAAAGTTTTCAATTTACTGATATTAATATTATTTTTTAATATGCATTTTACTATTTTCCTCAAATATATTTTCATACAAATGCATCTAGGTTTAAATGTGAGGTAAAACATGGCATTGTAAACACATATTTTATACTAATTTCTTTCATGGATATCTCTAAAACATAATAAACACTTTGATCATTGGAATATGTTTCACAATATGAACAATAAATGAACTATATCTTTCTTTCTAGTTCTAAACTTTTAATGTTTCTACTGGTTAAAAAGTTTTACTACAAATATAAAATTTTATATAATGAAAATTTATAACAAAAGATTTTAATGTGTCATATGATACAAAGTATATAAAAATATAGTAATATAACAAATCCATTAAATTTCCTGAAACTACAAAAATGTTACAATGTACTAGTTGTAAAAAAATGTACAAGAATTAAATAAATAGAACAATAGTAAAAAATGTACTATTTTTGTAATGTATAGCAAGATGTACGCATATTAATTTACATACATACATGTATATAAAATTGAGTGTAACTTCAATACTACTACTTATAGAAATTCTCAAATGTGTATATGGATATTTATCTAAATTTATACACACACACTCATATATATATATATATATATATATATATATATATATATATATATATATATATATATATATATATATATATATATATATATATATATATATATCAACTCCACCATAGAAATTTTTATTTACGATATATATATATTCATATAAGTATGTAAATATGTACCATACATGTGTATATATATATTACACACACATATAACATAGACACAGAAATTTTTATTTAGGATAAATACTTTATATATATATATATATATATATATATATATATATATATATATATATATATATATATATATATATATATATATATTCATATTAGTATGTAAATATATATCATACATGTGTATATATATTACACACACACATATATAACACAGACACAGAAATTTTTATTTACGATACATACTTTTTTTAGTATAGTGACTCTAACAAAATTATGTTTAATTGAATAAATTTAGTTTTATTCTCATATTTCTTACATGACAGTTTTTTGAAATTTATAAATGGTATATGTAACTACACACTAAATAAATTAAACTAAAGTTTCTGAACATAGACTGAACTGATGTATTTATCTCGAAGCATTGATTTTCTATAATTTGCCTTTTTATGCATATATTGAAATAAAAAACAATATATGCATAAAAATGTGAAAAGAAGTTTATGTTTAAAATTTCATGTTTCCATACATCGTCATAATAAATTACGAATATTTTTTGTTTACTGGATTTTTGTTTTCTTTGAGCTTATCGTCAAAGTTTAGGATTGGCTTTCCTTTCAAACATTTCAAGCATTTCCATCATAAATGCTGGTGACAGCGTCAAACAATGTTATCTTACCTGCTGAATTTCCTCCTCACTCATTGGTCCGTTGACACGCAGATCAGTTTACGGATGCAAATCAAAACACTAGAGATTAATCAGCCAATAAGAAACCGCTATGATTTCACTTGGTAATTACGTCATCGTCCAACCACAGCGGAATAGGCTGGAGTTCCAGTAAATCCATTCGGGTAGAATCTGCGACGGAATGTGATAATCCAATCTGGGTTATTAAAATCCACAGCTGCAGTTTCGCGTTAATAGAAAACAGTCAGCACTCGACGAATCGAAGTCGAATATCTGTTACTGAAACTGCTGTTTTTTATAACGACAATATTTGAAGTTGGTAGTAAATTTCCTGATGCAGAATGTATCCATATTTCTTGCAGGTGTCCTTTTGGACACAAGTTGCTTGGGTCTCAATAATCCACACATCAAACGATGGCACAACACCGTGTTTTAATCCAAATCCGTAAAAACACTAATGACACAGAACCGCAACAGAACTAAAGAGCGGTTGTACAGTAAATCCATACTTTGGGTATGATGTTTTGGTTAGATGAAGGATAACGTCCTACAGGGGTTATTCCCGCTCCTTCAAGCAGCAGGCTCAAGTAAACTTTCCAGAAAAATCCTTCACAATTATAATCCTGCAGAAAGAAGTTACAATAAAGCGTCCGCACCAAGGATATAATCCAACATGTGTCCGTGAGAGATGTAAACACAGAGGCCAAGAATGGATTCCACGTCGGACGAAGAACATAAATACACGGGGAAAAACAGCTGAGAAAAATTTTTTCCCTGAAAAATAGGTCTTTTATTCCCTACTTTGACAGGGAACTATCCAGGACGTAAACACAGTATGCGATTTTTAAAAGAAGTCGGAGGGGGTCGCAACCCTTTGGGCACTAAACCGTCTCGTTTGGGAATATTATTCCTAATTCCGCAAACAAACAGTGAACGGGAGAAGAACGCATTTTCTCTCCTCCTGCACCCCCCCTTTTTTATTCGAAATATCCACCGAAAAAGCTTTTGTAAATCCTCCTCCGTGTTGTAGAGCCTAGAAGGATAGAGAAAATACTGGGCATTGAGGCACCTCTGCACTTGCCTCGCGCTAAGGAAGTTGGCAAAAGCCGACGACGCGCATGCGCCGCATCCCCGCTTCTCTTAGCCAACAATTGATTTTTTCTCCTTTTGATGTAACTCTGTATTTCGCCGTTATTTTTCTCTTCTCCTACTCCTTCGCTCTCTCAATCTCTCTATCCGCCGGGAAAGAAGTAAAAGAAAGAAAAAAAAGGGGAAAAAAAGAAAAAGAGGGAAAAACTACGAGTAATAAAACGAAGAAAAAAGGAGGAAAAATCGGAGAGAGGGAAGATGAGCAGATAGATGTTGCTGCTCCGTTGGCCCCGTGGAAGTAGGGGAAGGGAGAAAAAAACAACAAATAAAGTGGAAAAGGGGGAAGGAAGGGGAAGAAGGAGGGGGGAAGGAGCAATGATAAAAAAGGGGGGCGAAAGGGGGGTGGAAGAAGGAGCGAAACAAAAACATGGAGAAAGAAATACGAAAAGCCGCGCCGAATAGGAATGGATTTAGACAGGAAAAAGAGAAATAATAGGCAGAGAAAGAAGGAAGCAAAAAAGAAAAAAACACTAAGAGAGAGAGAGAAAAAAAAGCAACTAATACAAGGAGAAAAACCTACCAATGTTATATCAAACAATTCTTTTTCGTCTTTACAGATGGCTACTGATTTTTTTTTTTCGTTTCTCTTCCGGTCCCATTTCTGTGTTTATTTTGTTCTATTTTTTTCATTCCTATAAACAATGAAGCGAATAAATAAGAAAAAGAGAAAAAAAAAGTTTCCTATCACGCGAAAGCACAACGAAAACTGGGTAACCCTAGAGAATAAACACTGAAATATAGGGGGAAAAAATGGCTGAAATGCAATAAAATTCGTTCGCAATACATCAAAAGTATTAGAAATGAAATCGTACCCTGAGGTGCTCGGTTGAGGAAAAGCATAAATATATATGTGTGTATGTATATATGTAGATATATATCCACTTCTCCGAGTTTTTTTCCCTGTCTTGCTTATTTGGGTTAAGCACGAGCCGGGTTGCTTCTTTTCCATTACTTCTTATGTAAATATGTGCCTCGAGGCGTTGATGTGTCAATAGAGGTACTAGGTTTCTTTTCTGGAGTCGTAACACCTCGCAACAAATGGTGCGATATAAACAAATACCACCAA
>CM063508.1:184206193-184223693 GCA_032207245.1 Pardosa pseudoannulata | reverse complement strand
ATATATATATATATATAAATATACATATATATATAAATACCTATAATATATATATATATATATATATATAAATATTGACCATATATATATATAACCTATATATATATATACATTATATATATCTATATATATATATACATATATATATAAATATATATATATATATATATATATATATATATATATATATACTATATATATATATATTGTTTATATATTTTTATTTATACGAATATAAAATACGAAAAGTTTGTTAAAAAGTGAAATAATTTTCGATTTTTTGAAATTTTACTGAATACCTAAATTGACTCCAAAACGCAGGCTCCCGGTACCGTTCCGCTGCTAAATGTACCCGCACACAATGTGTTAATATGGTGGAATGTACTCAGAGTCAAGGACAGAAAAAGCTTGGGAAACCTAGACTTGGCTTGTCAGATCACACACTTGTGACGTAGAGGTTTTTTTATGTGAAATCATCGCATATTTTAGGAATTTATATATTGGACCCTTTAAGGCTGTTAGAGAACTTCTTTTTTCAATTTCTTGTGAGTCACTGTGCGTTGAGCAGCTCTTTCTTAGAGCATCTTGTAAAATAAAAATGGCTGTGTTTTATTTTTTGGATATATTAAAAGTGGTTTCACCCAGATTGTTTAAGTGTCATTACCGCTGTGTCTTGGAAACAAATGATCTAGAAAATTAATACAAACTTTTAAAACAATCTTAAATTATTTTTAAATTATTCATAGAGTTTATCCAAAAATTCACATTATTACGTTCATAAAACCCAGTATTCTAAACAAAAAATATAATCTGATCTGTACAGAAACATCGGGGAATGCTAAAAAAGTGTAGCATTTAATTAAAACACTGAAAACTTAATTGTATGTAATATTATATCTAAAAGGCATTTACTACTTGGCATGATGGTATACTTCACCACCAACGTACGTGTGCAGTGGGCGTTTTTTAGTGAATCACGCGAAAGTTTAGTTATTCAGAAAAATCGCTGTCAATTGAAAAGTACTTTAGCATTATGAACGAAACTTTTTTTATTTTACACTTTAATATATACTGTATGATTATTTAACAAAGTCTTATAATCTGTAAGTGCTTATTTCTTTGTCACTCTCTTTGTCACGACGGCTCATTTTATCAATTTCGTATTCAACAATAAAAAACCAAGCTTCAAATGGACAAAACACGGATTGTACGTTCTGCAGCTAGGAATTCGATGGAAGACGAAAGAACGCGACAAAAGACCGAGTCACTCGACAATCCTAACTTGTGGAAAGAAAAAATGCAAAGCGATTCATAGCAGCTCAAACAACACGCCTATGTTACACAGACATATAATTATACGTATTTAGTAGATTTGTGGTGGTAACAGGGTATAAAAAAACAAATCTACTAAATGCGTATTTTGACTTGACCCGCGCTCTAGTGACAGACTGCAAAAAACGAAAAAATACGTTGCCCGCATGCGAAGTGTTAGAAGTATTTTATATTTACAGTACAAAATGTGTTTACTGCAAAAAAATATCCTTACATACCTAAGAAACACAGAAATTTAATTATTTCTGACTGAGTAATTCATAAATATAACTCAAACAACATATGAACATTTTTAATAAAACAGTTTATTCATAGGCACTATCAAAAATTTATGTTGCATCAGCGGTGTATGGTTATTAACAAAAAATGTTTAATTTAATTATATCTCAACAAATCTCTTAATTTAGGTATGCTAAAAGAATATAAAATATTCTTAATAGTGAATAATTGCTTTTATTTTATGTGTTTCGGCATACTAATACAATCTGAACCTACCTTTACATAAACATGATTATATACATTCGAAACTAGATTGCATTAAAGAATAATATTAGTAAATAATAAATTATAAAAATAAACGTATTCGGTATTAAATGAATAAATAGATCTTACTTGAAACGAAATGATTTCCAGCTGATGAAGTATTGCATACATTAATAAACAAACATATTGATAAAAACATAAATTTTCTTTTCGATGCTGAATAAAGAGAAGAAAAAAAGTAAATTAAATTTTGCGAAAGACGAGATAATTTCATCCATAATTTCATTAGATAATATTTTATCGAAGGAAGTGTGCAAAAATTAAAGAAAAAAAAACAACTCATCTCGAGATGAAAAATAAGAATGTTTAAACACAGCACACAGAGAAAAAAGAAAAAAAAGCTGTGTTTGAGAAATCAACAGCAAAAACAAAATAACATCAAACGAATACTTCTCGGAGGAAGAAATTTAAAAGCTCGACCAGAAAAAAAAATATTAAAAGAGAAAAAAAAAGTCAAGCGAATTGTAAATAATGAGAAAAATAAAAAATATATATATGTATAAAGAAGGAAATAGGGAAAGAAGAAAAATACAGCAATCATACAAGTATAGAAACTCTCATAGAACAAAAAAAAGCAAAGATATAACTTTGAAAAATAACGAAAAAATAAAAAAAGCACACATACACATTTATATCACGTAAATAAATAAAATACGAAATTTTCGAAGCGAAAGAAATATAAAAATAAGCTGGGTACAGAAAGAAAAAAAAATTATTTTTCTTTTTATTTTTTCGAAAAGCAGCTTTCAAATTTATATCTAACAATTCCGTCACTAGTATTGATTTTTTCCGCTCCTAACCAACGCAAAATGAAAAGAAAAAAAAGGGGGAATATATATACATAAATCCATCTATCTATTTCTATATATCTATATATAATCTGGAGATACATATATATGAAGAGAGAACGAAGGGGAGAGAAACTGGGAGAACAGGGAACGAGCGAAAGAGAAAGATATAAAAGTACCTAATAACGGTGCGTGGGACTTGGCTGTTATTACGTCAGAAAGTGGGGGAGAGAGGAAATTGTTAAGGGGGGAGGGTGGTGGAACTGAAAATGCTTTATTTCTAGTTGGGGGAAAGGGGAGGTTTCAGAGCAGATAAAAAAAATAAATAAAAAACTAAATAAATATGTTTTCGCGGAGGAACAGTTTGTCTTTTTCTTTATCGGGTATTTTTTTTTTTTTTACTTTTTCGAGTTCCCTTTTCCCCAACTTCATTGAAGAACGAAAAAAAGAAGAAATGTATAAATGCGAGTTAGTGTTGTTACTCTTGAAGCAATATTTTTACAGCAGTGTAGAGTTACCGACATAAAACCGAATCCTCGCCAAAAGCACGGGGCTGGAAGAAAAAAAAAAGTTTTTGTTCTTGTCCAATAGAACCTTTATTAGAATTTTTCGGATGTGCTCCGGGAATTGACTTTAATGCGCTAAAGAAATAAAGGGACTTCAACAGGATAAGTAGGGGGTGTTGCCTTAAATCACTTTAAGTGACACTTCCGGGCATTCCAGACGCGTGCCTGTTTTTGCACAATTAAAAAGAGAAATGATAGCGGGGAAAAATAGTTCTTCATTTCTTTTTTAGTGTATTTTAGATTTTGCACCGACTATTATGTAAGAGACGCGTATTTGGAAAGAAATGGCCAGCCAAACATTTCTGATTCAAAACAATCATTGATTTAAATACTTTCCAAAATATTTTGCCCTTATTTTTTGGGGAAAATGATTTTTTAATAAAGCTAGTGACTGAGAATAAATAAGATGTTTTGGCTAGGAACCAGGAAGTAGACAAAAAAATTTCAATATAATTCCTATTGTGTAGCTGTGTATCAAGTATTAAGGGGATTTATTACCTTAAGGAATCTTTAAATAGAAGATTCTTTAAATGTTTCGCCTTATCATATCTTTAGTTATTATCTCAAATACATGTGATTTTTAGCATGTTCTTTATTTTTATTTAATTAGTTTCGCTAAATTTACTTTTTATATAAAATAAGAAACGTTTCATATTCAGTTAAAAGTGAGATCTTGTTTTAAAAAATTTTAGATTTTTCTGCCACATTGCGTGTAGTGCCTTTTAACATCACAAATTAAATTTTATAAATAATATTTGACCTTCTGTGCTCTTATCCTATCTTTAATTATTACCTCAAGTACATGAGATTTTTAAAATCTGCCCTTTATTTTTATTTAATTAGTTTCGCTAAATTTACTTTTTCTAAAAAATAAGAAATTTTTATATTCAGTGAAAAGTGAGATCTTGTTTTAAAAAATTTTAAATTTTTCTGCCACATTGCTCGCAGTGCCTTATAACATCACAAATGGAATTTTATAAATAATATTTGTTCTTTTGTGCCCTCATTATAACTTTAATTATTATTTCATGTACATGTGATTTTTTGCATCTGTTCTTTATTTTTATTTAATTACTTTCGCTAAATTTATTTATAGGTAAACAACAAAAATGATGTTACGACACAGATACACAAGAAAGTTATGATGACAAATAACTGTTTTTATGGCCTACGAAAATATATAAAATCGAAATTCATAAAAAAAACGAAAATTTTACTTTACAGATGTCTAATAAGATCAGTTTTATCTTATGCATGTGAAACCTGGGCAACAACTTTGTCAAACAAAAAGGCACTGGTGATCTTTGAAAGAAAAATCCTTAGAAGTATATGTAGAGGAGTACAAAAAAATAATATATGGCTCAAGAGATCAAGTTTAGAACTATATAATTTATGTAATAGACTTGGCATAATAAATTTCATCCAATCTCAAAGAATAAAGTGGGCAGGCCATCCAATCAGAATGGACAATGGCCGAACAACAAAAAGGGTCTTCGATGCAAACACGATAGGAACACGAAAACGAGGAAGGCCCAACCTGAGATGAACATACTGCCTGGAAAAAGACCTTCAGGTACTTAAAGTGAAGAACTGGAAGAATTTGGCATCCAGACGGATGTCTTGTAAAAAGCTTATGGATTAGACCAGGGCCCACCCTGGGTTGTCATGACACTAAAGAAGAAGTCTTCTAGAAGAAGTTACTTCTTTACATAGGCACACAAAGAGAGGCAGTTAATGAAAAGTAATGGTAGACAGCAGACATTACTCTTACATAGGCACACAAAGAAAGGTAGTTAAAAGTAATGATAGGTAGCAGCACATATTACTCTAAAAATTAGTACCACAAGACTTTTTTTACATACATTCATCAGGAAAGACAGCTATCGATAAGTATTGGAGCACAACTTGGTTACTCTTATAACAGATAACAGAAGGTTACTTTATATAGAATCAACAATAAATTTCTAGGATAATTAATCTCAGCATTTCAAATAATAAGTATTCCATAGATTAAAATCTTTAAATCATAACAGGATATGTTTTAAAGGAATATATAGGCATGGGATGAATAAGATTCAGATTATCCTTTTCTAAAATCAAACAGTTCCACTAGAAGGTGTTACCGTTTAACAGATAATTTATTTCATCCACACGATACTTGCACTATCGATGTAGTGGCAAGAAGCTGTTATAGATAAGTTTTATTTTATTATAATTTATTTGCATGCTTTTCGCATATGCATGTCTTGTTTATTTTATGATTCCCGAGGAAGATTTATTTCGTATAAGAAAAAAGGCTAACGAGAGAAACAAAACATTTTATCTCAAAACATAAATTATGTTGCGAGAGGAAACATTCAAAATGCTTGTAAACATTCCCTGTCTTTATGTAGTTTATAGAGTCGGCAAAGATTTTCTCTTTTTTATCTGCAGGCTAATATTTTGTAATAGTTTGCGTTACTTTACCAACACAGCGGTGCCATTACGTTTCCTTCAGACGCATTTCATTTAATATTGTATGAGGAAATAAATGTTCTTTTCCCGAAAATAAATGAAAAATAAAATAAAATACTTGTACCGTAAACATTCCGGGGCCTCAGGTGGCATTTTCGTCATTTATCCCAAACCTCCACTCCAGGATAAGAAATAAAGCGTAGAGAATATTCCTCGGCTTTTCTTTTCTCGAATCAGAAAACATATTTCAAATTTCACAGTTTTAAAAATTGTTATTTCGAAACATAAAATTTGATATTTTATGATTGTGTATCAAATTCTTTCTAGTTTTTTTCCCCTGTCTCTCTTTTACAGAAATTCCTTCGCTCGCTCGTGTTATTTGGCGAAAGGCTGCTGGAGCAATTGCGCTGATAAAATCGGAATCGAAAGCGCCCAAAGTACAGATTTTTTTTATTCCTGGGCTGGAAATGTATTGAACCCAGTTTCAAAAAGGAGTAGTTATTTTGCTAAGCTCAAAAAGAAGCGAGTGAAGCTTATTGGCTGGAAAGCGATGACTGCAGATTCTGAATGACACCAAATAAAAATTATTATAATTTTTATTAGTACCCGGCATTGAAAAAGGAAAGTTTAAAATATTTTGTGATGTTATTGCGATATATGTAAGACATCTTTTGGCATCCTACAAATAGAATTTTTTTTCCTTGGTGAGCATTTCTTGAACTATTTAATATTTTATATTAAGTTTCTAGAGATTATACACTTTTTATTTAATCTGAATCCAATTTTTGATAGAATATGGTTAAGAAAGATATATTTATCCATAGTAAAACATGGTTATTTCAAGGAAAAACTTGAAAGTTTCAGTTTTATTCTAAAGAAATATTTCAATTAAACCTAAAACATTTGATTTATTTATGTGAACAAGGTCTAACAAACTTTTCCTAAAAAATGAATTATTTATGAACCAAGAAAAATGTATGTATAAATAAAGATTGCATCCATTTATTATCACTGTATAAATTATGATTTTAAAATTGATGTATTTTACTCTTTTTCTATACTGTACATCACAGGATATAAACACCTAATGCATTACGTTTGTATATCCCATGTGATACACAATATATTTTAACAATTTCCTGCAATATGACATACTTGAAAGCACGGAATATAATTATTCTCTCATGTGTTGACAGCACAATATACTTTAAGAATTTTCTGTAATATGACATACTTGAAAGCACGAAATATAATTATTCGCTCATGTGTTGACAGCACAATATACTTTATAAATTTTATGTAATATGACATACTTGAAAGCACGAAATATAATTATTCTCTCATGTGTTGACAGCTAAAGAGTTAAGATATAAGAATGATAAATGATGTAATTTTATATTTTCTTGATTCGTAAACGGAAGTTCTCCTATTAACAGTTTTAAAGGCTTCTAACAACCATCAGGTTTTTATCAGGCTATAGGTTACTAAATAAAGTTTACTTTTAAATCTACTAAATGCTTACAAAAACTAACAAATAAAATTGACCTATAAAAATACTAAATTTATAAGAAATATTTCCAGTATCTATCAGTAAAAAACGATGTATATTTGTTTAATTTAGATGTTGGTTAAATCCTGCAAACGATCAGGGGCAAGACGGCTATTCAACCGAACTGTGAACATCCCAGACATGGCGTCCCACGGTATTGTAGCCGGATCGAAACAAGAGGAATTCAGATCAACTGATTTCGGTCTTTCGTGTTCTAAACAAAGGGGGGGGGTTCTTCACAATATATATATATATATATATATATATATATATATATATATATATATATATATATATATATATATATATATACTTATAACCCTGTAAAACATTGTTAGTAGTTTCTATTATATTCCTATTTCTACTTTAATCTTCCAGTTAATATTAATAAAAAGATTTTTTTTAAAAGAGGGAAAGTAACATGAATATAATAAAATAAATGCAGTGAAAAAAAAGGAAGCCGCTAAAAAACGCTAATCTTTGAGATCTCTAGACTTTTGTGTTTTTCGCGTTTTGCTGTTCGCTGTCAACATAAGTCGCTTTTTCATCCATTTTAATATTTCGGCATTCATGTCAAACAACCTTTTTTTCAGATTTTAATTAAAAGCTCTCTCCCGTTGTCTTCCGCCGTTTTTGCCGAAAGGCGTGTTTTAATTTTTATTGCTATTGCCGCACAGAGCCCCCGTTTTTGTTTCCTTTAATTAATTTCTTTCATAGAGTGCGATGATACCCGGCCTCTGTTTTCCTTTTCGAGGCATTTTTCTTGCGGCTTGTAAAGACGCGACGATCAAATTAACTTTAATGCGAAGATGAAGGGAAAAAATGAGAAAAATATAATTCCATAGTTTGCATGTGTTCTTTGTCTGGATGTGGTAAGAAGTATTTAAGCTCCTACAGAAATTAGGATTTAACCTCTGTATGTCCACAATACTGAAGTTACAAATATTTCAACAAGTGGTAGAATACACTATTTGTAATATGTCAAAATAGTTAAAGTATTTTTATATACAGGGTGTTTCAAAACATACCAGTATATTTAAAAAATCAATAAAAACCAAACGGACAGTGATAGAAATTCACAGTTTATTGCAATATGCTTGGGATAATAGTAAATTTTCAGGCACCAAAATTTAAAATTAGTATGAATTTTTTACTTTATAAATCCTTAATATACACTGTTATTCTGAAATTATTCATAGAATATTCAGGGCAGCAGGAACATTTCTAATAAATGTTTTTAGATTGACAAATTTAAGAACATTTTAGTGTTTTAATCAAAAAGTCTTTTTTTCTAGATTTTAATTTCTTGTATACATAACCTAATACATTACTAACTATCAAGAAAACGTTATTATATGTTCTTTTTATCATTCAACTGTTCTATAAATTTATCTTTTTCTACCTCTTTTCAATAAAAAAATATATTAATTTTACCGAAAAATGGAAGGGAGGTGTGGAGTTAATAAAACTTCATAAGCGGAAAAATGTTTAAAAGCAAAACTTCTTGAGAAAATTTAGGAGGAATGAAAAGGCAATCACAGGAAAAGTACATAAAGCACAAATAATGCGTAATATATATATATATATATATATATATATATATATATATATATATATATATATATATATATATATATATAGAGAGAGAGAGAGAGAGAGAGAGAGAGATATATATATATATATATATTATATATATATATATATATATATATATATATATATATATATATATATACAGATATATAATATATATATATATATATATATATATATATATATATATATATAGATAGATAGATAGATAGATAGATAGATAGATATAAAGATATACAGATAGGCAGATAGACAGAAAGATAGATAGATAGATAGCAATGATTTAAGTAAATAGTTTAGTTATTGAGCTAGAAAACAGTGCTCCTTAACAAATAGCTAAAAGTCGATAACCTAACCATTGGCTCAATAAAAAAAATAAAACATTGATTACAAAGATTAATCTAACAGTTTAGCTTTTCTAGCTGTTAACTTTGTTAATCGATGCCAAACAAGAATTTTGAATTGATCGAATATTAGATAAGTCATGTTAATGGTAATTACTTAAAACTGATACCAATGCAGTTATTATGAAACTATTTCTCACAATAAATATATTCCAGATAAGATCAAATGCGTCAAGATGTGGATTTAGAAAGTAAATTTTTAGGGCATTACTCTCTAATTTCCTAGAAAATGATTGACGAATGCTAGAAAATTTTGATACGTAAATGTAAATAAAATAATGAACATAACGTGATACTTCATGAACAATAAATGAAAGATAAAATTACTGAGACTTTTTAATATTCATTTTACATAATTGAACAATCTTAATAATTTAATATAATTCATTCGTTTATCTTTAACCAATCATACAAACTATTTTGGAATTTTCCCTTTACCTTGATAAGTATTTAAAGGATTTATAAGTACAAAGTACTTTCATTCACATATTTTTAAATTTTTCAACTGTATTTTTAATATCCGAGAGCATAATTATGGTCTATAAAGCATATAAGACAATAATATAAACAATAAAAAATTTATTTTTCAAAATTAAAATGAAAAAGTTTGGAATAAATAAGCAATTTTTGAAAATCCTTCTAATGATAACATCTTTACACCATCTGTTTAACAGTCATTTAAAAACTTTTTATGTCGCACCCGGCATTGCCCGAATTTCTAAATGTTCTCGACTATTCCCTTGGTGCCGAAAATGGTAAATAAAGGAAATTTAAAATAACTATGTTTTTTCCCTCATGTATTAAGTATGTAATGGGGCACAAGATATATATAGTCTATCTTGATTTTCTAAAATATACATATTGCTTTATATAACATTTCCACTTTTTTTTCTGCAAAACCATAGATTTTTTGTGTGTAACATAAATATATAAAATTTATTTTAGATTCATAAATTCAAACACTTGTTTATTTATAGATATAATAAAATATTAATTTATTAAAAATGAGCTATATACAGCTTACCGAAATGCTTTACAATGATCTAAAAACAGCTTTTATTTGTAAATAATATAGATATAGTACTTAGTTATACAATTTTACCCAGACCCAACTTAAATAAGGGGAAAACATTACTTAGTAAAGTCTACTTCCATGTGGCATATATTAAAACATGAAAATTCATATACACTAGGTAATTTTTTTTCACTTTATCTTGATTGGTATTTACAGGCTTTATAGGTACAAGATACCTTCAGTCCTAGTTTTTTTCTTTATTTTCAATTGTATTCTTAATATCCAAAGACATAATTATGGTTTATAATACATACAAAACATTGAAATCTACAATAAAACATTTAATTTTTTAAAAATTAAAATAGAAAACTACTGTTGAATAAATAATCAATCTTTAAATATCCTTCTAGTGCACCGAATTAAATACTTTTATTTTATTACCACGTGCTTAGTACTCATATAAAAACTGTCTATATAAGGCACACGGCATTTCCTGAATTTCTAAATTTTCTCCACTACTTCCTTGGTGCCGAAAAAGATAAATAAAGGAAGTGGAATGAAACTAACTTTTCTTTTCTCTTGTAGTAAGAATGTAATGGGGCACGAGATATATTTACAGTTTACCTTGGTTTTCGAAAATATACATGTTGCTTTAAATTACATTTCCAATTTTTTATTTTATGTATAAAATATTAGATTTTTTTGTGCGTAACATAAATGTATAAAATTTATTTTAGATGCACAAATTCAAACACATGTTTATTGATACATGTGATAAAATAATAATTTATTAAAAAATCAGCTATATACAGCTTGCCGAAATGATTTACAATGATCTGAAAACAGTTTTTATTTGTAGATAACATTACTTAGTAATACACTTTTACAATCACCCAGCCTAAGGCATACGGGGAAAACATTACTTGGTGAAATCTACTTCCATGTGGCACGTATTAAAACACGAAAATGCATATACACTCCGTAATTTTTATTCACTTTACCTTGATCGGTATTTACAGGCTTTATAGGTACAAGGTACCTTCAATCCTAGTTTTTTTTTTAAATTCTCAATTGTATTCTTAATATCCAAAGATATTATTATGGTTTATAAAGCATATAAAATAAAATCTACAATAAAACATATAATTTACTTAAAATTAAAATAGAAAACAACTATTGAATAAATAAGCAATCTTTGAAAATACTTCTAATGCACCTTATTAAACAATTTTGTTACAATCTGTTTAATACCCATATAAAAACTGTCTATGCCGCACATTACATTGCCAAAATTTTTAAATGTTCTCCACTATTCCCTTGGTGCCGAAAAAGGTAAATAAAGGAAGAGGAAAGAAACTAAGTTTTTTTTCATTGTTTTGTATTAAGAATGCAAGACAGTCTTGTATTAAGAATGTAAAGGGGCACAATATATATATATATATATATATATATATATATATATATATATATATATATATATATATATATATATATATATATATATATATATATATATATATATATATACAGTCTATCTTGATTTTCGAAAATACACATATTGCTTTAAATTAATTTCCATTTCTTTTTTATCTTGTCTATAAAATATTAAATTTTTTATGAGTAACATAAATTTCTAAAATTTATTTTAGATGCATAAAATCTAGTATGTGTTTATTTATTGATATAATAATATATATCAATAAATAAACAAGCTTTTGAATTTGTGCATAAAAAATAAACATTATAAATTTATGTTTATTTATATTATTAAAAAATCAGCTGTATACAGCTTTCAGAAATGATTTACAATAATCTAAAATCAGCTTTTATTTGTAGATAACATTACTTAGTAATACACTTTTACCCCAACCCAGCCTAAGCCATACAGGGAAAACATTACTTAGTAAAATCTACTTTTGTTAGGCATGTATAAAAACACGAAAAGGCATATACACTCCGTAATTGTTTTTCACTTTACCTTGATTGGTATTTACAGGCTTTATAAGTACAAGGTACTTTCCGCCCTAGTTTTTTTTAATTTCAATTGTTTTCTTAATATCTAAATACATAATTATGGTTTATAAAGTATATAAAACAATAAAATCTATAATAAAAATTTAAATTTTTTAAAATTAAAATAGAAAACTAATGTTGAATAAATAAGCAATCTTTGAAAATCCTTTCAATGCACCGTAGTAAATAATTTTATTTTATTACCACGTGTTTAGTACTCATATAAAAACTGTCTATATAGGGCACCTGGCATTTTCCGAATTTCTAAATTTTCTCCACTATTACCTTGGTGCCGAAAAAGGTAAATAAAGAAAGTGGAATGAAACTACGTTTTCTTTTCTCTTGTAGTAAGAATGTAATGGGGCACAAGGTATATTTACAGTCTACCTTGGTTTTCGAAAATATACATATTGCTTTGAATTACATTCCACTTTTTTTTTATTTTGTCTATAAAATATTAAATTTTTTGTGCGTAACATAAATTTATCAAATTCGTTTTATATACACAAATTCAAACACTTGTTTATTTATTTTTATAATAATATATTAATTTATTAAAAAAATAGATATAGATATACATCTTGCCGAAATGATTTACAATGATCTAAAAACAGCTTTTATTTGTAGATAACATTACTTATTAAGACACTCTTACCCCTACCCCGCCTAAGCCAATCGTGGGAAACACCATTTACAAAAATCTACTTAAAAATGTCACGTATTATACCAAGAAAACGCAGAATACACTCCGTAATTTCAAGTTTTCCTCAATTTTTTTTCTTTACTACAGTAAACCTTATAAATTCTTGTAGGTTTCTTTTAAAAATCAATAGAACCCTCTACATTTTAAATAAAATTTCATAGCTATTTTCTGAAATGAGTACAAGCATATGTCTGCTGATTTTATAGCACATAGAGTTATAAGTTGACCCCGGTAGAAACTCGAACTCAGTGCACTTCTACGAAAACGACAACCCCAGTGACAATCGTATTTCGAACGGAAAATGTTAAAAATAATGTCTAGCAACTTTAGGATACCATTTTATATCGTATCGCAGCCCATGCCCACAATACAGAGCTATAATTCCACTCTGGAGCACGCCAGAAACCACACCATGTCAAGCGACCGATTTAAAACGCGAGAGGCGCCCCCTCCTTCCTAATTGTCAGATTAAAAACAGAGAGCCCCTTCTCTTCCCACCTGAGACAACAGGCCCATCCTCGCAGCTGCAATCTCGTGTCATTCAGAAGCTTTCAAATTGGCACCTCGCACAAAGCATCGCCTCTCGCTACAATAAAGGCGAACAATGGCGAACAAAAAAATAAAAGGCACAAACAGGATGAGGTGACTGATGCAGCTAATTAATTACGCCTAATTACGTTTTAATTAGTCGCCAGAGCCCCCTCTTCGATGAATGCTAATTGATTTGCAGCGACATTATTAGGGCCAGTACTGCCTTCATTGCTTTCCGCTCTTCCTCGGTCGCCAATTACCAGTTCTCATATCCCCGGATGAATAAAAATAAAGGCAACTTCCTCCCCACCCCTTTTGCTTTTCTCCCCCTCCCCCCTCTTTCGCCCCCCCAACCTCTTTGCCGGAATTTTCCGGTTTAGGAAACAAAGGACTTGAACACGTAATTTAATATGAGCCCTGAGAGAAGAACGGGGAAGTAAAAAAATAAATAAATAAAATAAGTGAAAGCGAAAAAGAATGAAGTACTCCAAGCTTTAAGTGAATAAATTGCATTAAGTGTAGCTGTTATTCAGAGTTTTAATTCTAGAACTGTTTGAGTAATCTTTAGAGTGTTTACTTTTTTTTTTCTTCCCTTCCTATGTCCGACCCCTCCCCTCTTCGCTGCAGCTTTCACGTTCTATCATTTCTCGGAGGCGGTTTAGTTGTATTACGGTTTTCGTTCTCTTAATTCGTTTTAATTCGCGCTCTTTTTATCAGTGGGGTGTCGCGCCATTTTGTTTTTGTTTTCCATTTTTATGGAGCACGATTCTCTCAGCTGCTTTGCTTGCCAGCCATTTTTTTTTCTAACCGCTCTCTTTCTTTCTCTCTCTCAAAGGAGTTAATTATTTCTGTCCACAAGTTGTTTTTCTTTAATTGAATGCTTAAAAAGATTTCCATGCACCGTAATTGCTTATATGTCCTGCGAGAGAAAAAAAAACTTATTTCTTTTAAAAAAATCTCGTTTACGAATGTGCTTCTAATTTATTTATTTTTTTTCCTACTCTGTATTCACTTTCGTTTATGTACAATTTTTTTGTGTGTGCGGACATAAAAGATATGATTTAATTTTGCTTTTCGAATGCAGGAAAAATATTCATTAAGTTATTGATAACAGAATAAAATGTAAGAATATCTTTTTAAAGCGAGATAAAATAAAATGAAAAAAAAATATTAACACTGTTGAAAAAGTCAGTAAAACGGGATTTTAATATCGTGTTTATATTTGTTTAAGTATCGCTGAAATGGAATATATAGTGCTTTTGATCAGATTTAAAACGACAAAATGTTTTTAAGCAATAAATGTGCGACAAATTAAATTAACTATTTTTTATAAATAATATTCTCTATTCTGAAAAGCTAATTCTATGAATGTTTCTATATTTAATAAAACTATACTCATAATCTATACATAAAATATAAAGATGTTACAAATATGCAGCTCATAGCTCATTATTTTTTATATTTAAATAGGAACCAAAATTATTATATCAAATTAAAGGTAAATATATTTATCATATATATATATATATATATATATATATATATATATATATATATATATATATATATATATATATATATATATATATATATATATATATCACATTCTATAAACAATATTAATAAATGCAATGTATTACTTAATTTTATAGCCTAATAACAGTTCAAATTGAATTTTAAATCTAAATTTTTTTATAGAAAAATATATTTAATTAAATCAAGTAATGACATAGTTAACAAAAACGAAAATTGATAGTTTAAAACTCACTATGAATTAGTAAATTATTGTCAAAAGAGTAAACAAGAAAAGTTTAGAAAGTGATAAATTAAGATACAAAAATACGATGATACATTAGAATTAGAGATGAATTGCATTTCGCATAAAACCACTGATTATGTAACATTAGAAGTAGTTAAATCAATGATTTCTAACTTATCAATATTCGGCTATATATTTAAAAACTACATACATGATCAAGTTCTTAATATTTTTAATTTAAGAGATTTCATATTCTTAATTGATTTATAATCCCAGATATGTTGAAAGTTTTAAATTAAAGAATAAATATTTACCTACAATTCTATATAAAATATCAGTTTCTGCTATATTTGTAACCAAATTAACCAAACTATAATTTTACTATAATTTTAACCAAATTAACTTAATTATAATTGTATTCTAAAAAAATGTTGACGATTCTATCCAAAAAATTACAAAATTTGGCGAAATACATTTTTTTAAATATGGTAAACGATTACGACTCCGGGAATAATTTCTATTTATCCAAACTAATAAATTATAATTCCAAATTTACATACGTTAGCTTCAATTGTAGTGTAAACTTTTAATTAATATTAACGCACCGATTGCTTGCATCATACCTGCTCCAATATATCAGCATATCACTTACTATCAGCATATCACTTACTTCAGCATATCATTTATTACGCTAATACTTATTTTCTCCAATTTGGCCAATCATTATTTAAAATAGGTCTTTTATCCGATTGTAAATAAGAGAAAGCTTGCTAAGCATCAGTAATATAAGCACCATACTCTTTTCTATTCGGATATTTCACTTCTTTTGTTATTGACCTACGGGATTATTCTCAGTGAGTGCTGTGGAATCTATAGCACCTTAACCGTTCCGATGGAAAATATTCTAGTAAGAATTACTTGAAAGGAACTAACCCTTTTTAAACTATGCAAGATGATAAAACTTCTTTTCTCTAGGGAGTTTCAGTACTTCATTTCTAAATAGCAATATAAACAACAAAAAAAAAGAGCAGGGCTGACAAATGCGTTAAGGAAACATTCAAATGTTTAAGAATTATTATATTATTTAGAGAAACATTTGTCGATTTATTAAAAAAATAAAAAAAAATATTCCCGATATTGTATAAAATTTATAAAATAATTTTTACAATGATATAATAACAATTACTGAAATTCTAGTTCCAAGAAATATATATTTTGAAATGTCAAAAAATATACAAAATAAAAAAAAGGTTTAACTTACAAAATAACTGATATGAATTTTTTATATAAATACACACACATATATTTATTTATATATGTATATGTGTATATGTATATATATTTATATATATGTGTGTGTGTGTGAGTGAGCTTGTTTGGGAATGTTCATATATATGTATATATATATATATATATATATATATATATATATATATATATATATATATATATATATATGCGTGTGTGTGTGTGTGCATATATAGGGATGAAAATGCTTTTGTATAAAAATATATTCTCTTTCACAAACTTCAATAAAATTTTCTTTATCTGGTTAAACAAAAGTATTTGATATTCAGCTTTCTATCTGGTAAGAAATTTTTAGACTTTTGATGCTGCATTCTTTTCTATAAATTGCTACTTTTTGCCTCTTGTCACGCTCATTTTCCCCCAAAATTCACATCTAATGCTATCACCCCAAAATGTGCCTTTTATCCAACTGGAAAAAGTATGAATTCATAACAATACATTTCCTTGAAAAAGATTCTAAGAGACTTGAAAATAAGTTAAAAGTGAACACTTTGATATATTTGCATACAAAACAACACACGGTTGTCAAGCAAAAATGGTCGTCGACGCTTTTGAATTTTGAAACATTAAATATTCACGAAGAATGCTGATGTATGCACATCATTTTTGCCACTATTTCAGAATTATTTCGTCAGTTCCCTATAACTATAACTTTAAATTACAACTGATTTTTTTTTCTTAGGTGACTTCAGTGTCAACAATGGTTTAAGTGGATACAATACTCAAAAGAGTTTGAAGCATTTAATATATATATATATATATATATATATATATATATATATATATATATATATATATATATATATATATATATGTGTGTGTGTGTGTGTGTGTGTGTGTGTTTATACATATATATACACACACATATTTATATATATATATATATATATATATATATATATGTATCTATCCATCTCTCTCCTCTCTCTCTCTATCTCTCTC
>CM063508.1:184191193-184198693 GCA_032207245.1 Pardosa pseudoannulata | reverse complement strand
ATGACCGCGCAACGCCCCAGCGTACTTAATGAACAAAAATTATTAAATTAGTATTAAATATGTAAATAAGGAATTTTAATATTACATATATATATATATATATATATGTGTGTGTGTGTATATGTGTGTGTGTATACAGAGAGAGAAAGAGAGAAAACATGTAATACATACATTAGTTGTTACCTTTTAGAAATTTGAAACATTAGTGTTCAGTCATATTTCGCTTTTAAGAGAGTCGACTGTCTTAAATTTTACGCGATTAAGAAATCCATTTCAGAACAGTAATAATAAAAGACTGTTAGCTTCCAAAGATTCGAAATTCTATTAAGGAGAAAACCCTACATATAGAATATATCTCGCGTTAAAATTATCATCTGAATTATTGCTTGCCGTAACAACTCAAACGCTATAAAACTGTTCCACATCTAAATGAATTTTTGCGAGCTTAAACATAATGCAATTACTCTTCCGAATACTCGTGTAACACATAATTGAGAATAAAACCGTAACAAATGATAGAATTTCCTGGCGAACACAAATCATCTGCTTGTAAAATCGCATAAACCATGTAAAATCTCATTTAAATGAAAACGTATTTCACGTAATTAATTTTCAGAGACGATCGCTAAAGCGGGCGTTCATCATTGGATAACGTTTTAAATTTCATTGTAGCTTTTCGCTCGTGATATATTTCCAAGGTTTGATATTAAATAGCCGCTCGTATTAAATCACTCCGAAATATTCAATTTAAATTACCCATTTATTTTTAGGGAAAATGATTTAGTGCATCAAATTTGGATACATGATATGTGTTTTCATTAAAATCTAAACGATAGATTTTAAATTCAATAGTAATAAGACTTGAGAATAAAAAATTGATCGGAAATATTAAGTCATTTTTCTAGTAACTCTATTCCTGAAATTTAATAGGAACGTTATTAACTTTGTAATACTCTGATAATAAAGCTTTGAAATTTTGTGTTTTATGGGACTTCACATGTAAATCCTTTTAAATATAAAGCGTAGAATGGATAAATAATGGTACGCAATTATGAATTTCGATAAATATTTTCTAAGAAGGAAATTTTGGATTCTCCATTAAATTAAGAAAATGAAAAATCATTTCTTTCAGAGAAAAATTTATTCGTAAATTATATTATTGCGATTTAATATTTTCAGTAGACTTAATCTTCTATTAAATTCGAATAGTGATATGAATAATATAATACAATCCTTACGTGAAAATTTGATTTCTGTTTCAAATTACAAACAGATGAAATTAAGTTTAAAAATGTATACACGAATGCAGCTGATTTTATTTTAAATAATTGAGAAGAATTAATTTAGTGTAGTATATAATATAATTACACTGTGTTCTGATACAAATATTTAAAATTTGAATGTTTCAGTTTTAAATACTAGTTATTCCTTCGATGAATTGTTTACAACAAACGAAATAACAATAGTGTAATTTAGTTTAAAAGCATTTACAATGATCTGACCTTTGACTTACTCATAATACTTAATATTGCAATTCTAAATATAATTATCCTTGTTATAAGAATGAATAAATCTAAGATTGGTAATATTTATTTTTAATCAGAGTTTCTTAAACTGTGGTGTGCGAGATCTACAGAAGCGGTTACCAAAAATTTTAGAAATTTTGATATTTCTTCTACGTATTATTACAATTTTACAATTACCAAATATTTTACACAAACTAAGGATGTCAGTTCAACAAAGGCCTTGCGTACACAAAATCAGAGTGTTTTGGTCAGCCTTAAATTCAACTATCGAGTAACTGAATTTAGTTTACTTATTTTATTTATATGTTTGTTACTTGTTGTAAGACTGAATAAATCTGAGATTGGCAATATTTATTTTTAATCAGAGTTTCTTAAACTGTGGAGTGCGATATATACAGAAGGGGGGGTCACCAAAAATTTTAGAAATTTGATATTCCTTTTACGTATTATTACAGTTTTACAGTTACCAAATATTTTACACATTTTAAGGATGTCAGTTCAACAAAGGCCTTCGTATTGAAAATCAGAGTGTTTTGGTCACCCGTAAATTCAACTATCGAGTAATTGAATTTTTTTCTTGTTTTATTTCTATGTTTGTTACTTGTTGTAAAATTGAATATATTTATTTTTAATTAGAGTCTCTTAAACTATGGGGTGCGATATCTGTAGAAGGCGTCACCAAAAATTTTAGAAATTTTGATATTTCTTTTGCGTATTATTACAATTTTACAATTACCAACTACTTTACACAATGTAAAGATGTCAGTTCACCAAAGGCTTTTGCGTATGCAAAGACAGAATGTTTTTGTCAGACGTAAATAAAAAAAAGTAATTGAATTTATTTTTATGTTTGTTACTTATTTAGCCTTTTCACGTTGTTCTATATCTTAAAATTAAAAGTCAATATTAATGGCCTAAATGTCCTATGGTATGTACTACAGTACAAGGAAAAAACAGAAAGTTTCCGCCATGTATGTGTTGGAGTTGCCCAGCTCTTATGGGGCACTAAAAAATTTTTCTAAATATTTTGGTGTCCTCTTAGCCTTTCTATGCCTAAAATAAATTTATAGGTCTATTACTAGGAAAGAAACATTTTTGATTTTAAGAATTTCTTGCACTAATTTTTAGACATTACATATGTATATATGTATGTTTGCGGTGTAAGCTTAAAATATTAAAAAGCTAATGCAAAAAAAAATATCATAATTTAATCGAAAGACAACATTGTTTTCTTAAATTTAATTATTTAATGCTAAATAATTTTATTAAGTTCTAAGCAAACTTGAAGGTTTTATTTCAGGTCGTATTTTGGGAATGAAAGTTTAAATAACGCATTAATTCAATTTATAACCAAATTCCACTTTTGTATTGAAATCTCTTGAGAACACGTTTCACTGCAAGGGAAGTACCACTAAGGTGAAAGCTGCATTAACAGAAAAGTGGAAAATGTAGGAATTCTTGAGACGGTTATAATTTTTCAAGGCAATGCTTAATGATTTGTCGCCTTCCGCTTAGTTTCTCAACGGTGATTCAAAATACTATGTTCCAAATATTAAGTAAATTTACTGAAGTCTCTTTTTAATTAGCCTCAATAATTATCAATTAACTCGTTTTATAATATTGATTGCTCAGTTCACCCTATATTTACCCTTTTGAGATGAGGGTAAATAGGGTTGCAGTCAGTCTTTGTGCCGAGTTTGCAGCTTGTATGTAGGTCAAAGATGGGCGATTTTATGGCCAAGACCAACAATTTCTATCTGGACCGCCACAAAGTAAAAAAAAAATATGGAATATTTTTAAATTGTTTTATTAAAATATATCCTTTTTAAAATATAAAATAATTTTTCATTTTTCTTATAATGATGTTCTTCTTTTCTAAAAATATTTTTTTTAGGTTAATATGTTGCTATAAGGGGAAAACCCAATAATACAGTCAAGTCTTAAACCGAAATCAGACCCAAACCCATTGGTTATTAGCACAATACGCTACACAAACACTATATTAGCGGAATCACTATAAAAACGGAGCGGCCTAAAAGTATCTTTTAATCCTTAATAATTATGTGTCAAACTAATCACTTCGTGCTCGACGTTTGGTCTGCGAGATGAAGGTACACAAGTGACAGTTATATTTATTTCAAAAATTCAAATTAGACTTCAGATATTACGACGCGCATCCAGAAAGTAAGTTTCCCTACTTTAAAAAAGAATTCACACTCTCAGGGACATATTTATTAGCAACAAGTACAGCAACGTTTCAGCTATTTTTCAACATAGACACCAGCAGAATGGAGACACTTGTCGTATTGTGGAATCAACTTTTGTATCCCTCTGTCTTAAAACTCTGCCGCCTGTGAATGGAACCAGCCTTCCTGTAATAGAACACCGTGCATAACCCTTTCTGTAACTACAGCGTCTTTTTGAATTGGGTCCTGACATAAGATTCACTATGACGCCAATGCATTGCCTGTTGTTTGGTTTCCGGGGTAAAGTGCGAAATCCAAGTCTCATTGTCCGTGACGATCCTGTCGAGGAACTAGTCGCCGTCATCGTGATACCATAGCAGAATTGTCAGTGCTGATCCTAAGCGTTGAATATTGTGTTCGGGTGTCAGTTTCGGGTCATAGAACTGGCAGAGCTGACGATGAATTTTAATTGGCGCAATGCTTTTTGCATACAAGATCATCGACCGAGACATATGCAGGCGGCGGGAGACGGAATTAGAGTTTCCATTTCAATCCATTGTTACCACTCTACTGTCACGAGGCAGGACCTGTCCAGCTGGCATATGATTGATACGCCATACATCTATTACGCATGCGCAACTAACACGGCTAATTACGTTTACTTTAAAGGGGAAAACATCGGGAAACTTACTTTCTGGATGCGCCTCGTACATTAACATCAAAATGAGAAATATTTATCATAATCAAATAATGATTTATTTCCTATTTTTCTATAATATTTATCGTCTTAATTATATTCTTAAATAACTTCTGTCAAAATCACCAAATTCAGTTAAATTCTGTCTATTTTCGAAATTTCCGTACTGTTACCAAGAATTTGAATAACTGAACTTGGATTATTTGTTTATTTCACGTAATTAACATTTAGAATAATTTATGGATACTACTAAGAAAATGCTTTTTTTTTTGTACAACTTTAGTATTCAAACATTAGTAACTTCATTGGAGACTTTTTACACTGTGGGATTTTTTGAATTCATTATTAGAAATTATAAGGAATGTAAATTGGGCAGTATTATGCCATTCTATGGGAGAAATAAAAAAAAAGAATAAAACCTCAATCTCACAACGCAACACACGTGAAGCTACGAACCAGGTGAGTTGAAAAACTCAAGAAAAATAGACACAAGATATAATTGAGAGAAGGAGTTATTGTCAGCGACAATTTAATTTAAAACTTCCCTTAAAACTGAAATATCACTAGAAATCTATTTTATAATATGTTGAAAATCTGGCAATGTCAGCTCAGAAATTTATCTTTGTTATTTACTCGAATTCTAACGCTTTGGGTTCAGCGAGCCGAACAATCGCCGAATGATTAGAGAGCTTCGGAATTTGTGGGTTCGAATCCTACTATGGCATGAATGTTCGTAGCCGTTTGGAATTGGTTAAGCAGTAGGTCCCGGTTGCATTAGTCCTCGTCTTGCAAAACAGTACACCTTAGTTCCCCAGCCGAAAAAAATACAACTTTTGGGTCAGGGAAGAGGGTGACCGGGATACACCGGAAGAAAATGGAGCAAGCTTTCGCTTACACTGATTCCTTCTCTTATTCCTGCTCTCGATATTTTCTCTGCTGTGCTCGACTGCTAATTGCCAAGGATACAGAAATGTCGGCTATTTTTTCTCATAGGGCGTGGATGGAAAACCAAACCTGTCCAATCAGGGTTGAAGCCAAAAGGCACTGTACTCACTTCCTCTCTTCTCTTTGGTCAGTATTTTTATAGGTAATGAAATGGCAGCAAGACTACTTTTGATGCGATTCTTTGTTAGAGGCAAAAATAATAATTCTTTGTAAATTTATCTATAATATTTTAATTTACAAATTTCGAATTATGTTCTCTTTTGTATTAGATTTTTTATTAATATTTTGTTCTCTTATTTTTATATTTTTGATCTTATTTAAACATGTTAGAGAGAGCGTTTTAAAATGACTCTCTACAGCCAAAAATAAAAAAAATCCATGTAAATTTATCTATAATTTATGGATTTACAAAGTTCAAGTTATCTTTCCTCTGGTATTGTGTTTTATTTTATTTTGTTTACAAAATTTATTTTCTTAGGAATTCATAGGATATTAATGATGTTTGAATAAATGACAAAGGAAATTATTATATAAAATGTCACCTATCGGAATGCTGTTCCTAATATACATTACATTTAAGCACTTCGTGTACAATATAGACTATAATAAAATACGGAAATAAAGACTTTTAAAATCATAAAGATTGTAGAATTTAATTTAAGAAATAAATATTAATACTTCTTACTATATATTTAAACAAAGAAAAAAATATATGACATATTTTTTTAATTCTTCACCCACCGAATTATTATATTATTTTATTTATTTTCTTCTGTTATTACATCCAATTACATTTTTAATATAAAAATGGTATCACTTTTCCAAGATTTTATTAAATATAGCTATGAGTATACTCAGTTAAATACTGATTTCATAAAAAGAATTATTAGTATTTATTTAGTAAGGTATCCATCTACGTTGAAAACATCATTTTTTGCCAAAGATCATATTTTTTTTATTTCTCTATTGTAAAAGTTCAACTTTTAGACTTCTAAATCTGGTTTTGTTTTCCTCTACGGTATTTTAAAAAACAGTTTCAGCTGTTTAAACATCAGTGACTGCTGTCAAAACAAAACGGAAGTAGTGCCTTCGGAACCGGAAGTTGTGAATTTAAAGCATTTTAAAGAGCATTTTTTGGACAAACCTTTTTAATTTTCATGAAGATTAGTTTAAACACTTTTCTAGTATTTTTAATAATTAGCAACTTGGCAATCAGAACGTTTTGAAGCAAGAAAGTGTGGAGAATTTTAAACATGTATTTTAATTTTTTAATAGTTAAAGTTGCTTTCATAAACTTCAACTGCGTTTTTCTCAGAACGATATTTTTAATTAAATGCTGAAATGTGATTTCTCAAAAAGTTCTTAAAATATTTTGCTGAAAATTATTATGAATGTTTTTGATAGTATTTACTAGTGAAAGAACTAAAAGCTTTAAATTTGGCTAATTTTTAATGATATTACACTCAGATATAAATGTAATGAAAATTCGCAAAAAATTCAATGTGTATGATTTTGAATCACCAAATTTTTTACTAAATGTAACTTAAGCTAAGATTTTAGGTGATTCCCTAGTCCAGTGTATAAGAATTGTGTTGCATCAAAAATATTGAAATAATTTAATTTATTAAAAAAATTAGACCTCTTGAAAAATTCAGATTTTTTTACTAAATTTTCTTTATTTATTAGAAATTTTATATAAACCTCTCCAGTACAATTCTCTATGATAATATAAAAAATAAATCTAAAAATGTAAAGACATGAACTAGTTTCTACGTTTAAAGAAAACTGTTCTCCGAACGCAGACGGATACCTTAAACTATCAAAGAATCAACCAATGAAACTTAAAATACGAATTATACAATTACATAATATAATATTATGAAAGATTTTAATGATTAGCAGAATCTACAACACTTAATAAATCAGTAATTTTTTAAAACAAAAATGGGATTTAAATGTGAGTGCAAATTATATTGGCTAGCAATTATTTGGCTCACTCCAAAAAATTCTGTACATCCCTGAAACTATATTGAAAATATTTCTATCCCCTAATTTACTGGTTAAAATTTCTTATATTGCTCGAGTTTTCTCATTCTATGTTTTAAATATTCAAATATATTTAATAATAATCCTTATTTATTTTTTA
>CM063508.1:184148693-184188693 GCA_032207245.1 Pardosa pseudoannulata | reverse complement strand
ATGGTGTTAAAGATCTGGGGTATAGGGGCATTACAGGAACCTCTCTTTTTCATTTTATCAACTTAGTGCAACACGGAAAGATATTATAAAAAAGCTATTTATCAAAAATTCACGAACTACTACAGTGCCCTTCCCATTCATTTTCATATTTACAAAAGCTAATGGACAAACAACAAACTGCCCTTCCATTTGAAACTAAAACCAGAATTGTCATAAGTTAAGATATGAGCTACTGCCGGAAAATCGCCTTATAACAAGATTTTTTATTCTAAATTATTAAATTTCCAAAATATTCCTTTCTGATAAACAATATTCATATGTATTAGTAATATTTAAAAAAAAAGCAGAAATAAATATAGTTATTAAATAGATATATGCGATTTAACGCATTCTAAGATTGTGGTAAGTATTATTACCCTCAATTGGATCAATTATTAAATTTCCATGGTAAGTTAACACATTGAGTGACATTTCACAGCGGAATTGTACCGGAAGCGGGCGTTTTGCGCGTCCATTTAGTTATTTAGTTAAATCTCAACAGATCGAAAAATATTTCATTTTTAACCCATTTTTTGTATTTTATATTGAAATATATAAAAAATACATAAATAGAAATATATAAATAACAATCATAAGAATTTTGTAAACAAAAAGTATATTTTTAGTGGATAAATTTATAATACTATCGTAATTATGAAAAATCAAATAGAAATAGTAGTATATAGTTTTAATTTTTTTTCCGTTCTGTGGTTCCGCATCGACTGATGTAAAAACTAGTTTTTATTTTTCTAAATGTTTCCAGAATCTATGTAGTAGACAAGAACATACGGCTTCGTTTTCCTTTATATACCGTTATTTTTGTACCCACAAACAAACCATGTTGTTACACTAACCCGTACTAGTACGTGACCCGCACTCAAGTATGAATCGTCAGACAACGTACTAGTACGTGTCCCGCATACAATGAGTTAATTTATCCCTTTACATTTCTAGTACAGTCCATTAATGACACTTATAACATGGGTTATAATAATAAAATCTCTTATCACATAATGAAATTTGATTTTGAGTAAAGGATATTTTAATATACAATTACTATAAATATATGGACTTTTAAGTGATTAATCATTGCTTATTTTTACCCTAATACCAATCGCCTGTGTTTAAATAACTTAATAATCTAAATATAGTATTTCGTGTCACTACTGAGATACTGAGTAGAAGATTATTAAAAAGATCTCAATTACTTTAAACTGCTTTTGTCTCGGTGGTAGTTACCTTGCAGTGAAACATATTTGCAAGGGACTTCAATGAAATATGGAATTTTCGACTCTAAATGAATTAATGCAAATATTTAAAGCAAGTAAACCTCGGTAATACATGAAATAAAACTGATGAGTGTCTATTAGAAATTGGCGAATGGATTGGGATTAAAATAATTAAATTAAAAATGATGTTTTTTCTTCAATTTTGTTGAAATCAAGATATTAAGGTATTAGTTTTTACGAGAATTAGGTATAATATATTGTAAAATTTAAGTATATTGCATATATATATATGTATATATATATATATATATATATATATATATATATATATATATATATATATATATATATATATATATATATATATATATATAAGTGGTAATACTTTTATCCTAAAAATTAACCAAAGTAATTATATCTATCTTAAAGGATTTTTTATATGATTCTATCTTTTCTGGCAACCTTGGCAAATACCTTTGTTTTTCCTATCATTTTGGCTTCTTCACAAACACCTAACTTCCTGTTTTATAAATGTTTTATAAAACTAGTAAAGATTAAACTTCTTCTCGGTGTTAGCTCTTACTGCCGAATTAAAACTTCTGATTGGTTGGCTCGTTCAACAATAAAATCGAGAGGTACGTGTTTTTCGGTTAGTAAGTCCGTTTAAGGAGTTGCCTGAATAAACTCTGTTTCCTTTTCATCCAAAATTCTCTTTGTCGTTTCATTTGGACAACATTTCCATTGACTTCACGACTACATCGTAACCAGCATGAATGCTATTCAATCTGTGATTTGACAAATTACCTATTACTTATATATAAGGAACGGATCAGCGATTAACGTATGGAAGACACATTTGATTTCTTATATATCAACTTCTTTATTGTAATCCTTCTGTAAATGACTATTCCATTTAGACATCCTTTGTTTATGTTTTGGAGCAACAAGCATGGAAGATTTTACCAGCCCAAGCTACCGCCTAAAAGTCTTTTTTGGTGTTACTATCTAAACAAATTCCTAATGTCTACTTCCACATCAGCTTCTTTACCGTGTAAAATCTTATAGAGTTTGTGTTGTCCTCCTATTACGTTATCATAAAAAATTCCTAATTTTAATAAAAGTTCTTTTAATTCTTAACCTGCATTTTTAAACCTGACAAATATATATATATATAAGGAAAATTCTCAGGGGTTTTCAAAACTTAAATCAAGGCCTAAAAATTCCGGCGTCCTTTTGCGTTCCCCATTCTAACTCCTAACCTAAATAGACCACTAGGAATACAGTGTACACCCTCAGAGAAGAGGCCTGATCAATTACAAACCTACATGGCAATAGAAGACAATTTAGAAATTTCCAAAGGAAAAAGAGATACATACTGTCGGAGACAGATTTTTCTAGAGATATTTTTCCCACAGATTTTGGCCCAGGTGTTACGGGTCTTGTACATAGAACTTCATGCTAGCTGACCCTTCAGTTTGTCCTGTCCCTATAATGAAGTGGGAACCCGTCCTCCAACGTTATCTTAATAAATGTCTTTAGCTAAAACGGTCTCAGTTTTATATGCATGACTGCAACCACCCATCGACAAGTCCGTCACATTACATATATATATATATATATATATATATATATATATATATATATATATATATATATATATATATATATACATATATATATACATATATATATATACATATATATACATATATATATATATACATTTATATATACATATATATATATACACATATATATACATATATATATATTTTATATATATATACATATATATATATATATATACATATATATATATACATATATATACACATATATATACATATATATATATACATATATATATATATATATATATATATATATATATATATATATATATTATATATATATATATATATATATATATATATATATATATATATATATATATATATATATATATATATTATACATATATATAAGTGACAAACATCTGTATATGTACATTTAGGTTCACAGGGGGTAAGGTTAACTGCAACTTTCTTCGTCCTAAGGACTAGGTCATACTTCCAATAACATGACCTTTAATAAATGATTATTTTTTAGAGTCATTAGACACTGAATACATTTAATTTTCTTGTTACTTCAAGTTACTTAAAGTCACTGGGCATTGTACAGAAACACTGATTGTCTCATGGGGTATAAAGTTAACATTAACTCACTAACTCCAATGTAATAAATAAATTAATATGATATTATAGATAACATAAAGATCTTTCATACGTAATTATTTTGGATTTTCCCTACATTTGCGTAATTTGACTGCACTTGAGTAACTATATTTGTTTATTTATGCGAGTAATTTTTCTGATCTTTAAAAGTCGTATAAATAAAAAGTTTCTTTATATCTACATGGAGAGAAACAAGACGTAAGATTGATTGCAATTCTCTTCATCTGTATAAGGTTATATATCAGAGAGTTAACATTAAATCCGTTAATACGTACTTATTTTTGTGTTCCATTACTCTGCGATAGTATTAAGTTTACTTGATATTTTTAAATTTAATTTTCTCTGTCACTTTTCAGGTTATGTGGAGAAAGATAAATCATTAAAAGTTATTTTGCCGAAATAATACCAACAATAACTCACTGCTACATTTATTTCTGTAAAACACCTTTCTCCTTTCGTGCAGTCACATTGCAGTGAAACATATTTTCAAGGGATTTTCAAGCGAAACTGAAATTTTAGACTCTAAATTGAATTTAATGCAAGTATTTAAAGTATGTATTCCCAGGACATAATCTCTAATAATACCTCAAGCGTATGATGTACAAAGCTAAATATTATATTAGGGTAAAATAATTTAATTAACTGAACTAAACTGCTTCTTAACAAATATCTAATTGAAATATGTTTTACTTTCGCAAAAATACTAAACAAAAATTTATAATTAAACATTACCATAAACATACATATTTAAGAGATAAAGATACTTGGAACAAAATTTATAACTTAAATACAACTGATTCTAAAACAAAATGGAAATTTTTCACATGAAACAGAAGTTATTGAAATAGTCAAGAAAATTGACTGGCATTGTTATAGTCAAGAAAAATGATTCTACGGTAAATATTTTTAATGCTTTGCTAAATCTTTTTGCAAAATATTAACTTCCATTGTAAAATTATATGAAGCAGGATAAAAAAAAAATTTTGATTTTTGGCTGATCAATATCTGGTACACACTCAATAATTTGTTTACCTTCATACTCCTATTTGATACTTTAATGTAGTTTAGAAATATCATTGAATTCATTTATCAAACAGTGTGGATATTGCATGAAAAACAAACAACAAACACAAATTTTATGGATAGTAAAGCTAGATATTTATAGTCCATAAAATAGCTCCTAGACTTTTTACATTTGTTGTAATAGCGGTGATAAAATTTTCATTGCAGCAAAAATAATCGATGTTATATTTAAAATTAACATATGTACAATATTATTTAATACAATTAAAGGAAAATTATTTACGTGATTTAAGTTCAGGGATAAAACAAAGAAAAAAATGCAGGCAAATTTAAATCATTTAAAATAAGAAATGATTCAATGAGATGATTAAAGGAATGAAGTCATAATGCTAGGGAAAAATGTTATTTTTACCTATTTATCATACTAAATTGATAAATTTAATCCCCTACAATTAACCGAAAATAGGGCTCAAAATAATGGCATTAAATTCATGAAAAGGATTGACCGAATTTCGAACGTTTTAAAGACGACATTATTTTCCGCTGTCGTGAAGCATATTATACCAATTTATTTTAAAACGATCGATAGTTTAGTAGAAGATAAACTTTGAAATTGCTAATCCTAACTCATCAAGAAATCAACATGGATGCCTGTATCCATTCCAGGTAACCGCTTCATAAATTTGAGACAGATTGAGGCTATTATTATAAGCTTTTGTTAAATCTTATGTAAAATATTAACTTCCCATCTAAAAAATTCATATGTAAAGCAGAAGATAGGAAACAGCAATAAACGTTTGAACAAATTTTCGCTGCAAACGATTCTTATTATTTATTTATTTATTTTAGAAATATCATTAATTTCATCTATTATCTTTGGTATTCCTTTTGTCGTGGGACAAATTGCGCAAATACACACATATGTTTATGGATGTAAAAATTATTTCCTCTAGTCACAATAATTATGTAGCTCCTATTGTTTTTACTTTGTCCGGGCTACTGGGCAAGGAGAAGCCTAATCAGCTAACAGTAATAACGATGCAGTCAGTCGACATACAAGAGAGTACAAGTCTAATTAAAACTTTATTTTAGAGATGCTAAAAAAAGAACATCTTTACTAGTTAACGAAAGACAAGTAAAAGACAAAAAACACTCTGTTCAAACAGACATGCACCATAGAGCGAAGACAGGAAGAATTTTCCCAAGGGACAAGAAACTTACTCAGCGAATTAAACTGTTACGATCAGAACAACGCGGAACCATTTGCCAGCGAAATCTATAAAACGTGTTGAATAGACAGAAAATTTACGTCTATAGAACACAAAGCTTCGGGAAATGGATCGATTGATTTTATATAGATAATGCAAACAATCTACATGTATTTATAATTTTAACTCATAAAAACTGTGCCCCTGTTGAGAAATTAAGTGAATGGTGACACAAATGTTAAAAAAGTTCCGTCTTAAAAATATTATCGATTCAATTTCCCATATTTTCGACTATTCGTTAAAACAGCTTTTGCCTTTCTAATACTAACTTCGCCGTAAAACGGGTTTTCAAGGGGTTAGAAGCCGAAATTGAAATGTAAAGCGATAGATTTAATTTAATGCTAGTGTTAAAAGCAATTGTAATCTTCAATTGAGATAACAATAACTTGCGAGTTTTTGTATTTACATTCATTTCTGTCCAAGAGAAGGCATTCAAAGTAGAATGAGATTACGGTTTCAGCAAAAAATTCATATATGTATTATATATATATATATATATATATATATATATATATATATATATATATATATATATATATATATATATATATATATATATATATATATCAGGTCTAAAAAGGGGGTAGTTGGAATTTTCGCGAGTTATAAAGGATTTTATAAAGGGAACTCTTTTATAATAATAAAATAAATGAAAAGGACCCAAACATGCGTAACCCTATGGAGTAATGTGGTCAGGCGCAGAGATATGTCACAGGAAGCTATTGACAAATCAAGTGGGAAGAACCGGTTAGCGATTTGGTTTGGTTTGGTTTGGGGCGCTACGGTCTACTGTTTTGCACACGAGGGCTAATGAGACCGGGGCCTACTGCTTAAAGCCGATTCTGAACGGCTACGAACACCCATGCCATAGTGGGATTCGAACCCACGAACACCGGTACCGACGATCAGCTCCCTAACCAATTGGCTACCATTCTGCGAACTGGTTAGCGAATGGACATGGAGCTGTCAACACATTCCACGCTTAACTTTGCCACGAATAAATGAAAATGGCTCAAGCAAAGCTTGAAACGGAAACCAAATATTAAGTCACGATATATATATATATATATATATATATATATATATATATATATATATATATATATATATATATATATATATGGTGTGTGTGTGTCTAAGGAGATGGACTTCTTGATGGGTGGTTGCAGACATAGCCCATAAAAATAACATCGTTTTAACTAAAGACCTTTATTAAGATAACGTTGGAGGACGGGTTCCCACTTCATCATAGGGACAGAATAAAGTCTGGGGTCAACTAGCATGAAGTTATACTTAAAAAGGTCCTTAACACCTGGGTCAACATTTGTGCGAAAAAATCTTTCCGTGCATCTACTTTTTATTTTGAAATTTCCTAAATTGTCCGCTAGGGCAATGTAGAGCCAATTGGCCAGACCCCTTTTCTGAGGGGATAAACTGTTGCCCCAGTGGTCAATTGAGGTTAGGGGTTAAAAAGGGGACTGTAAAAGAACGCTGGAATTTTTAGCCCTATACATCAGATTTGAAAACCCCTGAGAACTTTCCTATATATATATATATATATATATATATATATATATATATATATATATATATATATATATATATAATCATTATTAGTTATGTAACTACTGGACATTATAGCCCATATTTTTTTAACTTTCTCGGGCTACTGGGCAAAGAGAAGCTTAAAGAGCTAGCAGTAATAACGATGCAGTCGGGCCACACTGAAGAGAACGGCACAAGGCGAATAAAAACTGTATTTTAGAGCTACTAAAAAAGGACATATTTCTAGTCAAAGACAATGGAAAGACACAAAAATTACTCTGGTCGAACAGAGGTGCCACCATGAGCGAAGACAGAAAGAATTTTCTCAAGGGACAAGAAACTTACTCAACGAATTCACATGGAGCCATTTGCCGCCGACAGCTGGAAAAAGTGTTGAATAGACAGAAAATTTATATCTATAGGAAAGAAAGCTTTAGGAAATGTATCGAAAGAAGTCGAAGTCATTTAGAGGATCGGATTAAAATTTTAAGGAATTAGAATGGGAGAAAGGAGGTTTTTAAGGAAATAATTTTGATAAATAATTTTGATAGATTACATATATATGTATATATACATACACACATATAATTAAGAGAAGAATAGTTTGAATGACAAATTTCTATAGATCTCTTAAATCTAAAATATTTTCTGCCAATGGATTTTGTTATAAATATAAAAATACCAAAATGTTTTTTTTTCTCGGAAAATATTGAATATTGAATATCGAAAACGCGCATTCATAAGACACAGGAAAGAATACCGCCAAAATAAAATGCGAATCCATTTATTGCATGCTTATTTTCCAAGTCATATTTCTGTCGACCGTCAATATATTCCCAGACAATTTTACTTGCTCAATATATTTTTTTACTTAGATATTTAATAAAAATCTCAAAACTTAGATAGAAAATATTGAAATGAGTATGCGGAAATATTTCGGCTTATTCTGAGAGTGAAAAAAGTTTCTGAGAAATAGAAAATTTCAGGAAAAAAGTTTAAAATGAAATAGTCATTTTGTTTATGATAGTCCACATATATTTTAAATTAAATATGCTTGTAGCCATCTGTGGGAAGATACAATACATTTGTATACGCAAGAACTTTTAAAATTCTAAATAGGAGGAAACCTCTATGAATATGTACGATAAAAAGAATAATTCCTCTTTGTTAAACCGAGTTGTAGATAAATTTTGTGTATTTCGTTTTTCTATTTTAATACTAAACTAAACATCAATCGTTTGGGGATTTTCTTTGGTAATTAACTACATCTCCAGAATGTTTATATTGAGAGAGAAATTTGAGTTATAAAGAAATTTATATAACATACTTCCCTGTTGACATTAAAAGAAAGAAATGGGATACAAAGCATATTAAGCATTTCATTTATGCCTTTATATATATATATATATATATATATATATATATATATATATATATATATATATATATATATATATATATATATAATATATATATATATATATAATATATAATTCTCAAAATATATATATATATATATATATATATATATATATAATAAAATATATCAAAAAGTAATTTCTCAAAAGTATGACTTTCATAAAGTTCATAATGATTCTTTAAAGAAACACTATTTTTCTGGTAACAAAATAATTACTACTAAAGAGCTTTGACTTTACAATATCCCTCTCCCTCTCTCTCAATCTATGTATGTATGTATGTATGTATGTATGTATGTATGTATGTATGTATGTATGTATGTATGTATGTATATATATATACATATATATATATATATATATATATATATAGATATATGCCAGGTTTATAATGGTGATTAAGGATTAAGCGAGTTATAATTAAAAATAGTTAGAACTCATTAACGTTATCGTAATAGGAGAAACGTCCTAGACTTAATTCTTTCGATACATTTCCCAAATCTCTGTCCTACAGATGTACATTTTCCCTCAATTTAACATGTTTTCCAGCTGTCACCGCGTTTTTCCTGATCTTAATACTTAAATTCGCTGAGTAAGTTTCTTGTCAATTGTGAAAAGTCTTTCCGTCTTCGCTCTTGGGTGCACCTCTGTTCGAACAGAGTAATTTGTGTCTTTCTCTTATCTGTCGTTTACTAATTAAGATGTCCGTTTTAGCAGCTCTAAAATAATGTTTTAATTAAAATTGTGCCATTCTCTTCAATGTCACCAAACTGCATCGTTCGTTATTACAGCTAGCTGATCAGGACCAGTAGCCCGGGCAAGTAAAAACAATAAGTTCTATAATTTTCAGCTTTTTTATAATTATTGTATTGCATATATATATACATGTAACGTGTATGCCTGAGGGATGAAGAGTAATAGAAAAATTCCTTCTTAAAACCTTATTTATTCACATCTTAATAAAACATGACATCAGTTGGCAGGCATATTCGAACAAATGATCATTACTCTGGCATTGTTTATGCAGCAACCCTATCTCAAAACGTTCGTTCTCAATCCTTACGCGTCAAGTGTTTTTATATTGAGTTATTAAATATTCATGCGCCTCCATTAAAAGAGTGCATTGCGTTTTATGCTCTCAAACCCATAAATTATTAATTTTACGTTTTTAGACTTGACATTATATATATATATATATATATATATATTATATATATATATATATATATATATATATATATATGTGTGTGTGTGTGTGTGTGTGTGTGTGTGTGTGTGTGTGTGTAAAGAAATGGACCTCACTAGTGGTCTTTGCAGTCATGGTCTATAAAAATGACACCGTTTTAGCTAAAGACCTTTATTAAGATAACGTTGGAGGACGGGTTCCCACTTCATCATAGGGACAGGACAAACTGAGGGGCAACTAGCATGAAGTTATATGTAAAACGGATTAACACCTCGTCAACATCTGTGGGAATATCTGTAGAAAAATCTGCCTCCGACAGAGTGCATCTCCTTTTTCTTTCGAAATTTCCTAAATTATCCGCTAGTCAATGTAGAATTATAATTGGACAGACCTCTTCTCCGAAGGCGTAAACTGTAACCCTAGTGGTCCATTTACTTGAGGGGTTAAAAAGGGGAATGCAAAAGGACGCGGGAATTTTTGCCCTTGAATTCAGATTTGAAAACCACTGAGAATTTACCTTTTATATATATATATATATATATATATATATATATATATATATATATATATATATATGTGTGTGTATATATATATATGTATATATATATAACCTATTATATTAATAAGGAAACATTAATTTGTTAGCCAATATATATTCTTAACACTTATGCACTATTTTGTATATTAAAATTTTTTTATAAACAAATATCAAAAAGCGAAAATAGCATAAAAAAGAACTGTAATAAGAAGAGTTTCTAAAGTGATTTATGTTTACTCCATTTCTTTATTGCTGTGTATTGTGCTATTTCATGTTTAGTTTTATTTATTTATTTTTGTTTCGTTTACTTTTATCAACAACTACCCTGTCAGAGTGTTTTTACCGAGAAACAAATTTGAATTATATATGGGCTTATTTAATAGAAAACATTCTTTGGCATTCGGAATAAAAATCTGATAGAATCCACGCCTGTCGGGCCCTTCCCTCCGCTTTATTGCCCGCTAGTATATCCGCATGGCAAATATTTGATTTCCTCTTTGCGTTTTTGGACGCCAGTTTTATGTTTCTCTCCTAATAACATATTTCCCGTCAAGAGAAACGAGAAATATTCTTGGAAATCTGAATGGCGCGTATATTTTAATATGAAAACCGACATTTTTCAAGCTATTCTTTTGGGGGACATAGGTTTGGAGAAATAACTGCTGTTTTGTAAATAACATACTGCTGAATGAGAAAAAAAATCCATTTTTCAAACATATATTTCTGGCTTGTAATATTGTATCAAAAGAGAGAATATATGTATGCATTCTTGTACTAGCGTTTATTTTATGAATTGGGGAAAAATTCTGTTGAAGAAAGTGGTTTGAATATTTATCATCAGTGATATTTTATGCACGTGTGTAAGAAAGTATTATGTGATAAACGTATGCAGTTGTTTATTTTTCTCTGTCAGTGTGGTCATCTAAAAATACATTTTTAAAATCTAAATCATTCAATCGAATAACATGATCAGCTGGCTTCACTGTAAATTATTGTGCCCCCGAAATTTGTTTCTTTTTTTTATATTATCATCGTCAAGAAGGGAGTTTTCTCACCTATGGGAACCTAAGACATTTCCGACTGCAACTGTGTATAAAACTTTTGTGTACTGTCTTATACTTTACTACTCATAGTTTATGCTTTTTGTTGAAGTTTCATTGCTGTTGTAAAGTTTGTACCCTTGTTTCTGTTAAATTTGAGTAAAATATAAAAGAAATTTGAAAATTGTTCTCCATACATTTGCAAATGTTATCTGTATTGTGTTTACTATTACTTTAATACTTATAGTTTATATTTTTTGCTGCATTTTTATTGCTCTTATGAGAGTTTATTGCAGCCAACTTGAATATCATGTTAGCATATTGATTTTTAGATGCTTAATTATGTGTGGGTTGCTATAAAATTTGTAATTCTCTAAGGTTTATAGTCTTCTTATTTATCTTACTGCTAATTTAAAAATTTATCTTAAAACTCATTTCTTACGAAAGATATCCATATGGGTTTCATCTAATTTTTTATAATGATCATGTTTGAGAGACATTAGTCAAAACTGTCCTAATGATGAACATTAGAGAAAGAGTGATAGAGAAAGGATGAGATGGGAAAAGGCGGTCAACAAATACTTTGCGGTGTTGAAGATCTGGGAACTGGAAAACAGATATCATCCAGAGATTTGTTGGGAGGTCTTTTCAATGGAAAAGCTACTGATGATGATGAAAATGATTAAGTATTTTAACAATTAAAAAATTTAGCATTGCAATGCTCTTTCAAAAGAAGCTTAAACTCATTAGAAATTATTTTTGTTTAAAACAAGTGTGCTTTCCCCTCTGGGTGACTTGTGGACTTAACCGATTCTTAATAAATTCATATACAGATATTCATATATATGTTTGCATATGTGTGATTGTGTGACATAATTAAACCTTAAATCTGCTTTAGAGCATTGATCTTTGTTATCGGAGATCATTGGTTTGAATCCTACTGGGACATGGATGTTTGCACCCGTTTGGAATCGGCTTTTAACAGTGGGCCCCGGTCTCATTGGTCCTCCTGTTGCAAAACCCAGACCATAGTACTCAAATCAAACCACCTTTAAATCTGCCAGGTAAACTATTTCTCCCTCTTCAAGTCAAAAAATAAGTAAAACAAATAAGTCCTAAAAAGAGCCTCTCGGATTCAGTTACATGTTTTGCTACAACTACTACATTAACTTTTATTGCTTTCACCTGCTGTTCTCTTCGTTTCCTTTGTCCCCTAATAATTAGTCTTTCTCTGGGCATACCATATAATACACCTAATTTTTTAGCCTTTTTAACCATTTCAGCTCTAATGTTGAGACGACATTATTCTTCATTTGTAGGAAGTACAGCGGTCAGTATTTCTTGACATGTTTTTTAAATTGAAGAGTTACAGTTTACATTTGTATAATTTAATTAAAATTGCTAGATAGTTCAGGAATTTATATAACTAAATTGCTATGTTGAATCAGACTTATAAATTAGAGTATATATCTATATGCTTAATATTAACTTTCTGTTTGTGATAAATATTTAATTTCAGTCATTTTATTGGTTGGTGGACAATTAATTTCGCCAAATCAGGGTGCCCTTAAAAAAAAACATGTCTGTGGAAATTGGTTTTCGTAGTGTATTTCTTTCCAATTTTTTGTTACAAATAAATGCAAATAATTCTTTCTATTTTTTTAAATTTTGTGCAATTAAATTAATTTGTCTTTAGTATACCTTTATGTTTGGATTAGTGCTCCACTAAATTCGCCCAAAAGACCAAGGGGGGCCTTATTCGGATATGGATTCAATGAACGTAAAAGTAAAATCTCGTAATAAAGTTAAAATTTTTGAGTTATATTTGATGAATAAATAATATTTTATGACTGGTATTGCTCAAAAATCACAAGAAAATAAATTTAATGTTACAAATAAATAAAAAGTAGTTTGAATCATCTTTAAAAAAGCGATCCGGCGCTTTTTCGCCAAGTCGAATAGAATGATAGATCTGATAAACATTAGATCTGTTATGAAGAGCCGGAAAGGGGACTGCTTAAGAATTGGGTTCCCCTTGGCAAGTTTGGCGAAAATATTGGCGATTTTTACTAAAACACCAAGGTAATCCATCCAAACATTGTATTTCTTGCTTTTTCTGGCGACTTTAATGAATGCACAGTGCGCCATCGTAACAGAATTATATATTCTTACTTCATTAAAGAAAACGACTTGAAAACCGGACATTTATATTTATGGGCAATTAACCCCTTACCAATTTACAAATTCAACAGCTCCAAATTATTAAAAATCAGCCATAGTGAACCTTTAATGGTTTGTTATATCTAATTTTTTTAAGCATTTCGCACTTTTAATATTGTTACGAATTTCGCAAGTTGGCATGTATTTTTGCCGTATACTGTGTATTATAATAGGTAAATCATGTATTTGGCGAGATATTGGCTCGTAGGCGATGTTTTTGGCGACTAATTTTTGGCACCAAGTTTGGCGATTTATCGACTTTCTTGGCGACCGTTTGTACCTAGTACTTTCTAGAATATTCCAGGTTCTCCCGAGGATATAAATACGGGGGGCCGATCCTGATCGAAGTTCAGTAAGCTAAGAAATTTGTAGAGGTAAAGACCTACGTTGTTTGGCACTAAGAGTTTTAGTGAACTATCATCTGTGCTAGCCAGTTCTCTCGGTGTTGGCTGCTGTATTCGTGTTTTCCCTGTAATACAAATTAAGTGCTGTTATTTTTGCTGTCTTAATTCAAAGCTACTCAATCCACGAACGCTACGCTTCATAAATTTTTAACAACATATAAGAAAAAAGTTACACAACGAGAATTGGATGCAAATATTATATAATAAATTAGATACCGATTGTTTGGACACGGTGAGATCAGGAGTAAATGTCAGGCAACCATACTTAAACCATTATCGCCAAGTTGGCGGGAGAACCCAATTCTTTTGTCAAAATACGATCTGGATATTATCTGATAATATCGAATGGTATTCTATAATATTAGGGTACTTTTGCCATTTTGTACGACTTTTATTCGCGTTCTTATCCCAACAAAAAGGATCTAATACGACATTAAGCGCTTTGAATTTTAACTTAAATATTCATTCTTTATCAAACCATTCCTTTTCAAGTACAGCTGCACCTGTCACGTCTTGTGTTATCTCGCCAATTTTGGCAATTTTGTTGTCTCGCCAAGTAGCGATAGTTAAATCAAGATATTAAATCAAAATAATTTATAGTTCCTGTATAAATCGATATAATTTAATCATTAGAAATAATTCAATCAGTAAATAATGCTAAACAAATATCTTTAAGGTTAAAAGTGTTTAAAATGTTATTTTTTCGTATTTTCTCATAAATCTTGCTAAGAATGGTAATATATTGTGTTTTAAATAATATTAATATTGATATTTCTTTATATTTCCATCTGCAAAAAACTTTATAAAATGGTAGATTTCTTAACAATGAATTTATGATTAACACGTAATTTTCGACATTTTATTATTTGGTCATAAACAAAAATCGCCAAATTATTGACACAACGAGTGACAGAAGGATAGTTGGATGGAAATAACATAAAAATTATATTATAGATACAGATTTTTTGTACATGGTGAGATCAGGAGAAAATGTTAGACGAACCATACTCAAACCATTATCGCCAAGTTGGAGGGGGAACCCAATTCTTCAGTCAATCCACCGGAAAGAATTAATATCAGATGTTATTAAAGAAACTAGGATATAGGTTAGTCTAGGATCCCGATACATATATTTTATATTGGTCTACAGCTTTTTCCACTTGGCTGGCGTTGAATTGTTAATGCGCATACATTACACAAAAATTTAATTTCGTAAAATATTAAAAATTAATACAAGGAAAATAGCTAAAACATTTTTTTTACTTTTAGAGATTATACACAAATTTGCATGGAATTTAGTTTTAAATTTTGCCCAGTTTCTATGCTTTATTATATCAGAAATAAATATTAAAATGCAGAAATAAGTCTAAGAAATAGCCAATCAGATCTTTCGCTTAAATTGTCCCGTTTTTAAACAAAATTTTCTGATGATTTTAGTTAAATTATTGGGGTCATCTAGAATACCAAAATGTAAGATAAATGCGTTGAGATTGAATTCGAAATGAAATGAAAATAATAACATAAAACAGAGTATAATTTTGAAAGAATAGATTCATATTTAGAAAAGATGAGTGAAGATGCAGTTTAGGATACCTCTTGTTTATTGGCGATATTTTCTGGCGCCAATAATGCCAACATGCCATTTGAGATGGCAATAAACATTCAAAGGAGCAATACAAATACAATAAAAAACATAATTCCAAATTTTCAAATTTTCAATGAATGAAGAACAGTTTTTATAATTTTCTAAATCATACGGAAAATTGAGAGAAAATATGATATGAGTACATATTTTAAAATAGCAATGAAAATGAAACCAAAAGCATAAACTGCAAGCATTCGAACACTTAAAACTGTATGGTAAAATATATACATAATTGAATTTGAAAATCCACGGATTGTTATATGGCCGAAAACTAGCCTTCTTGGCGATGATAATTATGTATAAAGATTCAAAATCAAGGGGAATTCTAAACTGCAGTGAAACCAGAAGGGTGCTATAAGTAGGTACTATTTAAAAAATAATTATGATAATAGTAAGAGAAAGTTTCAGAAAAGTGTACGTATTGGCTACATTTTACGCCATTTTAATTTCGCCAAGACTCACATACGGCACAAATTTAAAATGAAACAAAAATTAATGAATAAATACCACTTCGCGAGTAACAAGAATAAATGTAGAATTAAAATTAAATAACGTAATACATTAAAAATAAGTTCAGAATTTAAAAAAATACTTATATACTTAACTTCATTTTCTGCATCAAAATTCCTAACTTCAATTTTTTCTTCTAACTTCTGGTGTGTTTTCTCTAACCTAACGCTTTTCTTTTGAGACAAAAAAGAATAATGTATTTTTAGATATGATCTTTGGATGCCAGACGATGAAAAATGTATGTCACAAATAATTACAAAAGTTAAGGAGCCTAGTTTGCAATTTTGTGATCGAAAACCAAGGTAACACAAAAATAAGAAGTTAAATTCTAGCAAGTATTTTATAATATGTCGTTTTCATTCAGATCGCAAAATTTTACCGTTTGCATTGAAAACTTAATCGCATTTAGTCCAAAAGAATTAATATTTGTGGAAGTTTTTAATTAATATCTCAATTATTATTCTATAAAGATAAACTTTGTATATATATATATATATATATATATATATATATACATATATATATATATATATATATATATATATATATATATATATATATATATATATATATCAAAATGTTTTTACATCTAGAAATATCTGTTTTGACGTTAAATTCCAACTCATAAAAATGTTTGCTACAAACTAAAACTTTTAATGATTTATTTATGACGTCATATTCAGATAATTCAAGAGATCGTTTGCTCTTAAAAATACATTTGGATTAAAAGAATATTTCAGGCAGTTCTTAATTAATATCTCCGTTAATTTTGGTCTTACGAATATGAAACTTGCTAAAATGGATTTTTGTGAATATGCCAAATCCATGGACACTTATCTCGACCCCCAACTCAGAGCCATTTTTGAGGAGCTCTAGCTACAGACAGACAACAGCAAGAGCAGATTTTAATGTATAAGATGTTATGACACAAGATACTGCAGATACTGAATGCAACATATGTCTGTAAATCCTATTGATTAAAAGAGTTATTGAGATAATTTAATGCAAAAGAATTGGTTAGTTTTGGCTTAAAGTATTATTACATATATAATACACATACACACACACACTCACTCTTGAGTGTGTTATATCATTATATACCTGATCATTATACGTACATCATTATCACGAATACGTCACAGAGCTTGGATAAATAACTATATTCCAAGTAAATTTATGCCTATTTTGGCAAAGTACTTCAATATTTTGTTTAGTTTTTTGATTAAGTCTATAGAGAAAGTGCACATTTGTAAACAAATACGAGTGCTGACTACAAGTCAACCTTTCGTTGGCAAAACATTGCTTGTTTTTATTGTACCTTATGAGCTTCGATATGAATCAACGCATACAACAAAACTAAATTTTATATAAGGGAATGGGAAGAAAACATCAGAAATTGGCCAAGTAATTAAAATAAGATTTTTTTAAAATTTACAAAATTATATATTTTTTAAAAAATTAAACACTTTACAGAGTGCAATTAGATATCATAATCAAATTATAACTACTTTGATTATGTTAACGGTCACAATAAACTATTACATAAATGGTAATTTTATAAAAATGTGCAAAACCTGATCATTTTCAGGATAAAAAAATAATTACATTTATAGGTACAGTACTTCTCACGAAAGCATAGAAAATACATTAAGAATATGAAAAGAACTTAGTAATTAAAAAAACAATCTTATAGTATAATAATTCTATATAATCTATTAGATTACAGTAAGTTTAACGTTTTATTGTCATTTTGAAATTGTTTCCCGCAAATTCTCGAAGAAGAACTTAGAGGCAAGTCTTGCCTTTTCAAAGCTTTTATCCAAAGCATTCGCAATGTAGAATCTATAAGAAAGCAATAAAATCCAATATTTTCTCTTTTTTAAAACGCTTAGTACAGCTATACGTGTAACAGTTATTACCATTTTCAGATAATTGACAAGATGAAAACCCCAATAAGTAGCTCAATCTGTGGGAAATTCAAACGTTTTGCCAACGAGAAAGTTGAGCTGCCATTTTTGCCGCACCTGACGTCATGTGCACATTCTCTATAGTACTTAAATATCAATAAACATGTTTCAGTCGCTATCAAATTTCACAGAATCAAATACTCCGAGTATATCACAGAGAATAATCCCGTTTAAATAAGAAACCCTTTCTTTTAATACACAGCGTACGTAAAGAGAGCCTTGCTTTCCGATTTATTGAATCAGCGGGGAGTAATGATAAGAAAAAACTACCCTTTTGACTGCCAAGAGAAATTACCGAGAGATCACCGTGTCATCCATTACAAGGTTGAAATGAATGAATACAAGGAGAGAAATTTACCCGGCAGCAAATTTCATTAGGGGCTTCCGGATGGAAGAGAAAATGGCTTGACAGGAGTGATAAAGATTTATTATTCATCATACTATTTGAAGAAAGGGGATTAAACGATCACGTGATAGTCCTGCGGGAAGCCAGTTCAAGTCGCCGCTCACGGAACAATTTTAAAAAACATGTCACACGACTGTCATTCGTGTTCACGCGAACTGATGTTTTAAAAAAATTTTCTAGGCTATTTTACCTAAAACTGTACGCATGAGAAGAATACTATAAGAAAGGTTAAAAATTTGATTTGAAACTGAATTATTATATATCTTTTTAACCGTTTAAACCCCGAATTAAGAAGAAATAGTCTCAGTGATTTGAAATTTGGTTATTATAGTAATTAAGAGTATATAAATACAATAAAGTTTTAAAATTAGGTGAAACAATTTTTGAGGGTGTTTTTAAAAATTTTCCATTATTGGAACTTTGGCGTGCAATATGATCATTTTTTGCATATTTTTAAAAACTTATGAAAATACTTAAAGTCTAATAATTATAACAACTTCTTAATATTAACTGTTATGTTTATTTATCTTTAATGTACAATTGATGAATATTATGACACTATAGAATTTATGCAATATTGGTACCGGTTTTTTAAATTATGTTGGATTACCGAATTTCACTTTTTTTTCCATTTTACTACAGGGTTTTCAGTTTATCGTTTCTTCTTAACCCTTGACCCGGTTTTTGAAATTTGTCATCATCTGGAGTACTTACATCTTTTTTTTAATGACATCGACCAATTCCAACGAATCAAATAGCGTAACAGCCTCTAAATTATTTTCATCAATATCTTCTTCATCGGTTATATCTCCAGGTTCATCGGGGTCTAACTAGGAAATATCTACATCTTTCCAATCAGAATCCGAAAGAGTTTCTAGAAAGGCCAAAGCATCTTGTATTGTAAGGCATCTTTCAGACATGGTGTTAAATTTCTGAAATCTTTATAAATTAAACACATAAAAAGCACACGTGCACCTGTTTCAATGTCATAAAACAAAAATGATAAAAATGGCTATCTCAAAAAAAAAACTGATAACTATTTCAGAAAACATATGCAATAAGACACCTTTTATGTGAAATTGCACTTGTCTCCAAATTCACAGGTGAAAGCCCCCCCCCCTACACACACATACATGTTCACACACCACATCAAAAAGAATTTCTTTCTATTGTTATGACTTACTAAAGTGAACATCAATGTAAAGTGCCAATATTATAATCCTTTTGAAGTATTGCAGCTTCCCCTTGCATCTTTATCTATTTATTTTCTATAAAAAAGTTGCTATTCTTATCTGAATGCAAAAGAAAATAATGTTTGAAATACCATACAACGCTTTGCACATAAATGAACACTTGGAACGCCAATGTTTCAACAATGGAACAGAGACATAAAAACGTAAATTTTACCTTTAAAATCTAAAAAGAAAATTTTGCTTTTGTTGTATTCTCGTAGGATATGTTGTCTAATCATATATTTTAAAGTATTGCGTTTTTTCCATTTAAACTGGAATTTTGGCAAATGTAGTTGTAAGGGAGAGTAAACTTGACAAAATTTAGTAGAATTTTAAAATTTGCAAAAAAATAACTAATTATATAAACAAATTAAATTTTTTTCTAAAAAATAATTAAAATTTTTTTACGAGTGAATTTTTTATTTTAAAAATCATATTTCATTGTTGGAACATTGACTGGTAAATGTTTAATCTGTAATAATTAGTATTGATAAGTTTCAGCCAATATGAATTTTTTTCCTATTTTTTTTAAACAGAATGAATAACTGTAAGTTTGTAGTTAAAAACTATTTTAGTATTCACACACAAGAACGAAGATTTAAAAGAAAGGTTATTATTGACTAGAATTAGTCTTAATTTTAGGTTCATTTTTGTGTCAATGAAAATTACTCCGTAATTAATGTTGTATTAAAGTTTTTTTAAAAGAAGTTAAAATTAAAGTTTAAAGTTTGCAAAATTCGCATGGTTATAAAAAATGAAAACTAGAAGATAATGTAACCCATGGGTAAATTCTGTTAATTTTGCCAACTTACAAGAGTTAAACGAGAGAGAGAAAATTTCGTGAAACTTAGTTATAACAGATAGTAATATTTATAGTATAATAATTATAAGAAGTAATGTATACTGTGAAGACCCCCCTTTGTTCAGAACACGAAAGACCGAAATCAGCTAATTTGAAGCTCTCCTGTTACGACCGGCTACAATAGGGCGGTGACGTGAGATGGTGACAGTTCGGTCGTATAGGCATCACGCCCCTAATAGGTTGTGGTAATAACCCCAGAGCATTGCCTGGAGAAGCCGGAATTTGGACAGCTAGAGAATAAGAATTCAACTAAAAAATTAGCTGTAACCTTAGCTCGAGTTTTCATTTAACTGGAATCGTAATTGACCAAAAAATATTTGGTTGGACCGTCACTGACTCCCAGGTATAAAAAGCCTAGAATTTTGCTACTCGAGGCTTTTCGACATTTTTTTTACGGAGGTGTTTTGACCTCGTGTAGGATTCTGCGTCTTTTGACATGAGCCAGCTTTTGAGCGATTACGTTCGGGAGACTCGTCAAGTCCGCTCACAAAAGGAACGGCAGGGTCTCGGACACCGAACGGGGGATAGATTGGGTTTGCATTGCACCCTGGAAAGGCCTCCCCATTTGTGAGATTATTTAATCTTTTTTTCAACTGTGATCGTCGTGGTGATTTTATGCAAGCAACAATCCTCTACATTTCTACTTGTTTTGGGAGAATTAGAATCCCGTTGTATATATAACCAGTATTTACTCCAGAAAAAATAAAAGTGATTTCCAATTCTATTGTGACTGTGATTCTTCTTCACGCTACTTCTCACTCAAGATCATTGAAGTCATCACAATACGGATACGCATACTTTGGTGTGGATCTCTACGTTCTACTCTTTTGTAGCACGAGAACTAATATGACAGGGATTGGTGGCATGGATGTTCGTAGCCGTTTGGAATTGGCTTTAACCCTCCGAGTGGAACACACCAAGGAAAAAAAGTCTCCAAAAATACGATAAAGTTTTATTGTGTACCAAAGTGTTCTATGGTTTTTTACTTCACCCTTTGTCGACTAGATTGGAATACGGAAAACCCACCCTGGTTATTGTCCCTTTACTTCCGGTTATAAATAGATATATAAATAGACATTATAGATTGTTAATTTTTAATACACATAAAGCTCGTCAAGTCTCCAAGATCATCCCATAAGAAACAATGGATTCTAAAAGTACAAATAAAAATATTCTTTAAGAGAATGATTTATATTTTTTTACGAAAGTCATCCAAGATATTTAAGTGGTGCAATTAGAGATACATCTGTTACCGCAAACGAAATACTTCGAAATAGAGATTTACAGAGCCATGAAAAGCTATCAGCTTCTTTGTGCCTCAGGGAGTAGGGGTGCATCCCTCAATAAATTTCAGTCAAAGAGTGCAGTTCCTAAACAATCGACCTGACCCTCCTACCTCAAAACTCCATGGGGGAAAACACTGGCAGAAATGTACAATACATCCATTTTCGGAACGTTTTTGGAGGTCGAAAATTGTACGTGACAACCGCTTTGAAGACATCATCGGTTTGGCGGAATTGTACGTGCGAACCGCTTAGAGGGTTAAGCATTAGGTAGCGGTTTGATTAGCCCTCGTGTTGCAAAAAAGTAGACCTTAGAGCTTTAAACGAAATCCAAAAGTCTTCCTTGTATTCAGCGTACTAACCAAATTACTTTACTTTTTCATTTTATCTATAGAATTTATACAGAAATAAATCTGGGTATAGATTTTTATTTAAGTTAAATGGTTTTTAAATAATAATACAATTACTTAAAACTATACTAAGTTTTAGCAAATGTTTCACAATTTTACGACACTAAATGCTGTATAACTCGAAAAACTACCTTGCCATTTTCAAAAGTATGACTAGTTTATTGACAAACACATTAATAGAGAATATCCAAAATTTTGAATGAAGAACACATGAAAGTAACTCACCTGAAACATTTGGAAATAAGTAATTAGAAGCTTCAAACGTTTGAATAAAAATAACATTAAAATAATTCACCTGGAAACTATTAAAATTTCTGAATCGATATAAAAATAGTGAAAATGAAAATATTATTTGAAAAGTTTAAAATAAGAGTCAATGACAAAAAAAGTTTCAGTCCATTAAAATGTAAAATGTCTTTCGAAAAAGAATCGTATATTTAACTTGATATTATCAGAACAAATAATTATTTCGTAGATTTGGTCAAAATCTGTCGTTCCGAAGATCTTTTCTCTCTTATTTAAATATATTACAGTGATCCCTCGTTTTTCGTAGTTAATGGGAACCAGAACCTTCCGCGAAAGCTGAAAAACCGCTAAGTAGTTTTTGCCCCTAAGAATTTCCGTGGATGAGGGTACACAAATGTATTAAATATGTAAACAGTATTTATACTTTACAGATTTAAGACAAAAATGACAACAGAATACATATTTACTTAAACGTGTCAGTGGTAAGTAATAAGGTTCCTTACAAGAACTTATAGAGTAATAAACATTACTCAACATTGCTTTCTGACAGAGGCGAAGAGTCTCGTGTGGATGGCAGAGTAAAGGCTCTCACTGGACTCGTAGAAGCTTTAGACTCACTCGGAGACTCTTCTGCTGGAGGCGCTGACGGTAGAGCCGGGGGGCTTTACCTTGGAGAGAAACAGGGTGATGGGTAGTTGTTGTCTTTGTTTCTCCTTTTCCTTCAAAATTCCCCTATACAAGGTTATAACCAATTCAACGCGATTACTAAACTCGACAGCTCGAACCCTATTGTTGTCAATGTCTTGAGCAATTCTTGCCATGTTGCACAATTGTTGCAGATTCTCCAGGATAAGACCACGCGTTTCAGTTTGTCCTTAGTCTTCCTTTTCATTTTCTCCCTCACTTGCAGACTTTGTCACCTCAAGACCCCGTGGTATGTATTCTGAGCCTACTCAACTCAACTCTTGTTTGAAATGCAGTGATCCTTCTTTCTCGCGCATCAACATGAAACAATGCTCTTTTACGCAATGTGGCTGCCGGCATGGTTGTGATTTTTTCATTTTTATTTTTTGATGAATATTTTGTGAATACCTGCGAAGCACTAAATCCCAAAACATGAAACGCGAAGTGCGAGGGAACACTGTATATAAATAATAAAAGGCAAATTCATGAAATGCTCGAAAATAAGCAAAATGCGTTTAATTAAATCAGCAATTTTTACTACTGATGAGTAGAGCAACTCATAGCTTATATAATCGAATCAAATTTTGTCCTATAGAAATTTAACTGGGAAATTAGCACTTTTATTCATAAACTTTTTCAATCAAGAAGTATCTCGCCAATGAAGACAAACAAGCCAAGGTTTTGGTAACGGAAGAAATCCCAGCACGGCGCTTAAATGGTGCTACGGTTACAAGCTCATTTAAAGGAAGAAAAATTGTTTGAAGTTCACGGCACCATCCATAATCATGATGAGATATTGAAAATTACAAGAGAAATTTCACTCGAGCAAATTTAATTAAGGTACTTCAGCATGAGGATAATTTGACAGAAGTTATGGAGATTTATTATTCCTCAAATAAGGCGGAAAATTCTGAAAAGGGGGGAGATTAAATAATCGCTTTCTATTTCCCGGGAGGTAATAAAAGTCGAAAGCGCTCTTGATCCCAGTTAAATGATTTCGAATATCACAAAGCACTTTATATTTATTTGCCTCTCAGAAATGCAGAGCGATTTTTTTTAAACAATTGGATTTCATTAATTTGAATTGGGAAAATATTTAACCCTTAGTGACATTCAAAATACATATTTTATTTTAAAAAGTAAATGGAAGTAAATGGATAGAAAAATAGCGATTTTGTGGTGTGGACATTAAGGGACTACTTGCCAGTCTATTAAATTTATTCAACTGCAGTTCATTTAAACTTATTTTATTTGAAAGATAGATGCAATCCTTCGATTTTTTAACAAAGTGGACCACTTTCATAGTTACAACCCTTTTTTGGTAGTTTTTAACTCCTTGTCTATGGAATATATTTGAAGAAAAAGTGTCAAAAGTGGAAAAAAAATGTTTTCTTTTTAATTTTTTTTCGTTATATTGTGGTGAGGCGATATAGATCATTCTAATTAATATAATTGCTATAAATAAAACGAGAAGTGAAATGCTTGTTCTAAATCTGACCTCATCACATCTTTTGTAAAGGAGAGAGGACCCATGAAAACTAATTCAATAGTTTCGTCATGTGCGGGATACTCGGGTGGGGTTCTGATCCCAGTCTCAGATTTGAATGGTCTCCGTTCATGACACTAAATAAGAATGTACCTCTGTTTAGTTTTTTTATGAGTCTCTAAGTTCATAGCGCCCAATTTAAAGGGGTAAGGTTTTCCCCATGTTTGCTGTTTCAAGGTGGGGAAAAGGAGACCAATGGATATGTACAGCTTTGTTGATTGGAGCAATAAAAAGAAGAAAGAACGGATATGAAAATAATATAAAAAAGAGAATAGAGTTGGAGAGTAGAGTCGGAGGGCAGAGTTGAATAGAGCAGAGTTCGGGGACTGAAGGTAGAGTTGGGTCTAAGAGAGACTCCAAAAAGATAACGAGGAGGACTATCTCACAGCGAAGAGAATTGTTACGGTACTGCAGCCTCATAGAATCACCCCAATAATTTAGAAGGCCCCAGACCAGTGGTAGGACTGAAGTCAGCATTGCCATCCCACTAATCGAGAGTACGCGCAAAGTTTCTACATCTTTTCACCAAGAGCTCCCAACCTGAGTACCGCATTGGCACATCCCTTTGCAGATCCACAAAGGTACTTATAATTATTTGAATTTAGAATTAGGTCTTTTCTCTTCTTCTTTTTTACGTAAATGTTTTAGTACGTTATTAATGTTAAATTTTGGGTAAGGTTGCACATAATAAAAAATTTCAAACACAAAATTTTATAAAGTTTGAATAAAATTTTTGTACATAAATATATAAATATTTAAACAATAAATTTTCTTATTTTATTTAAAACTTTCAACTTTGTTATGTGTTTATTCAAGTGTGTAATATTTATTTTAACAACTTTGATTTAGCTTATTAGTTTTTAAAAATAAGTCTGTAGTCTCTCAGAACATGTAGTTGAATTTAAAACTTAAATAATCTACAGTACGCAATACAAATAAATCTAGTCATAGACTAACTAAATAATAACCACTATAAATTGATCACAGGTAAATACCTAAATTTAATGAGAGCTACAGGACATATATCATTAAAATATTAGAAATAGAAAAAGATTATTTTTGAAGAAAAAAATTAACCCAATAACTAATTTTGGGTTTAATTTTTTTCAATATTTTCACATATATGGGAAATGTCAATGAATTACAGTAATGTTTGCACAAATAACAGATAAATAAATCAAATGACAGAACTTTCTGAATAAATCTAATAAACTAATATAACAATATTATTATCTCTATAAACTGTCAAGAATTCAACGTCATTCAGATTCCTTTGAATTTTACAAATCCTTTACAGTATACCGGAAATAGTTACAAAATGCAGATCAGAAAATATCTATCTATTTGGAGAATGGAAAGTTAAATAATATGCACTAGACGAACCGATTTTGGGCTTCACGGAAATGAAATACCTCTTTTTCTCTTGAGCTAAATCAGCTCGGGCATTCCGAAGATATGGAAAAATGTGTCACATTTAAAAAAATATTTTAGAATAAGCTCCCATTTTTAACTTTATAACGAAAGTTCTTGTCATTTAAGCTTCAACACTAATTCAAAAAAATTAATTGGATAAGAAAAAAGTCAAATGCTGATATTCTCATTTACGGTTTGGGTTGGAGCGCTACAGTCTAACATTTTGTTACGCAAAGGTTAATGATACCGGAACCTACTGCTACAAGCAGATTTCAAACGGCTACGAGCATCCATGCCGTCAGCGCGATTCGAAACCGTGAACTCCGGTACCGAAGAGCAGCGCTCTACCATTCGGATTTCATATACGGTAATTATTAAAAAGCAAAAAAATCTTCCATTTGTAGTTATTTGAATGTGATGTCCCCAAGCAAGTGCAGTGATCCCTCGTTTTTCGCGGTTAATGGGGACCAGAACCTTCCGCGAAAGCTGAAAAACCGCGAAGTATTATCTGTGCCTACGAATTTTCGTGTATGCGGGTACACAAATGTTTTAAATATGTAAATAGTATTTATACTTCACACATTTAAGAGAAAAATGACAACAGTATACGTATTTACTTAAACGTGTCAGTGCTCACTAATAAGGTTAATTACAAAACCTTATAGAGTGATAAACATTAATCAACATTGCTTTCTGAGTGAGGCGAAGAGTCTTGTTGGTGGCGGAGGAGAGGCTCTCACTCGACTCGTAGAAGCTTTAGGCTCACTCGGAGACTCTTTTGGAGGAGGTGACGGTAGAGTCTGGGCCTTTACCTTGGATAGGAACAAGTTGATGGTAGTTGTTGTCTTTGTTTTTTTTTCTCATTGGTCGATGTCATACCGGACACCAATGACTCGCCTTTATGAGAGAACGTGCTATGTACTCTCAGGCAACTCATCTTTGTTTGACATGCATGGATCCATCTCTCTCTCGCATCAACATGAAACAACGCTGCTTTCAGCAATATGGCTGCCGACATGGTTGTATTTTTTCATTTTTATTTTTGGATGAATATTTTGGAAAAACACGCGAAGCAATGAAGCCGTAAAATATGAAACGCGAAGTGGAGAGGAAACACTATAAAGGCAAATAAATACATTTCCATGTAAAAAAATATTTATTGTTCTCCTAAAAACAAATTAAACTAAAAAAATAATTAAATAAGAAAAGAGATCAAATTCTGAAAATCTCATTAAAATAATTAAAAAAATACAATAAAATGAAAAATAATAAAACCGTTCATTGCAAGTAATACATACGATTTCATTTAAAAAATAATTGAAGTTGACTTAGATTATACCAGATTGTTAATTTAATTGCAAAATGTTTCTTAGGTTTAAAAAATAACAATGTAGGGTTCAACGTCGTAATATCTCGCATTGAAACGTAAATAAATCAGCAATTGCGTAAATAATGATTATTTCGGGACTCATCCTAATCGCTTTAACGGTATTTGATGACACGGAGTTGGAATTAAACTAAAGATAATCCATAAATCTAGTTTATTGAAAAGGGTTTTACTGACGTCAGATGGCGCCGGAAAAATTGCGTTTCTGTAAAGGGTTTTTGATATCACCATATAAAAATATTAAAGTAAGATTTTCAATATATATATTTTTTCGGCAAAGTAGCGGAGGTAGGGGTTTCGGGGTTTGGATGGGCAGCAAAGATTATAATCCAGAAAATATTCCAAGAATAATATATATTCCAATATTCCAGATAAATGAGAAGGTATAAGATACTATAATAAAAATATATGCATGTAAAGTACAGAATGAATGGCATTAATCAAATCACTAATAAATAATTAACTGATACCTTTAATAATTCTAAAAAAACTAGCGTATAGCCCGTCATATGAACTGATGAGTAAAATAATAAAGAATTTTCCATTTACTCAGCAAATTTAAGTGTTAAGATCAGGGCAAACGAGGAGCCATTTTCCGGCGACAGCTGGGAAAGGTATTGAATAGGCAGAAATTTTAGGAAGAATTTTAAGTCGATGACACTGCTTTGAAAAAGACATTTAGAGAATGGGAAAAAGTTTTTAGGGAATTAGAATGATAGAGGAGGTTTTTAAGGAAATATTAAAGTTAAATAATTTTGATACATTTTTACACACACACACACACACTATATATATATATATATATATATATATATATATATATATATATATATATATATATATATATATACATACATATTAATTACAGAGAGAGAGAACTGAATGTGCTGAAAAATTCATTAAATTCTCCTAATTTTTCAATATTAAAATTAAAAGCTATTCAAGCTCATTTTGATGTAAAGCTCATTTTTAGTAAAATCTGAATAATGTATTGGTTTATACATGTTATTGTGTTATGTCCCCAAATATGTCACCAAAATTATTTCCAAGTGTTTTCTTAATACTCGGGGGCACAGCATTCATTTGCAACCATATAACTTTAAAAATATGACCAGTATACATACGGTAAATATTTTCATACAAACCTACAAAACATTCACGGGTGTGTAAAATGAAAAAAATATTTGTATTATTTCTTTTTTAACAAAAATGATATAAAAATATTTAAATAAAGCTTTTTTAACAAGTCATTAGAAATTTGGATAACTTTCTAAAAATAGCTATCCAAACATCGAATGCATTAACAAGTTCTCCGGAAACCGAAATAAAAATCTTTGTTCTCTCATAAATTAGTTTTTAACGCGCTTTTCCTAAAAGCCAGACAAAAAAAATTCTTTTGTTATAACTTTCCATTTTTTCTATCGCCTTTTCATCATGTTCTTGCGCTTGTTAATAGCCTATTACGCTTAAAGATTTCGATAATGCCTTAATAAATTCTTAACATAATTTAAAATCTACCACCTTTTTTTATTAATTTTTCTGTTGCTTTGTCATGTTTTCGAAGCATTTTTGAGCTTTTAGCGCAAGAACTTCATTATTTATTCATCTTCTAAATGTGATTTATTGTTTTCGACTTACGTCTGCTTAAATGGATGGAAAGTATTAAAAGCTTCCGTTGAGTTGTTTAAAAAATATTTTTTTTTCGCCTGCGCCTGCTTTTTCTATTAGGCTTTTATTAGAGTAATATTTATAATGCAGAATTAAATTTCCGGCATAATGTAATTCATAAAAAGCAATTTATTATTTATTAACTAAGAGAGGGAGGAGAAATATTGGTATTAATAAAGAGTTGAGAATATTTATTCAATACTTAAAGAACCGGCTGAAAAATTTATTAAATTTTTATTGGGTTAAATAAGACATTAAAAAAGATTTTTTATAAAAATACTTTGTTTAGAATGTTTGAAGTGCTTTTTTTTTGCAGTATTTGCACCTTTTATCTTTAATCAGAACGTTTTAATATAACTGAAGAATTAAATTTTTGCAACATATAATAATAATAATAAATTTTGTAAATCATATAAAAGCTATATATATATATATATAACTAAGTTGTGTGTGTAATATACATATATATATAAACAATATATATATATATACATATTTATTACATATATTAAAGAACATAAAAAATTATTATAATTTTTTATATATATACATATATACACATAAAAAATTTTTATATATATATATATATATATATATGTATATATATTTTTTTATATATATATTTTTTTTATACACACATATTTATATCTTTATTTAACACATATTAGATATATATATATATATATAATATATATATATAAAGTATATATTTATATATTATATATACATATATACATATACATATATATTTATATTATAACATATAATATTCACATATTATATATATATATATTATATATATATATTATATATATATATATATATATATATATACATATATTACATACATAATATTATATATACATGTATATATATAATATACATATATATACATATATACATATATATATACATACATACATATTTACATATACATACATACATATATACATATATATATATAGATATGCATACATGTATATATATATATATATATATATATATATATATGTGTAATAACTTAAAATAACTTCCACATAATTCAAGAATACTGTAGAATAATGTAGCCGAGTTGATTGATGCAGACTTAAACAACTTTTATTTAGAACACCAGATAACACACAAATCCCCGTAAGGAAAAAGAACACAAATACAGAAAATATTAGGTGATATATTACATCGCGTTCTCTAAGGAAAAGACTCGAAATCTGCGAGTTAGGCCTTTTATTAATGTCTGGGAGGGGAGTGGCTTCAGAAATGTTGTAATTCTCTTAACCAATTACTTTAATTACTTCTAGTTTATTCTAGAAGGTAGTACGTCACAACGTGCAAGAAAAAATTAATTAATGGGGCTGCGATTCTAAATTTAAGGTGCTAGGAAATGAGCATTTGCCACCATATTTAAGAAAAATCTGTTTTAAAATTTTATTATTACGTACATGTATATATGTGTATAAATACATAAATATATGTATGTATATGTGTATATTCCTGGGTTATCAAAAAATCCGTATAAACTTTAAAAATTCATAATAAACAGAAAAATAACCAAACTAAAAAACGGTTTGCAGGGTTAGTATCGCTAGAGCATGGAATGTTTTGTAAAATATAAAAAAATAACTCAAAAAGAGTCGATAGAGGGCGCTGATGTACACAAGTGCCTCCAAATCGGTTATTACAACAGCACGTGTTCCACATGACCACCACACTACAGGGGATAACACACTGAAGGCGAGTCACAATTCCATCAACGGCAGAGTGCAGAAGGTCCGGTTGTATGTAAGACACCTCTCGTTGGATCGCATCTTTCAGTTCAGAGAGATTGGATGCATTGGATCGATTCACCAGAGATTTCAAATATCCCCACAACCAAAAGTCTGCCGGGGTCAAATCTGGAGACCGAGGATTCCATAGGAACCTGAAAAGCTTCTAATGATTTTGTCTTCAACGAATGTATTGACCGAATTAGCAGTGTGACTAGTTGCTCCATCTTGCATAAATGTGACGGTAGATAGCGCATCTCTTACACACAATGCATTATCGACGCGACATTATCACGCAGAAGTGTTAAATAATGCTGCACATTCACTGTATCCCTTTTCCACCCATTTACTGGGTCCTCCGTTTCAAAGAAGTAAGGTCCTAGGATGGACGAACGTGTGAATCCACACCACACTGTCACTAATTATAGGAACGCAAGTTCTTATAACCGTCTCATTTGCATATTTCCACCGAAGTCGCTCGTACCAGTGCCATCTGTCGGGGCTGTTTTTGAGTTATTGTTTTTTCTGTATTAAAAAAAATCCATTGCCATCCGTAGCTACTAACCCTGCAAAACCTTTTTTTATTTTGGTTTTTTTCCGGTTATTATGAATTTTTAAAGTTTATACGGACTTTTTGATCACCCGGTGTACAGACGCACGATGAGAGTTGGGCAAGAAGCGAACAGCATAAGATTAATTTTCAAGTTTTCTAATGCATCGGTAAAGCATAACTCTAAATATCCATAGTCTACTAAATTTTGTATTTATTTTTTTCTTCTAGTATATTTCCCCCTTAAGCAATTTACCTCACTTAAAATTCAATATTTCCCTCGTTAGAATAACCTATTATACATTCAAATAACGGTAATTAATTTAACATAATTTCCAGATATTTGTAAGGAAGTGATAATTAAGATTGCGGAAATAGTTTTCGGTAAAAGAACAAAAAAAAATGAGAAGTAAAAAATTATTTTACTTATTGTACGGATAGCCCCGCTTTCACTTTTCTGGAAGTAATTACCTTTGATTAAGAGGAGAGGAAGAAATACCAATTAATTAATTACCACCAATAAAAGCCGATTTCTTCATTAATGGAATTCCTATTAATACGCAGCAATTACCAGAAGAAAAAAAAACACAACTTGAGGTACATAAATGAGCAAGAGAAAAATTAGAAAATATATGTTAGTAGGATACAAAAATAACTCGGAAAAAATAGTGTAGCGTGAAGTATTCCCAAGTGTTTAAACGGATATAAATTAAACGCGATAAATCATATTTCAGACATGAATAAATAATGAAGCCGCTCCGTTTTAAAAGCTCGAAAATACTACGAAACCTTAAAAAAGAAACATAAATATGTACAGAAAAAGGAGGACTTATAAAAAAAAGCATGTTCTCGAAATTTATTAAGCTATTATCGAAATCCAAAACATAATAGATTATTAACAACCATAAAAACATGATAAAATGCGAATTTTTAAAGGTGGAGTCACTTTAAAGGTTTTTTTTTATATTAATCTTTTCCTTTATAATTTTATTCTTTTCCATCCTACAAAGATAAGATACGTCAGGAATTAATTTATGGCAGATGGGGGCTTTTTATTTTGAGGTTTTGTGGGGCTTTCGAGGGGGCGGAATGGATGCATTTCCCTTTTTTGTCGAAAGTTTTATGCAAATGAGTTTGGGGAAGGAAGTTTGGAGCTGTTTGGGAAATTTTCGAACTTTTCTTTATTTTTTTGTTAAACTGTTTTTTTCCTTAACAAATTGCACCGAGAGAATTAATGAGGCTTTTTTTCTTGGAAAAGAAACAAAATATCAGAAGTATTACATGGGACTTTTACAAAAATCTTTCGAGTGCAAAAATATAGATAAGGATTTGCGTTGTTGGTAAAACATGAAATTAAAATATATCTGCTATAAAACAGTTGTATTTTCTTCAAATTATATATCATAATAGTCACAGTTGTTTATTTTAAATTTACTTTGTTATTTCTTGACATACAAATAAAATATATTTGTATCCAAAAGATAATATTTAATTAGGATTAATCCAGAAAATAAATAAAACTTGAAAAATAGAACGTTTTATTATAAAATTTGCATTTACTGTGTCACAATTAATTAGATATCTATATGATGTCAAAGAAAAATAAATTAAGTAAAAGCATAAAATAAATTGGTATTTCGGTAAAGTATGCAATATTTCAAAAGTATAAAACAAATTGGTATTTCGGTAAAATAGGCAACATTTCAAAAGCATAAAATAAATTGGCATATCGGTAAAGTATGCAACATTTCAAAAGTAAAACATAAATTGGTATTTCGGTAAAGTGCAACACTTCAAAAGTATAAAATAAATTGGTATTTCGGTAAAGTAGGCAACATTTCAAAAGTATAAAATAAATTATTATTTCGGTAGTATGAAACATTTCAAAAGTATATAATAAATTGGTATTTCGGTAAAGAATGCAACATTACAAAAGTATATAATAAATTGGTATTTCGGTAAAGAATGCAACATTACAAAAGTATAAAATAAATTGGTATTTCTGTAAAGTATGCAACATTTCAAAAGTAAAAAATAAATTGGTATTTCGGTAAAGTATGCAACATTTCAAAAGTATAAAATAAATTGGTATTTCGGTAAAGAATGCAACATTTCAAAAGTATAAAATAAATTGGTATTTCGGTAAAGTAGGCAACATTTCAAAAGTATAAAATAAATTATTATTTCGGTAGTATGAAACATTTCAAAAGAATAAAATAAATTGGTATTTCGTTAAAATATGCAACATTTCCAAAGTATAAAATAAATTGGTATTTCGGTAAAGTATGCAATATTTCAAAAGTATAAAATAAATTGGAATTTCGGTAAAGTATGCAACATTTCCAAAGTATAAAATAAATTGGTATTTCGGTAAAGTATACAACATTTCCAAAGTATAAAATAAATTGGTACTTCTTTAAAATATGTAACATTTCAAAGCATTCTCTGATACGTAGAGAAACTGACATTTTTTAAATTTCTATGTTGTTTCACTACTTATATTATTTTTAAGGTCACATGACATCTTAAAAATTCTAATGAAAACACAATTGAAGCAAGAGTTAAAAATTTAAAAGATTTATACTATGATGTACGATATGGACCGGAGAAATATATTGAGACATCAACGTCTACATTATCACATGAAATGAGTGATGTCACTCAGAAATCAATATTCGTCAATGAGTTATGTCAACATTCAACAACATTTAGGAAAAAATTTTTGTGCTATTTTTGTCATTGTCTTTAATATTTCCAAGCTTATTTATCAAGAACTACGGGGACAAGAGACCTGTGTATTAGAATTATTTTTAAGGAATATTGTTGGACTACAAAAATTTATCAAAGAGTCATCCATTTTAATAAAAAAATATTTGTAATACATATTAATGCCTTATATGTTTTATGTAACAATATTACATGTAAAAATATTGTTCAAAATTATAAATTTTTAACAATAATTTTCAAAAACTATCAGAGCGATGTATTTTAATAAAAAAAATATTTGTAATACATATTTGTGTCTTATATGTTTTGTGTAACAATATTACATATAAAATTATTGTTAAAATTTTTTTAATTTTTAACAATATTTTTAAAAAATTATCAAAGAGTCATGCATTTTAATAAAAAAATATTTGTAATACATATTTGTATCTTAGTTTTGTGTAACAATATCACATATAAAAATATTGTAAAAAATTTTAAATTTTAAAAACTGAAATTCAATGTATCACGTTTCCTAAAGATAATTAACCATTTTTTTTTGTTAACGTTTCGAAATAATTAACAAAATAGCATGATGCCATTCAATAACTAGTTTATGATACTGGAACGAAAATACCACCCTTATAAGTCAATAGATAGTCAAATGGTAGCTTTTCGGTACGGTAGTTTGTGGATTCGAATCCTGTGCTGGCATGGATGTTCGTAGACATTCGGAATCGGCTTTAAGCGGTAGGTCCCGATTTCATTACCTCTTGTAAGCAAAAAAGTAAACCCTAGAGCTGCAAATCCTTAGTCAGTATTCCTTTTAATATTTACAACACATGAATTTACGATATAAGTATCGATATTAAATTAAAAGAGACGAACATAACCTGTTTAAAATATTTACTAGAATACCCCTTTTGAACAAAAATAACGGCTTCCGTGACAGCCATAGAGCTGACAAAACATTTTCCCAAATGCACTTCACCGTTAACGGAGACGTTAAAATTCCCGAGGACAATAGTTTTGCTAACTTATCGTGTAAATGCGGTTTCACGGATGGCAGAATCTTTAATTTATTTCCATTAATTCTTCTGACGCCAGTCGAGGTGTAACAAGAATAAGAAGCGAATAGCTTAAAATGTGACTTTAAAACACTACTAGCATTCTGAGATTTCAAGAGAGATTTTTTATAATTTACATATTTTAATAATACATATACATACATTTTATAATACATATTTTGTAAAGATTAGGACAAGCCCACACAATGAAGAAAAAGAAAATGACAACATAAATTGAAATTTTACTATTACGTCTTGTAAATTGTGCATTCAGAATTACTACGTCTTTATACTGAAAGTGTTGATAGAAAAAGTTTGGATAGTATGTTATAGGCGAGTAATAGGGAAAGTTCAAATTATTTGTCGGTGTTTTGCTGTGACCTTTCTAATCTACTACGGTCTTTCCTGAGCTACCGAGGATCCATGTAATTGTTTTCACAATGTACAAACATTTCAAAGATGTTATCGTGCATTTCAGTGCTTAATATTGATATACAATTTTAAATTTCAAGGAATGAAAATTATTCAATCTAAAATAAATTGAAAAAATTTTAAAACTCATATCAAAGTATAATTTTAAAATTGAAACAAAATCATAATAAAACCCCAACTTCTAAAACAAATATTGGCGAGATCCCCAGTTGAAACAATAATTGGCTATATATTCACCGACGCCTTAAAAGAACTATCAAAATAACTTAAACCCATTCGATGATGAGTCCGTGATTCATATTGTCATAATTTGGCAGCATACGATTAAATAATCGATGTGAAATCTCACAGAATGTAAAACAGGCATACACAAAATAACTGACACTGACCAATAACACCAATGACTGATTATAAATCTATGTTGCACATTAATAATAAAACCTTAATTTTGAAACAAATATTGATAGAACCCCAGACCGAATAATTGACGATTTTTTTCCAGTATTTTCAAAGAAATTTATTAAATGACTTGCAGTTATTTAGACAAGTGTTCGGAATAATTTAGTGGTATACAATTAAATAACAGATGTAAAATCTTATAAAATGTAAAAGAGACTTAAGTAAAATAATTTAAAAGAGGATCAAAAATATTTAGTTCGATGGCTGTTAGTTCATATTTGGTATGATAGTTATGCAAAATGTCCTCGTGCAATAAGGCACTAAGCAATAAGTTGACGTGCAATAAGTTGCACTAAGGCAATCATTTCACTATGCAATAACAGCTTCAACCGGCCTTGTCATGGATGCCATAAGTCCTTGCCGGAGACAGATTATACCAGATGTTTAAGCAACGGTTACGCAAATCCAAGATATTGCGAATGGGTGGTCTTTGAACTCTGAGTTGCCGTCCCATGTCATCCCAAATGAGTTCTATCGGATTGAGATCCGGTGAGGTAGACAGACAGGACATTAACTGGAATTCAGCATCATGTTCCGAGAGCCACTTCAACACAATTTTAGCCTTGTGACACGAGGCGTTGTCCTGTTGGAACATTCCATTTCCAGCTGGAAAAACAGAGGCCATGTAAAGGTGCAACTGTTCCGCAATGATGTTCAGATACCCTGTAGCATTCATGGTTTGCTCTACCACAACCACGGGTCAAAGAGACCCCAAGAGAACGTCCCCCAAAGCATAATACCGCCACCACCGCCCTCTGTATGACTTCTGTAAATTGAGGGAGCAACTGTTCGCATGAAAGACGGTGTATCCTTACACGGCCATCGACGTGATGAATGACAAACCGTGATTCATCTGACCAGGCAACTCTCTCCCACTGATCCATGGACCAGTCGCGATGTTCCCTGACCCAGAGTTGGAAAAAGTAAAAGAATGATTCTTCAGTCTCTCCAGCAGCAGTTAAATACCACTTCCACCTGATCACGTGTCTTCCACGTCATCCAGGCAAGTTCATTGCAAAATATAGGGGTGGTCATGTTTTGGCTCTTGAGTGTGTGTGTAAAAATATAGTTTTGTGTGTGAATAGTCATTTTTTCTTTACGTGCGGTCAGAACTATAGTAAAAAAACAGTTGTAATATTTTTCGTATCAGAGGAATAATTCTTCGTTAGAATTCGATGAACGTCTAATTGGGATTGCGCAGAGAGAGGTAGTAAGCTAGCGATATATGAGATTTCAGAAGAGCGTAATAGTAAATTAAGATAATTATGTATAAACCAAATAATTTGTTCCCCGCGTGATTAAGGAAAAACATAATAGCCCTATTTATTCAGCGAAGAAATTACCTGCTTTACAACCTTTTACATTAAAAGCATGCTCCATTTATTCCGAAGTAATGGCACATTTTCAGATATGAACAAAAAAAAATGCAAGAACAAGACTCCATTTAAAAAATAATTTCTCTTCATTTATACTTGGGAAGAATAATTAATAACATATTTAAAGTGGAGATTTTCATTTAAGCTCACAAAAATCCTACAAGGAATAACATTTTACTTCTTTCAATTAATTAAATAATTAAACGAGATCTTCTTGTTTCTAAGATTTTACATTCGCAATAAATTACATGTCAGCAGTTAATAAGAAAGTAATGGAGCCTTCATAATATTCGCCTGTTTTTAACATAATTTTAAACCCTCTTAATTATTTAATACATTTGGGAAATTTATCAAAAGATATATCTTTTTACCCGCTTCCGAATATGTATTTAATTTAAGATTTTTTTCGCTGCTAGTAATTATGTTATCGGTTTTCTTAGGTTAATCGAAATTTATGTTGCATTTAATTTTTAGTTATTAAGTACTAAAAGAATTACATTTTTTAACGAATTTTCAAAGCTTTATGACATTGAGCTGTTTTTTTTTTCAGTATAAAAACAGATATAAACTTTATGTTCACAAGAATCTTGTTAATGTCTGATAAATTATTTTTAGCACGAAAGGATTTTGAAGTACAAAGGCTAAAATCAACACTAAAAGATTCGCTTAACGGGACACATCACTTTTAAATTTTCAAAAATTCAATTTTTGTGATTTTTACATTTTAAAACATTTTGCACATTTCTTAATTCTTTTAAAACAAATTCAATCCAAATCTTCGAATTAGAACATGTGAAACTATAGAATATTCACATCTAGTATCATAACTTTTAAGGAAACTATGAAAGTTAGTTTACTGAAAATGAGTTTTTTTAAACTTTTGTGCATTATAAGTAAATCACTATTGTGCTTATTAATTTATAATTTTCACAGTAAATATAATATAGGAAATTCCGACTACTTTTTTCCTAGGTTTTAACTTTCATTTAGTATTTTTCGTAATTAAAATGAAATATCTAAACATAGTTTTAGCATTTTTTACTATTCAATATACTGGTATAATATTTCTGATACTTATAAAAAAATTAAATAGATAATTATATCTAATAATTATTGCTTACAAAAAGACAAAAAAATTTATGATGCTTACTTTCTATTGTTTAAGTGTACACATAGTGCGTCAGAAAATTTAAAATATTTTTGATACAAGCTCACCTTTTAATTTAGATAAAAAGTTCTCATTTTTTTAAAAAAAAGTCAATTCAGCAAAACTAAATAAAAAAATAAGAAATTCTGAAAATCCTGTAAATTGACGATATTAATTAAAAATATGTGATAAGACGAAAAATACAAAAATATATTCTATAATTTTGTTAAAACTTAATTTAAGCATAATAATATTTCTAGAAGAAATATTTCAAAATATTTCAATTATGTGTATAATTCCTTTTACCTCTTTACCGATAAACTTAATTTGAAATATATATCCTGAGCTGAAAATACAGATTGGTGTATATCTCATGCAAAAACACTTTGGTGAATCTATATATATTTAATATGATGTTTTATTTTTACAGGACAAAATTCTATATTTACTACATAATGCTAATATAATGAATTAGTGAACACATTCTTCGTAATAGATTCCGCTTTTCTTCATAAGAAAACTTTCTGTTTTTAATTTACCCATTATTGTTTATTCACTTTCCTCGTCTTATTTTTGGATAGACTGAACGACCAAATTATATTTGTTCTTTTATTCAAACCAAATTATAATCCAATTTTTTTCACACTATTCTGTCTACTTTTTTCATAATAATTCAAGTATAGATGAGATTTTTTTAAAAGTTTGGTTTAAAATGTCGGTAAAAAACTTTTCACACCTTAACCTCGACCTGTTGAAAAAGCAAATGATACAACTAAGAACTAATTAACTTTCCCGATAGAAAATGTGTTGATACCCAAAAATTTTTTAATTCATTTATTTTGGTTCATGTTGATGTACAATAAGAAATTTTATTGGAGAAATATTTAAAATAATTAGAAGTAATAAATTATTCTACATTCGATAACAGCAATAGATTCCATGTCAGTTGTTAATAAGAAAGTAATGGAGCCTTCATAATACCCGAATGTTTGCAAGATAATTTTAAACCCTCTTAATTATTTAAAACATTTGGGAAATTTATCAAAGGTAAATATTTTTACCCATTTCCGATTCTGTATATAATTTAAGATTTTTTT
>CM063508.1:184138693-184146193 GCA_032207245.1 Pardosa pseudoannulata | reverse complement strand
GTGTTAAGATCAGAAAAACCCGAAACCATTTGCTGGCGACAGCTGGAAAACATCGAATAGACGGAAAATTGACATCTATAGGACAGAAAGCTTTGGGAAATGTATCGATAGAATTTTATGTCCAGGAAAAGGATTTTAAGAAATTAGAATGGGAGAGAGGAGGTTTTTAAGGAAATATTAAAGTTAAATAATTTATATATATATATATATATATATATATATATATATATAATGTGTGTATGCTTTTTTCCTCTTAGTCTTCTTTAAGAAAAAATGAATAAACATGAATCTTATATAGTGGTTTTTTATATTTGCATTTTAAAAGAAAAAAATTAAAATCTGGAGCTTTTCATCTACTTCAGTAATTAAAGAAATTAAAGAAACTCCTCAACCTTGTTTCTCTCATAAAAGAGAAAATAAATAAAATGTTTAGATCCATTTTAACATTGTTATTCCATACATTGGATAAATAAAAATATCTGCTTCAGTAACCATAAGAAATGAAAGTCATGCCACCACTTTCTTATTTTAATCATAGACAGAGGCCTTTTTATTGTACCTTCAACAATAAACGTTTTTTCCCTCTCTACAAAATGTATTTTCTCCCTTCAAAATGGTTTCCATAGCAATAAGGTGGAAGAACCAGAAAAAAAAATCCGTAATACGTGTCTCATTTACATGCAAAGGCAGTTACACATCATCTAAAAAGAAGTAACGAAAAAAAAACTCGCATCAGCCTAATACTCGAATAACTTTACCTTTGTGTTTATTTCCCCGTATCACATTCACGTTGTATGGACGGAATTTCAACCCCCCGAATTTTGGATCCCCCCCGTTTAATATTTTTTCCCTTATGTATTATTTTTTCCCCTTTTGCTCTCTCTCCCTTGGAAAAAAAAGAGAAAAGAACCGCTCTCTCATAATGAACCTAGAAAGCACAGAGGCGCTAGATGTTTGCAGATGTTGAGTGTAGGGTTTCCGTAAAAACTTTGGCGACGAAAAAGGGACGCCAAAACTTTTGGTCATAAAAGAAACTTTTTTAGTTTTTCAACGATTTAGAAATTAATTTGGGTGTATATCATAGATTATCTATCTATTACGCACAAACCATTAAATCTCGATTTGAAAGTGTGTCACAGTAATTTTTGCCTCAATAGAACTGAATAACCTCTTTACTAATTTGTTTATAATTTAATTAATTTAATATGCTGAACAATAACTATCTTTTAGCATACGTACCTAAAGAGGCGCCATATGACAGTGTGGATGCGATGTCAACAACAAAACTACAGGGTGTTTCAAAAATGACCGGTATATTTGAAAAATCAATAAAAACTAAATGGACAGTGATAGAAATACACAGTTTATTGCAATAGGCTTGGGACAATAGTAAATGTTTAGGGAGACAAACTTTCAAAATGAGTTACAATGTTCCCCAACAGATGGCGCTGCAGTTTGGAAAAATCTAAACTACGTTATTTTCCAGACATCCACCCTGCGCAGCAATAATATGGCGTATTCTCAGAAAGAAATGATCAGAAACCCGTGTAACCGTCTCAAGCGAGATGGCTGCCCGTACAGAACAGATGTACTGTTCCAGTTATTCAATTGTTTCCGGATAGTGGCGCTACACCTGGTATTTTAAGAGTCCCCAGAGACAAATATCGTAGTTTAGATTTTTCCAGACTGCAGCCCCATCTGCGGTGGAATAATGTAACTAATTTTAAAGTTTGTCTGCCTAAATAGTTATTATTGTCCCAAGCATATTGCAATAAACTGTGTATTTCTATCACTTTCCGTTTTGTTTTTATTGATTTTTCAAATATACCAGTCATTTTTGAAACACCCTGTATGTGTATATATTGGTGTGTGTGTGTAAACAGTTAAATATTCTTTCACCTATTATGACTCGGGCCACTTAAATAATATGAGAAAATTAGCCGGTACTATTTATATTTTCGAGCTTGCTGGCCAAGAAGAGCTCCTGTTCAATTTAATTCTTCTCACCATCCGAAGAAACGCCGAACGATATCCGAGAGGTTAGGGCATTGATCTTCGATACCGGTGTTCGTGGGTTTGAATCCTACTCCGGCATGGATGTTTGTAGCCGTTCTGAATCGGCTGTAAACAGTAAGTCCCGGTCTCATTACCCCTTGTGCTGTAAAAAGAGTAGACCGTAGCACTAGAAATTAAACCATAACAAGATACAAGTCCAGAGATGTGGAACTTCACGTTTATTGAGAGCTGAAAATCATTGGTCTAACCAACTGACATTGCAAGGAGCAAGCTTATTTAGAATACAAAATCAAACATAATTGTGTCTATTTCTATACCCAACCATTCCATTCTACAAATTTGCACAAAGTAGTTTATTCAATAGTGTGACGTCACGAAACCCCCTTACCTTCAAAAGAAGTTTTGTTAAATCCCAGGCCAAGGCGACATTCTTTCTGGAAATTTAACACTAAACTACAAAGGATTTTCGGTTCGACACGCCTTGAGATGTCCGAGGGAATTAGAAGGTCGGACGCGACGCGGAAGGGACTGATTCTAATGCCAACGGAAGAACTAATTGGAGGCTAGAAGGACGGAGACTCGGGACGGAAAAGCCAATATTAAGAGTCAAAAAGTGACGTCAGGTGGCGCGATTTATCGCAGGAAGAAGATTGAGTACGGATGAAAAAACGAGGCAAGGAGATGATGCGTTTGTGTATTTTGGAGAGCCAATCTCCAGTTTTTGTGGGATACAACTAGTTCAAGTTGTACCCCTGTACAACCATATATCTCTCAGTAACCTGACTGTAGATTGCTATTGAGGTTCGACACGAACCTGGGACTTTAGGTCCATACTAAATCATATCTTAGTCCCTGTGATTTCCATTCAGAACTTTGTAAATAGGTTTACATTTAGTCCAGAATAAAAGCTGTTATTGTTTTAAGCTGTACGTCGTGTCCAGTGACATTACAATAGTAATTTAACGTATAGGCACCAGTTGGATTATTACTAAAACAATTGGTTTAGAAGAAAAAAAATTGTATTTACAACTGTACAGTTTTAAATTGTTGTAATATAATTTAAACAAATTATATTAAAAAAAGTTTCAGTTCTATTCATTGAAATTTAGAGAATATGCCCAAAAATGTGTGACTGTGTTTCAAATGTTGTCACAAAAATAACAGTAAATGGTGATATTTTGATGACATCAGTATTGTGCAAGTATTTGCTTGCAAAAATAACAACACTTCAAGATTATTTTAATACAAGATATCAATGGCAAAGTCATTCGACTGTGAGGAAAGCTAACATGTTTATATTAGAGGCTTATACAGCAAGATAATGTATTTACTATTACAGAAGTAAAAAATATTATAAAATGATAGAAAGGTGCATACACCCGGATATCTTTAACCCTTTCATGCACAAGTTTTTGAAAAAGGCCGGCCAAAAAAAATCATTTTTTAATGTAAAAAACAAATTTTAGAACGTGTCTCGCCAAAAAAATTTCAAAAATACAAAAATAATCAAAATTTTTATTGCAATTTTGGATTTTGGTACCATTACAGAAAATAGTCAAATATTGTAATACTACAAGTATATCGACATTTTTTATCTTTCTTTTCTAAATCCCATTTTAGAATAAAAATTATTATCAGTAAAATACTGATTTATACTATTAAAACATAAATAATAACAATACTAGTATTTATAAAATTAATAAAATTTTTCTTTTGTGTGATATATTTCGAAACAAGGTGTAGCCCATAGCCCAACATTGCAAATATTACACATGTAAAGATTTTTTTTTTTTTTTTTTTTTCTTTCACAATGTTACTTTTAATTCTCGATTGCATTCGAGTGTGAAAAATTATAGCAACATAAAATACAACACCGCTCGAATTATCTCGAGTGTGCACAGTTTGGCTTGTTTAGCGCGCTCGAGTTAACTCGAGCGTACACGTTTGCACTTGGCATGCCGCCAACTTACGCTTGCAGCGGGCATTTTTTCGTAAATCTCGCGAAAGTTTAGTTATTCAGAAAAATCGCAGTCAATTGAAAACTACTTTGCTTTTATGAACGATTTGCTTTTTTTTATTTTACACTTTGATATATACTGTATAATTATTTAACAAAAAAAAAAAAAAAAAAAATACTCTTACGAAATCACAAAAATAAACGAATTTTAAAATTAAAGTCCGATAATTTATCAGCGCCTATTTCTTCATCACTCTCTTTGTCACAACGCTTATTTTATCTATTTTGTATTCAACAATAAAAAACCAAGCTTACAATTGACAAAACACGACTTGTACGTTCTGGAGCTAGAAATTCGATAGAAGACGAAACAATGCAACCAAAGACCGAGTCACTCGACAATCCTAACTTGTGGAAAGAAAAATACAAAGCGTTGCCTAACAACGCAAAGAACACGCATTTAATGTCACACACACACACATATAATTATACGTATTTAGTAGATTTGTGGTGGTGAGTGGGTATCCACCACAAATCTACTAAATACGTATTTTTACGTGACACGCGCTCCAGTGACAGACTGCAAAAAACGTGAAAATACGTTGCACGCACAAGAAGTGTTAAGGGGTTAAAGTGCTTTAGCATTGCTTTTGAGGAAGCTTTGATAAAAATACGAAGAGTTCCAACATTAAACGCATTTTGTTCAAAATAGTGAAAATTGTATTTTTTCAACTTGAGAAACTCAAACTAAAAAATTATTTCGCATACTTATTTCAAACTTTCATTGTAAACAACATATTATATTAAAATTCTACTTACCTTTCCTATTGTTTATTTTAATTGATTTATTAGCATTCCTGTAAAGGATTTTTTAAACATACTTTGCTTTGAAAACTCAATAAACTTGTATAGATATTTCTGATACATTTTAAAATTTGAAACTAACTATACCTGATAATTATTGTTTAACAAAAAGGAAAAACTATTTATGAAACTCACTTCATGTCATTGTAAGTCAGTACAAATTGTGTTAGAAAAATTTTGAAAGTAGCACCCAATTTTCACTTTATAAAAAATCATTCTTTATTTTTTTAAAAGAAAGTAAATTGAGCTAAACTAATGAAACGTAAGAAAACAAATGCTGAAAAACGCATGTATTCTCGATAATAATTAAACAAATGTGATAAGAGAAATAATAAATCTTTCATTTTAAGTTGCTTGTAAAGGAAATGTGTAAGAAATGTGTAATTCTAAGAAGAAAAAAAAGTATTACAACAGATATATATATCGTACAAGTTCTCTTCTATATATTGTTCAATTTGAAAACGTACAAAGATGGAATATCATAACAGAAAATATAAGTTTCTCTCTCTAAACAGAAATAATCGAATTTCTATAACTTTTTAGTTTTCCTTTAAATTCCCATTTGAAATTCAGAGAAATATTCATACAAACTCAATTACAACAAACGACACAAAAGAATTTGCTACCCTATTGTGCCTGACGTCGGTACACCCCATTGGCTTCACAAAGAGATTTTTTTAAATCCCAGGCCAAAGTGACTTTCTGTCTGGGTTTTTCACACTATACTACAAAAGATTTTCGCTTCGACCACTCCTTGTGATGTCCGAGGTGATTGGAAGGTCGGACGCGACGCCGAAATATCAAACTGTGAGGCGCCAATGAAACTAATTAGAGTCTAGCAGGATGGGGACGCGGGAAGGAAAAACCAATGGGAAGAGTGACTGAACGAAGGTGACGTCAGGCTTCGCGAGTTTTTCGCCGGAGAGATTCCCCAGAGGAGAAGAGCAGAGATTTGGGCGGTTGGTTTTTTTTAAAGAGCTTTTCTTCAGTTTTGTGTTGGACTGCGGGAATCCCAGTTGTACCCCTGCATAACGGTATCTGACGGCACCTTACCACAGATTGTGTTTTTTTTTAGGTTCGCCTCGAATCTGGTACTTTTAGGTCCACACCAGCTCACCTGACCCCTGTGATTTCCATTCTTAAAATCTGTACTTCTATTTAATCAAGAATAAACGTTGTTATTGTTCTAAGCTGTACGTCGTGTCATAACCACTTCGACACATACACGCTGCCTGAGGATCCCAAGACGTTACAGTATCTTTACAAACCCAAATTATGAATAAAACATGTTGTGCCCAGTTAATATTAAGTTGTTATCTTATCGTAAGCTGGACACAATACCTCCCCCCAAATATATATATAAGTTAGACAGCGTCGTATGGGGCTGTAATACATAGAACTAGTCCCATTATAGAAGTATCTGTAAGATGGCGGTATTTGTGGCAAAATTAAAATATTTAAGGGACAGAATTTCAAAGCCCCCCAGCATCATATCACTAAAATGCCATACACCATACTACCGTAACTACCATATAGTAGTTTTAAGCTATTGTGAACACGTGGTCAAGATTTTGCTCCACTTAAAAATAGGAATGTTTTGAGAAAGGAAACTGATGTGAAAGTGAAAAGCCTGTGATTACAGGAAGCAACTGCCTTTTATGACCTCCCCCCCCCCCAAAAAAAAAAAAATATGATATTTAGCGTGATATTATGTTAAGGTAATAAAATATATATATATATATATATATATATATATATATATGTGTGTGTGTGTGTGTGTGTGTGTGTGTGTGTGTGTGTGTGTTTGTAATCCAGAAATTATACAACTGCTGGACAAGGAGAAGCCTATATGGCTAGCAATAATAAGTTAAGATGCATTCTGAGATTAAGATGCCACCATTGAAGAGAAAGGCAATAAATGTAATTAAAACTTTATTTTAGAGCTGCTAAAAGCGGATATCTTTAATAGTCAACGAGAGACAAAAGAAAGACACAAAAATGAGTTTGCTGTAATAGAGGTGTACCCAAGAGCGAAGACAGAAAGAATTTTCCCAAGGGACAAGAAATTTAACTATTAAGGTCAGGAGAAAAACCGAGCTTTTTGCAGGCTACAGGTGGAAAATGTGTTGGATAAACAGAAAATTTACATCTATAGAACATAAAGCTTTGGGAAATGGGTCGAAAGAATTTTCAGTCGAGGTCGCTCCTTTGATTACGACATTTATATGCTGGGAAAAAGATAAGGAATTAGAATGAGAGAGAAGAGGTTTTTAAAGAAAATTTAAATAATTCTGACATATTACATATATGTATATAAATTTATATACATAAATAGCCAAATTTCATTGGGAAAGCCTAGTCCCCTGTCCCCTGCCTACGTCTCTGCTCCATACATACAATTAACCAATAATAATATCCTTCACCAATTACACTGAAGATTTCCCAGTTCTACTTCTTTTGCTCCCACTTACTGGGCAGAAAGAACACCTAACCTATAGAGAGCCACCAGAAACATTATTCCAATCTGTGGAAATTTACGTTTATCGAAGATAAAAGTGCAGCATTCAACTGACCGTCTGAACAGAACAACTACTCTGTATTGGATGCTACAAATAAAATACATATTTCACTGGAGTCAGATTCTCGCGCGAGAGAGTGATGTA
>CM063508.1:184113693-184133693 GCA_032207245.1 Pardosa pseudoannulata | reverse complement strand
TAAAAGTCTCAGGTTCGAGGCAAACATAAAAAAAAAACTATCTGAGGACAGGTGCCGACAAATACCGTTGTACAAGGGTACAACTTGGATGCCTTGAGTCCCATACAAAGATGGAGAAAAGCTCTCCAAAAAAAGCAACCGTCACAACTCGAACTTCTTTTCGTTCTCTGTCCTGGGGACTCTCCGTTTAAAAAATCGTACCGCTTGACGTCACATTTCGCCTCTTCCCATTTGCCTTTTCTCCCCGCGTCGCCGTTCTGGTAGATTCTGATTGTTACCTTCTGTTATGCCTCACAGTCTGACATTTTGTTGTCTTGTCCAACCTTTCAATCACCTTGGACATCTCAAGGCGGGGTCGAAGCGAAAACCCTTTGTAGTATAGTGTCAAAAACCCAGACAGAGAGTCATAGTGCCCTGGGCTTAACAATACCTCTTTGTGAAGCCAATGGGGTGTAGAGACGTCACAGTGTGTACTGGAAACACATCAGAGATGAGCTCTAAATTCCCGCAAGTAATGTCTTCTTGTGGTACAAGATGTTGGTGTGTAAATTACTATCTTATTTATATCATCTAAAACATTTTAAAGGTATTTAAATATTTGTAAAAAACATTTAAGCCCATATTTATGTAAACTGATGTTGGGATAAAAACAAAGTCGGAAATATTCGTGCTGCACAGATCTTTCGTTTATATTTTATTCATTCGTTGACACTGCTTCAATAAGGAGTGGCGAATAATGTGGAATACTTGTATCCTATATTGCCCACGTTTTATATCAAGTTTTCTACAATTCCTGCATTGTTTCTTTAGAACAAACTAAAAAACTTCTTGATTTTCAAAGATATATAACTTAAACGCTAGATATTTATTAGTCCGTGATATAGACTCTTAGACATTTATGAAAGGAATTTGTTGTTGATACAGGTGATAAAAAATTCATTGCAGCAAAATATAATCGAGGATTCAATTTAAAATTATCTCATATGTACCTATTCTACTATTTAAAGCCAAATATAAAAAAAATTACGTAATATTTAAGTAATAAAACGTATGAAAATCATGCAGAAGATATTTAAGTAGCATAAAATAAGAAATGAATAAATGAGATGGTTAAAGGAATGACGTCATAATGGTAGAAAAAAATGCTATTTTTACCTATTTATTAAGTGACAAATTGAGGAATTTTCACCACATTAACGCCCGGATATTTCTGATGACTATATATTAGTAAATACTGTATTAGTAATACATAGAAGCTATTTTAGACACTTGGAAGTAAAACAAAATATGAAATTTAAACACCTTTAAATATGACATCAAGTCATCATTAGTGAGGAGGTGTCATTTTAAAACATAATAAGATGTCTTTAAAAAAAAGAAAACTTCGTGATAAGAGATTTATTTGCTATCATATATGAGAAAAGTACTGAAAAGAGATGACTTATTACAAATATGGCTATTCGCCATGATTTTGACCTGTATACGTTCAGAATAACGGTCATAATACGTACCAATTCTAAGCTTCAAAATCATAAAATGCCGATAGAAATGACAAAATTACAGATAAGATCATATTTGAAAACTTGGGAGATTATTCATAAGATTAATATCTATTTCCATTAAAAAGGAAAAATCGTTTCAAGAAAACAAAATCTCTACAAACCATTTTTTGACTGTCCTCAAATAAGGACGCTGGGCGTTAATGAGTTAATCAACTGCTCTTAACATTAGATTTACTGACCGAGCTAATTTGACTCATTAAAAATTTAATCACTATACATATATAAAACTTTTATATGCCTTTTCAAAAACATATGTTGGTTTTTAGTTAAGTATTAAAATATATGTAAACTTTCATTCCTCTTTCCCGAAGACCCCTTCATTTTGCATTATCAAATGGGGTATAACTATTTTCAAGGTTGTGAGCCCATTGGACTCATAGAATGAATATGAAAATAAATAAATATACTAATAAATATAGTATAAAGTAATATAAAATATAACGTATGTAAAGTATAGTATAAAGTAAATATAGAGAAGAAGTCGAGAACACTTCCATTCCAATGACAGAAATTCCTGTTACTGACGCACGGAAGAATTGTTAAGTTTAATAATCGTGCCAAAGAAACAGATGTAGAAACCATTGTGTTAAATGGAATAGAAATGTTTGCGGAAAATGGGTTTCAAAAACAGATTTTATATGTAAAAAATGTTTTCCGTGAATTTTTTGATAATAAACATTTCATTTAAATTCATTTGGAACTATTTTCTTTGCAAAAAACTTCCATTTTCTTGTATGAGTCAAATGGGCTCACTTCAGTAAAAATAGGTATAGGATCAACATCCGTAAATCTAGTGTTAATGAGTAATTTTTAATATTTTTACTTATTACTAAGAATTTGATTTACAATACACTAAGTCATTTAAAAATGAACTCTTAGTTACAAACATTTTAGAAATTCCTGTTTAAAAAATCCAAATGATTTTAATGTATAATTTTGAAACCAAATAGTATTTATTATCATTTTAGATAAGATTTTTAGTTTATTTTTAAGATTATTTTGACAAATAGTCAGGTCCTCAATAATGATAATTCCAAATTTTTTCCATAATTTCTCTTGAGTTACTAAAAATCTTATCTAAAATGATAATAAATACTATTTGGTTTCAAGATTATACATTAAAATAATTTAGATTTTTTGAACAGGAATTTCTAAAATGTTTGTAAGTAAGAGTTCTTTCTTAAATGGCTTAGTGTATTGTAAATCAAATTCATTGTAATAAATAAAAATGTTAAAAATTACTCATTAACACTAGATTTACCGATATTGATATTATACCTATTTTTATTTAAACTACATTCTTTTTTGCAGTCTTATTTAGACTGCAAAAAAGAATGTAGTTTACGAGTGCATTTTCATACACTTTGATAGGATATCTATTTTCATAAAAGAAAATAAATATGAGATGTATGTTTATATTTCGTGAAATTTATTATCTCTAGTCAATTATATAGAGAAGTCATATAAATATATAAATGTATTGGAGTTTCTGTAATAAATTAGGAATTTACCGGGAATTCGTATTAAAAAGTTGGGGGAGGGGAAAATATTACTTGCACGTTAAAGGATAATAGCCTAAAACCGGCTCTTCTAGGATTGTTTTAAAAATAGGAATTGCAGCCATTTCTTTTTCATTCTATAAAGTCTTTTAAAACATTTGTAGAATACATTTTACTTCTTTATTAAAGCACGTATGAAGCAGCGGTCATTGCCCAATTTTAAAAGTTAGAATTTCTTTCTTTACATTTTGAAACATAATTAATTGTACTAAAGCGTTTGTTTATGAAAGTAAGGGAACGGTCTTTCGAATTCTAAAATAAATATGAAGAATAGTCGGGCATTTCCTTTAGCAATCCCGGATGTTTACTTAAGAGTAGATATGCTTAACGAGCAAATCCTTCTACGAATATGTTTTGTAAAAAACTTCAACTAAAGATTGAAACTTTCCTTTAAAAGTAACAGGCACTCGTTAGGTTTTATATGAGATTTTTTTCTTTGTCATTTAAATAAGGATATAACAAATTCGAAAGTCTAATGGAAAAATCTGTTCTTATCTTCATTCATTAATTTATTTGATGATTTTCATTCTATTTTCGTTTATTAGAATAAGAAAATGGTAAAAGGAATATGTTAAACAGATTTATATAAATATAGATAATACACACCGTGGATTTCATTATTTAGAGTACTTATTAACAGGCATATAAACACGAAAAAATTAAAAATTCAATCATCTTAAACAATTAATCGTATCATCTCTGAATGAAAAACTTTACGTTTGTATTTCTATTTAAACAGATGATTAACAATGGTAAAATTCTTAAATAAACCCTTTACTCTTTATTTATAACAGGTTTGAAAGAAAATTTTAAAAAATGTTCGCAATTTTTTAAAATTAGGGATGGGAATTTTTTTTAAATTAGAGATTATTTTTAGGGATGCGTTTGAAGAAATGTATCATTCTTTTATCATTCACCAACTTGGGATCCTAAAAGTGTGTGTGTGTGTGGAAAAGTAAACTTGATCGGGAAACTAATTTAGGCATTTTGAATAACACCCCTAAGACACTACGAGAAAATTTTCAGGGGTTTTCAAATCTTAAGTCAAGTGTTAAAAATTCCAGCGTCCTTTTGCTTTCCCCTTTTTAGCCCCTAACCTACATTGACCACTGGGGCTACAGTTTACGTCCTCAGAGTAGGGGGTCTAACCAGTTGTAACTCTGCATTGCCCTAGCGGATAATTTAGGAAATTCCCAAACAGAAAGGAGATACACGCTATCGAAAACAGATTTTTCTAGAGATATTCCCACAGATGTTGACCAGGTATTAAGGGCCTTTTTAATTATGACCTCATGCTAGCTGACCCCTCCGTTTGTCCGGTCCCTATGGTGAAGTGGAAACCCGTCCTCCAATGCAATATTAATAAAGGTCTTTAGCTGAAACGGTGACATTTTTATGGGGCATGACTGCAACCACCCATCGTTAAGTCCGTCTTTTTACATATATACACCATGATTTGCTGCCCCGAAGTATTTTAAAAATATCGAACAGAAATAAAGGTTTGGCTTCGTGACAAGTGTATGTGTTACAGTGAAAGATCGAAATCTGAAGAATGTCGACTTTCATCGATGAATGTCAAGATTCACGTAGCCGTTTGGTGTATATCCGAAATATTTTGCAAAATACCCTTATTTCTGACTTACACCGGTAAATGTCGACATTCCCCATGCACTAATGGTGAATGTTGAACATGTCGGATATTTATATTTTCTTCACATGTTCAACACATGTAACTGTTGAACATTTCTTTTTGCAATGACAGCGTTTATAGCCTCCACTTCTCGAATGAGCTGCAGCGGCTTCTCTCGGCGACATTTCTTGAGAAGAAATCTTATCTATGGAGAGTAACTTTTCTTTGCAAAATATAAATTTACGAAGGGTATAAAGGCTTGAAGGTACCATTTTTTCTTACTAATTTACAAAAGTCGGAATCTTCTATTCCAATAACAACCTCCAATACATTTCGGGCATCTCTACGACCATGGTCGACACCAAGGACTTGTATTCGCACCGTGTCATCCATTTGAGCAGGAGAAAATTTTCTTTTTGAGGTTGATAACGTTTTTCGTTGCATGCATTAGAATATTATCTTTTGCGGCCGCCCTTTTAATAGAAATAAACTTCTGCTGTTTAGTCAGGGCTTGATAAAAGGCGTAGTAGGTTGAAGCTCCTCTTCGATATTTTCCTTCGGAATGCACACGGGGACTTTGGAGTATTCCTTCGTGTTATGTTCTATTTTGACATTTATCATAATATGTTTTAATAATAAAGTACGATTTAAAAACGTAACAAAAATATTTGTTTCAACATTCACCATCAGTGCATGGGGATTGTCGACATTCACCAGTGATAGTCCGAATATATTAAGAATATAATAAAATATCTGGTCTTTCACCAATGTATTTGATGTATGTCGACATTTACCGGTGAATGTCGACATTATCCAATTTCGGGCATTCACAGTAACATATGCATTATATCGTTTAACCCTTTCGTGAACTATTTATTTCTCACTTCACGTTTCCAAACTTTCAAAACAGAGCTTCTAATTTTATTCAAATGACAGCGCAAAACCGAAGAGGGATTGAGTCTTCCCGTCGTTGCAATGACAAGACTAATGTATTATAATGGGTTTTAAGCTTCCCACAGGTGTATTTGTAAGATCGTGTAGGTGGGAAGTAATCTTCTAATGGCCCACGAAAGGGTTAATATATACTGCTATTTTCCCCAGTGGTACAACTAGGGATGCGTTTGAAAACATTTATAATTTTTTGAGTATTCATCGGCGCGAGATCCTGCGGCGCAACCACTTCTGGAGAGTCGCGAGATTTGTTTTTTATTATATTAAGTTTTCATTTTATTTTTCCTTTTCTTTAATAAAACGTACTTGACAGTAACAAAAAAAGGGGAAAAATAAAGAAGATGTTGGGTGGGAGACACCACCGTTTTCTCTTTTCTCTCGAACTGTCAATTTAACTTTATACTTGCAGTCTTGTTCTCGGTTTTTATTCGTCCGGGCGGCTTATTCTTCTAACTGCTTTTTTTAACTGTGTTTTGTTCTTCTCCCACGTCAAGAGTGTTGACAAATGGCGGTAAACTCGAAAATGCATTTAGAAAAAACCTGTGGAGACTACCGAACAAAAATACTTTTAAAATACTTTTCATCGGCGTGAATATTTTTTTAATTCTCCAGTCCGCTGACTATTCTTATGTTTTATCTCAAGTTCTTCCTTATTACTTATTCATACGGCAAATTTTTGAATTGGGGACGGTGTTAAATTCTATCTATACTTATTCCAATATTTTGGGTTTGGTATCATTCCGCTACTTTGCTCTCCCTTGTTTTGTACTAGGCGCATCCAGAAAGTAAGTTTCCCTATGTTTACCCCTTTAAAGTAAACGTAATTACCTACGTCAATTGAGCGTGCGTAATAGTTCTATCACGTATTAATCATATGCCAGATAGACAAGTTCCGATTCGTGCCAGTACCGGAGTAGCAGTGGTTCGAAATGGAAACTCTCATTCCTTCTCCCGCCGCCTGCAAGGTTCGGTCGGTGATCTTGCATGCACAAAGCATTGCGCCAATTGAAATCCATCGACAGCTCTGTCAGGTCTGTGAGCGGAAACGGACACCCGAACACAAAATTCAACGCTTAGGAGCAGAATTGACATTTCTGCAACGGTATCACGACGACGGCGACGATTTCCTCGACAGGATCTTCACGGGCAATGAGACTTGGATTTCGCCCTTTACCTCGGAAACCAAGCAGCAGTCGATGCTTTGGCATCATACTGGATCTTCGGTCAGGTCTAATTCCAAACAGACGCCAGCGGTACGGAAGGGGGTGTGCACGGTGTTCTGGGACAGGAAGGCTGGTTCCATTCACAGACGGCAGAGTTCTACGACAGAAGTATGCAAATTTTGATCCCACAATACAAGTTTCTCATTTTTGGTGGCTGCTATGTTGAAAAATAGCTGAAACATTGCTGTACTTGTTGCCAATTAATATGTCCGTGAAATCGTGAGTTCTTTTTTTTTCTTTTAAATATGGCAAATTACTTTCTGGATTCGCCTAGTACTTTCGTTAATATTCTGTCTTGTTTTATGTTATAAAAAAATTGAAAAATGCTAAATAAAATTCTAAAATTTTATAAAATACAAAAAAAAAAAAATCTCTTTTTGTTAGTGTCGTCACTTTTTTCTTATTTTTAATATATTTTGTACCAAGTTGCATTTGTTATAGTCCCTTTAACTATTTTGTGTGTATTTATGTATTTTCTGAGCTTTACGTTGTATTGAGTAGTATGCATTGCTGATAACCCTACCTACTGGTCATAGTCAAGGTTCCAGTCTAATTATCCCCTAATTAGACAAAGCGTTGGTGACTCATCATTTTTTATGAGAGCGTCCTCACCTCCTCGTTTCCTTGTGTGCTGGAGTGGATTCAATTTTTGTTTGGATTCCTTTTTGCCTAGAGGCCTATATGGATGTTTTCATCTGTTTTACGCTCGGAGGTTAAAGTGAAGGTTTTCCACTTCGCTAGGTACTTCGTTAAACCCAATTACCTTGACCTTGATGTTAAATTCTCTTAGGCCAGGCAAAATTATACTTTCCCAATTCTAATGTTCCAGGCATCCCTTTTACGCAGTACTGATAGCAAAGTCTCTTCATCCAACAACATACTGTTATGATACTTGACCCGAAAATCCAGGGCATACTTATCAGCATTTTTTACATGACATATAATACAAAACAATATTACAACGACTACTGTTTCAGAATTTATATTCTTAAAGATATATTCAGTATTAAAATAGGAAAGTTTCATGTGTTAATTTTTTGTGTCATCATTTTAAGTGAGGGGTAAGAAATACGCCAAAAGCTCTACAAAATATTTCGAGCTGCTATTGAATCCGCAAGCAAACAGTCTCGAGTGTAAAGGGTTAAAAGGAAATAGAAAAAATTTAAAATTATCTCTCTTAGCCTATTTACTTAGAAACATATTTCAGTGTAACTTTATTCATACTTGTCTTTTAAAATTAAAAATAAAAGTATGGGGTGCTCAACATATAGCAATCCAATATCACATTATTATTTAAATATACAGGGTGTTTCAAAAATGACCGGTATATTTGAAAAACCAATAAAATCTAAACGGACAGTGATAGAAATACACAGTTTATTGCAATATGCTTGGGACAATATTAAATTTTTAGACAGGCAAACATTCAAAATTATTTACAATGTTCCACAACAGATGGCACTGCAGTCTGGAAAAAAATCTAAGCTACGATATTTTTCAGATATTCACCATGCACAGCAATAATATGACGTATTTTCAGAACGAAATGAACAGAAAATCCGTGTAAACGTCTCAGGCGGGATGGCTTCACAGGCAGAACACATGTACTGTTCCAGTTATGCAATTGTTTCAGGATAGTGGCGGTACTCCTGTTATTTTAAAAGTCCTCACAGAATAATATCGCAGTTTAAATTATTCCAGACTGCAGCGCCATCAGTTGTGGAATATTGTAACTAATTTTGAAAGTTTGTCTGTCTGAAAATTTACTATTGTTCCAAGCAAATTCAACTGTGAATATATAAACTGTGAATTTTTATCATTCTCCGTTTAGTTTTTATTGATTTTTCAAATATACCGGTCATTTTGGTTACATCCTGTATGTGTATATACATGTATATGTGTGTGCATACATGAGTGGAGAGTACATGTGTACATGTACGTATATTATTTGCTCATCGTAATTAAATGTAATTGCAGTATAAACATTTGATATCAGAACTAAATATCCCAGCTCCTACAATGTGTGGCCGAACGATAGCCGAAGGGTTAGGGTGCTGCCCTTCGGAACCGGAGTTCGAGGGTTCGAATCACACAGTAGCATGGACGTTCGTAGCTGTTTGGAATCGGCTTTAAGCAGTAGGTCCCGGTTTCGTTAGCCTTCGTGTTGCAAAAATTAGATCGTAGCGCTCCAAACCAAACCAAACCTACAATGTGTGAACCAAACGGTGGCCGAATGGTAGAGCACTGTTTTTCGGTAGATACCAATGTTCGCGGTTTCAAAGCCCGGTGGCATGTATGTTCGTAGCCGTTCGGAATTGACTTTAAGATGTAGATCTTGGTCTCATTGGCCTTGGTATTACAAAAAAGATAGACCGTAGTGCTCCAAACAAAACCATATGTGTGAAAACTTGACATGGATGCACTCCCCTTGAGACGATATTACACGTTCCCACTATTGAACCATTCTCGGGGAGTGGGTGGAGTGAAAAGCAAACCGGCCGTCACCTGACGCTGATGGCTCGACAAGCGCGAGATATTCTCTCTCGAATAATAACAATAAATAAAACACTCGGGGCGACGCCGCCGAAAAAGAAATATGGCCTGTCTGCAGCCGGGGCTGTCAAACGATCGCGTCTCTCGACCCCCCCCCTTCTTCTCCGCATTGTCGTTTGTCGCCGTATTCTTTCCGCTCGTTTGTCAAGAAAGGACTTAACCGCGCAGATAAATAAGATGATAAAACACGGGACGAATACATAAAGTGGATTTGTCAGGACGAAGAGCGAAAAACGACATTTTTAGCTCCGATTTTATATAGATTATCGTATCAATTCAATGAAAAAAGAAGGAGACCGCTTCCCGAATAAAATATATTTACGTCTCCGCGGGGAGAAGAAAATTGTAAGTGATCAGATGAATTTTATATCTTCATCAGAGGAATTTTATCTCTGGGCAATAAAAAGGTGAGGTATGGGTTGTATTTCCTCTATGTTTGTATAATGAAAATTATGAAAATGTATGAAAAATTATAGAAATTCACTATAACGCTGTTACTTTCTGGAGATAGAAACTCTAATATGTTTACACAAATGCAATGGAAAATAAAAATAGCTCGAGATGACAACAAAATCAACCACGGTCTAAAAGTGTACAACTCAATTTAAATATTACGAACATAAGACATAAACTAAGATATTAAATTGAGCAAACATATAAGGAAATGAAAGAATTATCGTATTTAACGGTCAACTAACTTTAAATCAACTTAAAAACAACGAACGAGTAATGATAAAAAAGTTATACTACCTCCACGATAAACAAAAAAACAAGACAACCACTCTGCTAAGCAAATCCGATTTCTCAAGTTTTGTAGTAGGGTATAATTCCTCCTTTGTAATTATTCCCCAAAGACCTCTTTCCATTAAAACATATTTCATATCCAAGCTCCAATTAGGATAATTTGTACCATTTAATTTGGGAACATTAATTTGTGAATACGGCACCATTATCAAGCCTTGATCTTTTAAACAATAAAAAAAACAGAATTTACCTTACTATTTTGCACAAAAAATGTTTACCTTTAAACTGAGATCTCATACAATATCGCCTCCCCCCGTCGCAAACATCTACATGGACCTATATGTAAAAATTCACGGTTTTTACTTAAGAGATATTAAAATATAAACTGCGTTTACGAATTACAAAAAAATAAACATTGCCTGTCATTTTACTTATGATACCTGGGCTCATAACCTTTTGTTACTTCCGGGAGATAGTAACTCTAATATGTTAACTCAAATGCAATGGAAAATAAGAATGGCTCGAGATGACAACAAAAACAACCACGGTCTAAATGTATACAACTCAATTTAATTATTACTAACATAAGACATATACTAAGATATTGAATTTAGCAAACATAAGTATAAGGAAATGAAACAATGAGGGTATTTAATGGTCAACAAAACTAAAATCAACTTAAAAAACAACAAACCTGCCACCAGACAAAAGTAATACTACCTCAACGGTTGACAAACGAACTAGCCACCCACCCGGCTAAGCTAAAAGAACACTGTATTTAAACAAACTAGGAATGTCCCGGAATGACGCTTTGGGGAAGAAATACCACAAGAGATAAGATTTAACCATGGGGGTCTAACAAAAGCCCTCATTTATATGGGAGGGGGGATCTTCTGAGACTGCATTTTCTATGGAGTTGTGTTCAACTGAGCTGCATTAACTGAGCTCATTTATATAATATTCATTTGTAAGTCCTATGTATGTATTTTACTTTGAGTGAATATTCATTGTACATTGTTATTGTACTTTTCACATGTCCATTGTCCATTGACTTCATTCAGACTTGCTCTACATCTATAATAAGTCTTATATTCATGTACCAATCTGGTAGCTGATATAACCGCACAGACATCCATGTTGGTTTGCGTCACTGGAGTAGTGTTAGATTGGCTTTACGTGAGCTACTCCACGCAGCAGACATCCTCCGAAATAAACCTGCGAACGAACATCGCTAAGATGACAATGTTTGTGGCCCTTCGCAAGAGAGTATCAACTATCATACAGTAATACACAGATAGCGTAAGATGGCAAGAACCTCGCGACCCTGAAGATTGCTTATTTCGATAATGAAAAAGTAATTGTGAGTTTATTTTATAATTAAATTTTCATTCAAAGCAGTTACTTTTAACCATTTTAACCCCTTTCCTGTTTTGCCCGTATGCCGTACGGGCACAGCTTTCGGGTCTTTACTGATTTGCCCGTACGGCTTACGGGTAATCAGATTTTTATTTCGCTTGCACTGTTTCGGCCGTATTTTTTCAAATTTTAGTAACACATTATTCGTCCAGTAAATGATAGTTTTCAGTTTATTGTATTTTCTACTCTGATAGGTTCAAAAGGGCGGGTTTTTTCGCATGTTTTGTATCAGAAGACGAATTGTTATCTTTCAGTGTATAGCTTTCTTGGTTATATTTTATTAACCACTTGATAATTTTATTGATGTAAGAGTTGAATAATATATTTTTACTTTTAAATAATGGATAATTCAGAGAGTATGGAGCTCATTTCTTGCGATTCGAACTGTGACTCGGAATCAGAAACTGAATTATCTGTAAATGATAGTAGCGAAAGTTTACTACATGACCTGGATAGTAGTGACTCTGATAATTGTACAGATGGAATCAGTCAAGGAAGGCAATTTTTTTAAATTAATTGTGATAATCCTTCGGATCCGCCTCCTAGATTTGCTTTCACTGGAATTCCAAAAATGAACTTAGATATCGGTGAGACTAAAGGTAAACTTCAGTTTTATGACGCTTTCATAGAAAGAAAAAAAATTGAAATAAATGTTTAAAAATATTAGAAATGTTAATTTTAATAACATATCTTTACTTAAAAATGTAAAATGAACAAAAAAAAATGCAATAAAAAAAATGTGACTTCTTTTTTACCGATTTCTGGAAAAAAATGAAACTATCAAAGGATTAAATCTTAAAAAGATTTTATATTTTAACGTATTTAAAGGCTATAATCTTCCTTTTAGTGTGTATATGATTGTTGCGCAATTTATAAGGAATAAATTATAGGAATACATTTATTCGATTATGCATTTTTTTCATCATGATAATTCCTAATTAAAAACAGAACCTTTACAAAGGATTCTAATTTTAATATATTTAGGGTTTAATCTTCTTATTTAATTTATGTTCAAGTTAAAAAAAAAAAACCCCCACCACAACACCCCCCCCCCCCCCCCCCCCCCCCCCCCCCCCCCCCCCCCCCCCCCCCCCCCCCCCTCCCCCCCCCCCCCCCCCCCCCCCCCCCCCCCCCCCCCCCCCCCCCCCCCAATACTATCCCAATTTATAAGGAATAAAACTGAACTACACTTTGCACTAACAAATACTCAATTAAAAAAATCAACAAACTAAAGTTGTTCCGATTATATTTTTTTCGGTTCCGTAATTTCTAATTTAGAACAAAGGATTAATTCAAAATGATTTCGGATTCAAAATGATACTCCACACATTGACGATTAAAAATAAATCTCGTGCTACAAAAAATGCCCATATTTTAATTCAAAATTTTTTAATTTGTGTTTCGCTAAGTACCCCTGTTAATGCTTCTTCATTAAAACTGAAAGAAATAAGTAAAGGGAATTAAATGTAATCAAAAATTTTTCTCGAGCTGCGAAATGTGTGTATTTTACGCTGTCACGTTAAAAATGAATAACCCGGGGCTAAGCACTCATTTCATTCAAAATTCAACAAGTCTAACGTTTAATTTTCTCTTATGTCTGATTACTACTTAGACATTTTAGTTTGAATTATTGTTAGATATTGCTTTAGGCTCGACTAGATGATAATTACTTTGTGAATGTTCTATTACTGTTCTATTTCGGGTAATTTGTTAATTTCATTCTTCTTGTAATTAATTTAATTTCTCTTTTATTTTTCACAGAACAAAACTTGGATACTAAGAATACATTTCGTGGTCACGGTCACAGATTAATGTTTAAACACACACGCACACACACACACATATATACACTAGACGACCTTGCTCACACTATCCTGTTTAAACTCTGTAAATCCAAAAATTGTAAAATTATTTTAACAAAATTAAAAACTGGACTGTTTTAATGGAAGAGCAAGGAAAAAATTATTTTAAAAATACTTGACGCCACATTGCGTACAGTCATCAAATCAACACAAACGTAACTAAATTAAATTAAAATTTCCAAATCGTCTGCAGGGGGATTCGATACAGGGGCAGGCCAATTTAAGGCACATTAATGTATTACACGTGATAAAAACCTAACACATGATTTAGAAAGCTTCTAGTAAGAAAATGATGTTAATATGAGAATAGCACCTACATTCGTCCAAAAATTTAGTTTTTTATACAAGCAATCCCAAATTTCACCGATTGCTTTCTTTGCACGGTTCTCAGTATAAAAGTACTACTTTTACGAAGTCTCACAAACTATATTATATACAATAATGTACAATTATAATCATCAAAGGCCTGTCATTGTACACAGTGAGGTATTCTGAATCTCATGCCACACACGCCCACTTTATCCAAAAATGTTGCAACAAATTTTTACTATTTTGGAGAAATAAAAAGGATGTACTATGCGAAAAACAAGTTTAAAAACTGCAAAAATACAGAAAAAAAGATATAAGTTTTAAGCCTTCTTTTTTCTTTTTACAAGAGAAGAAGCAAATTAAGGTACAAAAAACATTTTATCACTCTTCGCCTTTAGAAAAAATTTAATGGATAAAATAATGTGCACCCCTCTAAATGCGTGATATCATCGAAATATGATAAATGTGGAGGATAGGTGTTCACTCAGAATGAATGGTTTGTAATAAGGAAAAACTTCAGGTCATACTGACTAGGTCGTTTTATATAAGAACCAGTAAGAACTATCTGAGAAGTCGAAGAAAAAATATTTTTTACAGGGCATTGTAAGTTATTGCACAGTTTCTAAATTTCTGTCTCATTACATCACTCCCTATACATCCACCTATCGATCAATCCATTCATCTCTATCTATCTATCTCTCCCTCTATAAATACACACACACAAACAAACATATACATATATATATATATATACACACACATATATATGTATATATATATAAATATATATATATATATACATATATATACATACATATATATGTATATATATACACACATATATATATACATATATATATATACATATATATATATATATATATAATATATATATATATATATATATATATATATATACACACATATATATACATACATACATATATATATGCATATACACTTGCATTTATTTATATATTATAACTAAAACACACACACATTATATATATATATATATACATACATACATACATACATATACATACATATGTATATATATATACATATATATTATATATACATACATATATATATGTACATACACTTGCATTTACATATAAAAATGTATTTATGTATATCTTTTTTATAACTAACACACACACATTATATATATATATATATATATATATATATATATATATATATATATATATATATATATATATATTTAATATGCATATATTTTCTAGTGTCTCTCGAAAATAAATGGAAACCATTTTGACAGCGGGGAAAGAAATATGGTAGATATCCCGGTCGACTTCGATGCGATTGTGTTTGGGGGCTTTTATTTTTCCGTTTGTCGTTATAAACTGTCGCTACTTTGTCAACCAATAACTTAGCCGAGCAAATAAAGATAAAATGTCGGAGAAAGAACTACTTAAATCCATGAACTGCTTCCAAGAGAGAATAAATTACTTATATATTTTTTTTTGTCAGACAAATTCTGTTTTTCGTAGACGCAATATCGATGTCTTTTTACAGGGTTTATGGATGCTCCACACTGCTGATACAGAATTCAAAATATTTTGTTTTATTTTGTTTTGGAAGCTATGGTCCACTTTTTTGCTACACGAGAGCTATAGACTGGAACCTACTAATTTCAAATTAATTTATACTAAAGACTAATTATTATTTCCTGTCCCGTGGCACTTGGTCGTATAGCATTCGCTACTATCATGCTGCAAATATATGTTGACCATTGTATTATGGGGAATCTATAAAGGTGGCTAACGTCACTCCCTAGGATAACACAAACATTCTCCTAATTTAGATGCATGTGTACACAAACCAAGCCCGATGGAGCCTGCAAGCTTCATCGTGCTTACTATTTTCAATTATGAATTTAACGAAATGAAACACAGCCATCGTTTGGTCTCTCCTGGACTGGATAGAGTATAGAAGTTTTAATTTCTTATCTTTCATCGCATATTGCTGCTGAACATGGCTTTAATATAGTAGGTACCTGTTTGTCTGAGAAAAGAAACAACGGTGAGTGTGAAATTTTCGAATGAATTTAAAGAAACTGGAACACGACTTTAAGAAATTGTTAATACTCCACCAGTAAGAACTATATCTTTATTATTATTTTTGCCGATTTAAAATGCTTTAGGTTTTGACAAATAATTTTTACTACATTTGCTGGCCTTTGTAATTAATTTCAACTTCGTGATGGTGAATCGATAAGAAGATGAAATAGATATAAATAATATTAAAAAATATTTTAATATTTTTTATAATTAACTATCGGGGAAAAGGGGGCGTTCAAATACTTTTTTTGTTGTTGTTGTAAAGCGGACTGTAGGCCAGAAAAAATTGGGTACTTCTGATATAGATATTAGGTTGGAGGGAAAGTTCTGTCGTATTTTAAAGAAAATATTTGAATTTATTTATAAAAATACGTGTCTAATATTAATCAATTATATATGCTCCATTTTTAGTAACATATTCAGGGTTTTCAGGTAAATTATGAATTCCTGTTTTGTAGAATTTCTCGTCCACGGAGTTAAAATAGTCAGCAACTGCCTTAGAAACACTTTCAAAAGACTTGAATTTTTTTCCCGTTAGATAACTTTGCAGAGATCTGAACAGGTAATAATCAGATGGTGCAATGTCAGGTAAATACGGTGGGTGACTAAGGTCATCCCATCCTAACGCATTTAGTTTTAGTTGTATCCATATTGCAGTATGAGGTCGAACATTATTGTGGTGGATCACTATTCCTTTTCTACACGCTAATGCTGATCATTTTTTCTTTGATAGCTGCATTCAATTTATCCAGCTGTTTGCAGTACAGATCCGCGTTAATGGTCCCTGTTTCAGCAACTGGTAGTACACTGGACCTTTCCTCTCCCACCGCAAACAAAGCAGTATTTTCGTTGATGGATACTTGGGTTTGGAATTGTTGCTGATGGTGTTCTTGGTTTGAAATAAGATATCTCTCTCTTAATATTCTCGTAAATAATCCACTTTTCATCTCTAACTAGCTTGTCCAAAAACGGCTCTACATTGTGTCTAATCAGATGCACGATCTTGCACGATCAGACAAATTATTTTCTGTTAATTCATGTGGAATCCATATATATATATATATATATATATATATATATATATATATATATATATATATATATATATATATATATATATATATATATATATATATATATATATATATATGTATGTATGTATATATATATAAGAGAGTGTGTGTGTGTGTCTGTGCATGTGTGTGTATGTGTGTAATAAGACAGACTTCACGATGGGTGTTTGCAGTCATGGCCCATAAAACTGTCACCGGTTTAGCTAAAGTCCTTTATTAAGATAACTTTGGAGGACGGGTTCCCACTTCATCACAGGGATAGGACAAGCGGAAGGGTTGGCTAGCATGAAGTTATATGTAAAAAGGCCCTTAACATTGGTCAACATCTGTGGGAAAATATCTAGAAAAATCTGCCTCCGACAGCGTGCATCTCCAGGCCTCCAACGCTATCTTAATAAAGATCTTTAGATAAAACAGTGTCATTCACCATGATTTCCACCACCCATCGTGAAGAGACTTTGCTTTAACAATAACCCAAGAGATTTAATGTGATCCCCAACAGTTGTATGCTGAATACCAAACTCTTCTGAAATTTCTCGACTTGTTAAAAGTGGATTATTTTACAACATGGATCGCAAAACGTTATCGATCTTGGATGGTCGGCGACATCGATCACTTTCTTGGAGGCTCAGATTCTAGGAACGAAATTTGCTAAACCATCTTTGACAAGTACGAAAATTTACAATATCTTCTCCAAATATCACACATAAATTTTTACAAGCAACGGATGCGTTGTTTGCTTTTGGGAATTCATACAAAATGCAGTGTCGTTAATGCACTTTATCTACTGATATGTTTTTCACTTTAAATATCACAAGAAAATGATGAACGGTAAAAAATGACTGCTTTTATATTATACAGCAGCTAAAAAAACAAAAAAAAAAATCCGAATGACGTACTAGTCAGATTTTTTTTATTTACAAGAAAAATCACCTGCCTATTTAAAATACGACAGGACTTTCCCTCCAATCCAATATATATGTAAAGAGGACCTTAACACTTGGTCAACATCTGTGGGAAAATATCTAGAGAAATCTGCCTCCGACAGCCTGCATCTCCAGGCCTCCAACGCTATCTTAATATAGGCCTTTAGCTAAAACAGTGTCATTCACCATGACTTCAACCACCCATCGTGAAGTGACTTTGCTTTAACACAAACCAAAGAGATTTAATGTGATCTATTATAGTTGTATATTGAATGCCGAACTGTTCTGCAATTTCTTGACTTGTTAAATGTGGATTATTTTCAAACATGCATTGCAAGACATCATTATCGATCTTGGATGGTAGACCACATCGATCACTTTCTTGGCTGCTCAGATTCCCTGAACGAAATTTGTTAAACCAACTTTGACAAGTACGAATATTTTACAATATCTTTTTCAAATAAATTTTTACATGCAACCGATGAGTTGCTTACTTTTTGGAATTCATACAAAATGCAGTGTCGTTAATGCACTTTATCTACTGATATGTTTTTTCACTTCAAATATCACAAGTAAGTGATGAACGGTAAAAAAAAAGACATATTATACAGCAGCTAAAAAAACAAAAAAAAAATCCGAATGACGTACTAGTCAGATTTTTTTTATTTACAAGAAAAATCACCTGCCTATTTAAAATACGACAGGACTTTCCCTCCAACCCAATAGTAAAGTTAATTAAAAAGTTAATTTTTATTCATTTTCCTATCGTTCAATAGTACTGTGATTATAAATAACCAAAGATAACTGAATCCTGCTACAGTAACAAAATTTAGATCGTGGTTTCCCTAATAAATGAGAGAAAATTCAATAACGAAAAGAAAAATCTTCGAACATTCATTTTATTTTCTAATTCATTATTCAAGCTTATTGTTGAGTAGAAAAAAAATATAAAAAATTTTCAAAACGTCAATTTGTCACTTTTAAATACATCGGAAACAGCGATACCTTAAAGACATAACTTTTAAAAAGTCGTCATTTGTTAAAAGCCTTTTTATACAAGCTAAAAACTGATAAACGCAACTCGAAGCTGTTTTTGAAACAAGGTTTTTTTTCTAGTAAGAACTGAAAACAATGTAATAAAATACATTTCATAAAATTGCATCTCAATTTCAAAAAAAAGGTGGAAAAAATTAATCGTTTTATTAGAAGCGAAACATTAAACATTCTTTTTCCCTTTTTTAGCATTGTATATAGCATTTAAACTTTGATTTGAAATTAGTCCGATGCTGAAGGTGTTTTTTTTTACCTTATTAATTTGTTAAGAAAAAACTGAAAGCTCGCTAATTGCTTCTTGGATGGAAGAAAATGAATTTTTTTTCTCAATGAAAATATATACTTTTTCTGGTAAGAAAAACTTTTTCACTACTCATCAAGGAAAAAAAAAGAACAAAGATATATCGAAGAGATTTTTCTATCTCAGCAAAATTTAGATTGCAAATAGAACGTGGAATAAAAATAGCTGCCATTGTGGGCCAAAAGAAGGCACGGTATGTATGTATGTATGTGTATGTGCGAAAAACAGGGAAACTAAATGAAAGTGCATCGCAACGGTTCCAATTTTTTTCCATTCTCCCTGAAACAATCGTCGTCTGCCGTGGCGAATGACGTCATATTCTTTCCAACCAATTGCCATCTGCTCTGTTCCCATGCGCGGGAAGCATCAGTTAGAAACAAAAGAATGGAATGAAATAGAAAAAAAAACAAGAAAAATGAAGTGAAAACAAGGAAAAAAATATAAAACACTGAAGAATATTAAATAGTTTCTTGTGAAAGATTCGAATTTCTTTCTCTCTCTCTCTCTCAAAAAGGGGGAGGGAAAGAACACAGGGGCTCATAAAAATCTGCAAAATGCATTTCATATATTTCCCTTTTTATTTTCCATTCTTTTCTGCCCAGTAAGTAGGAATTTGTTATTCAAGAATTGAGAAAAGGCAAAATGGAATTTTGAAGGTGTATAAAAATGCAAATATTTCTTGAATTTTCAACTAGATATGATGTATGTGTCTGCAAAAATATATATATTTTTTTCTATTATTATTTTCTGC
>CM063508.1:184103693-184106193 GCA_032207245.1 Pardosa pseudoannulata | reverse complement strand
TTAAAATTCCCAAGGTATAAATGATATTCTAAGGTGTGGCAATATAAAACTACACAACTCTGATACTTTTAAAATATTGATTACAATTTTTTCAATTTTTAAATTCTACCTATTCTTATCTCAACATTTTATTCAAGATAATGAAAACTGTTCGTTAAACTCATAGTCTTCAAGGATAAAAAAAAAAGAAACAATTTTGTTAAATAAAATGAACCCCAAAAAAGGAGCTTCATTCAGGGTTTAGAATCTTGAAAGCTATGGTGCAGTTTCAATTTATTTTCTTTAATTAAAAAAAGAGATTCTACGAAATCTCCCCCCTCCCCCACAGCCTTAAGTTTTTAAATCTGGAAATTGAAAAAGAGAGATTTTAATCAAAAACGAATGTATTATTCAAGTGAAAGACTGCAGCTTAATTTCACATTTCACCGTAGGGGGTTGAGAAGTTCGGTCGCTTGATAAGGAACAAAAAATAACAGAAGGATGTTATGTGTTATGCATGTATGTTTCATTTCGCTTACTTGCAAAAACAATTCAACTGTATATTCTACATAACTTAGTGAGACAGTCATACAAGAGTATTTTAAAATGAATTAATTATGACGCATCTAATATTTTTTCTTTTTTCTTTCTATAAAAAATAGGGCTTAGAACAGTGACTTAAAAAACGTTTTTCTCTGTGATATTTAGAGATAATTTTAAATTTTGCATTTGCATATCTTACATGTTATGTTATACATATATATGCAATGATATTTTTAACTTAAAACATTAACCAACGTTAATAAGTCTATCTTAACATAATTTTTAGGCGATTGTATCCTTTTATGTTACAACTTGGCGACTATCCTGTGTTCGTTTTATCAATTTGGCGAGTCCGAAAACACCAAATTTAATTCCGGCTTCAATCAGTACTTCTTATGTAACGCTTTCTATAATTAGTTACTCTTCCTCCACGTCATGAAGCATCCAATACATGACTAACTATTAATTGGCTGGCTCCCAAAACTATGCACATTTATGTACGGGTTTCATAACTCCAAAACCCTCAGGAGATAATGCTACAAAGATGTTACGAAAACAGTGCAACACATTGTAAATTATATTCGGACTATGCAAAAAATCATTGACAATTAAAAACATTCCTTGAAAAATTAAGGTATCCGTTTACGTTCTGAGATTTTTTTTCTTTAAACGTAGAAACTAGTTCATGTTTTTACATTTAGATTTATTTTTATAAAATTTCTAATAAATGATGAAAATTTAGAGAAAAAAATCAGGTTTCTGCTAAAGGTCTATTTTCTTAATAAATTAAATTATTTCAATATTTTTTGACGCAACACATTTCTTATACACTGGACTAGTGAATCACCTAAAATCTTTGCTTAATTTACATTTGGTAAAACATTTGGGTCCTTCAAAATCATACACATTGAATTTCTAACGACTTTTCATTACCTTTATATCTAACTATGAGTGTAACATCAATAAAAAATTATCCAAATTTAAAGCTTTTATTTCATTCACTAGTAAATACTATCAAAAGGATTCATAATAATTTTCAACAAAAAATTTTAAAAACTTTTTGAGAAATCCCATTTCAAGTTTCAACATTTTATTAAAAATACCGTTCTGAGAAAAACGCATTTGAAGTTTATGAAAGCAACTTTAAATATTAAGAAATTAAAATACATGTTTAAAATTCCCCACACTTTCTTGCTTCAAAACTTTCTAATTGCCAAGTTGCTAATTATTTAAAAATACTAGAAAAATGTTTAAACTAATCTTCATGAAAATTTAAAAAGTTTTGTCCAATAAATGCTCTTTAAAAGGCTTTAAATTCACAACTTCCGGTTCCGAAGTCGCTATTTCCATTTTGTCTTTACAGCTGTCACTGATGTTTAAAGAGCTGTAACTTTTCTTTAAAATGCCGTAGAGACAAAACAAAAACAGATTTAGGAGCCTAAAAGTTGAAATTTTACAATAAAGAAATAAAAAAAATTATGATTTTCGCCAAAAATGACGTTTTTAACGTAGACGGATACCTTAAAGGACGAAGAACTTCTAACTGACAGTCATTAAATATAATTTGTAAAAAAAAATTTAATACCTTTTTTTGCATGCCTTTTAAATACGTATTCAATTGCGACTTGCGAAAAATTTAAAATTTTTAAAAAGGGCTTGGACTATCAAGGAGCTTAGCCACCCCTGATATATAAGAAACGCACGTAAACCTAGTGTAAACAGTATTTTAGTGAAAATAAAACTGACGTTTCTTTTATTCTTGTAAAAAAAAAGCTCAAAGCCGTAAATCTTTGAAAATTTACGAAAAAATAGATTTATTTTAGTATTTAATGACTAGAAATTAAATGCAACATAAATTTCGATTAACCTAAGGTCTCTCTATTCGATTATTATTGTGATCTTTTCTATCAACTTTTTCGACTTAAATTTTTCTCTTCTTCCTCACAGAGAAAAGATAACCCAGGAGAGAGGAAAAACA
>CM063508.1:184091193-184098693 GCA_032207245.1 Pardosa pseudoannulata | reverse complement strand
GTCGGTACTTATTCGTAGGGCAATTTGTGTAGAGAAAAAATATTATTCCGCTTTTATCGTTTCTAGAAGAAATATTACACCATCCTTTCCGTAGCAGTCTCATTTGTCTCGCTATAACGAATGATATGTATCTCTCTCTTTTTTTTAACAACCGCTGGATCTATTTCCCCTTTTCTATTTCTTGGCCGTCTCTCTTTTTTATTTGACAAAGTACTTTTTCCTTCGCTGTTCAATCACGGTAATAAAGAATATCCATTTCCAGATTCATGCGTTCATTATCGTTACATTTACTCGGAAAAATATGGAACGGTCAACAAGATTATCTGGACATTTTCTTCCAGGAAATGAAAAAAAATAAAGATATTTTCTTTCCATATGGATCGCATAAAGGCACTTTATTCGTCAAAAGTGGCCTTAATTACTTAAGATTTGTACAGGGAGATTCACGGAGAGAATTCCCTCCTGATTAATTTTTTTTTTTTTTACTTTCTCGTTCAAAGATTAAAATTAGAAGAAATAAGTATAAATGCATACATTGGGGAGAAATTTCCTTTTTATTTATAGATAATATTTAAAATTCCATATCTCGTAAAACCCCTATAAAAATAAATAGCCTTAAGACTTGAATTTTATATTTAGGATTAATGTAACATCTAGTTGTGCATTTCTCTTTTTCGTATAAGTTATGAATTATAATTACATATAAATTCTAAAATTTTATATATTTACTAAACTCCTCGGAGCTCGGGGGCCCAGGGCCTACGGGGCCAATTTCCTTTTCTGAACTCAAGAGCCGTGGGGTGAGAAGCATATGTTCCGGTTAGGTGGTCAACCTTACGCGGAACCCCCAATGTTTAGTTCTCGAACATGCTTGATACTCAGTTTGTCAACTCACTGAAGGGTCGAACGATGGCCGATTGGTTAGGGTGCTGATCGTCGGTACCGAGATCGTGGGTTCGAATCCTACTATGGCATGGATGTTTGTAGCCGTTCGGTATCGGAATCGGCTCTAAGCAGTAGGTCCCGGTCTTATTTTCCCTCCTGTACAAAACAGTAGAATGTAGCTCTCCAAACCAAACTCATTGAAGGGATGACAGGCTGAGTCAAACTTGCCAGTCGGGGATCGAACCTCCGACCTGTGTCGTGGGAGCGCTAAGCGCTATCCCGACTCCAATGGGCTGTATTTTATACATTTAAGGGGTTTTAAAGTGGCCAATGTTCTCTTACAGCTATTAAAAATACTATAGAAACTGCTAAGAAAAGCAGCTGTTCCCCTAATCAGGTAAAATAATTAAAAGATAATCTGATTTACATCTAATTTATTTGCTTTCATGCGAATGATTATTTTAACTTTAGTTATGAACGGGTTACCGCTTTTAATATTATCACCGAAAACAGATTTACAACTGGCTTTAGAATTGTTAAGATTTATTAATTACAGTTATTTAAACACATTTTATTTTCAAGGAAATCAGCCGTCAATCAAAAAAATTATAGAAAGAAAATTTGATTTTAAACACAACTATTTTATTTTCTTATCCAAATCAAAATAATTTTCATTGCTGATGAATTGAGAATTACATAAACATACATTAATATACTAGATACTTTTCAAAATTTAACTATTAATTCAATATTTATATATCGGCTCATTTTGAATAACAGCTATATCGTACATTTCTGTCAACAGTAATCCTCCATGTTAAACATGTAATGAGGAAATGTATTACATAATTAAGGCTGGGATGTAAATTGCATTTTCCTTCCAAGCAGCTACTAATTCATGATTCAGAGATAAATTCTTGCCATTTATCTGCTAATATATTCAAACAATTAACTACGAATGCCAATTTAATAATACATTTAATTAATTTAATTCTGCTATTTAATGAAATTGCCATTGAAAGTCATTTTCCGTTACAACCGGCTGTGGACCATAAATTATTAATAAGGTACCGCATCTTAATGCATCTATGTTTAATATAGAACTAATTAAACCTATTTGCAAATTATCCGTAATAACACTCAATTGTTTAGAAATTTTCGCTGAAACATAAATAATTAAAGCGGTCGTCTGTTTATGAAATATTAATCAAGGAACGTAAAGTATTTTACTTGGAATTATTGCTTGTAAATTTATTTAGAATTATTGCTTATGCCCTCTTGTGTAAATACAATTAATTAGAATAAAGTCCTAATAAGTCAAAAAGATCTCCATCCAAAGTATATGTTTCCAATAAACATTATTCTATGACTTAAGAACCATTTGTAACATTACTCAATTAACAGAAGTACGACATTTTAAGCGATTTCGACTTCAAAACCATGTAAATTATTCTATAAAATCCAATAACATCTATTTCTCTGTAAATATGCATTTGTGCAAATACTTTATATATATATATATATATATATATATATATATATGTATATATAATATATATATATATATATATATATATATATATATATATATATATATATATATACATATATATATATATATACATATATATATATATATATATATATATTATATATATATATATATATAAATATATATATATATATATATATAAATATATATATATATATATATATATATATATATAATTATATTATCATATATATAAGTTTAGTATATGTACGTATGTATGTATGTGTATATATATACATGTATATTATATGCATATATACATATACAAAATATGTGTAACCAGCGAAGATTACAAACACACGTATACATATTTGTACGTAATTATATATACATATATATATACATATAATATATATATGTATATATATATATATATATATATATATATATATATATATATATATATATATATATATACATATGTACAAATATGTATACGTGTGTTTGTGGGGGGAATCTTGGTTGGTTACACACACATATGTATATATATATGTGCATATAATACACATACATGTATATATATTTACATATGCTTGCATATATGTATATAAACACACACATATATACATATATGTATACATACACACACACACATATATATATATATATATATATATATACACACACACATATATATATTTACACACACATATATATATATATATATATATATATATATATATATATATGTATGTATGTATTTAAATATGTGTATATGAATAAATCAGTAAGTGTAAATCCTCTATGTAATAATTAGTAAAAATGAAACTGGTTGGTAATTTTTTAAGTCCATCATTCAATATCAAACTCAGCAAACCTGGATCGAACACTTCTAAGTAAATAAAGCAATTTGCGCCAAAAAGAAGAAGAAGAAAAAAATCGAAATTTTATCTCTCGAATTCGTCCGATAAATGTCCCACAGAAGCAATACACTTAAATACTGACAAAGACACCTTTTCATAGCAGAAAGAAAGATAGAAAAATCGAAGAGAGAGTGTAGTGTAGTCGAAAGATAAAAGGAAAATAAGTCTTCGGAAAAAGATTCGCTGTATGTCTCCATCGTCACCGAGGAAAAATGATGGGTTACGGAAGATAATGGCTCAAAATATTTCTTCGCCAACGACAAGTCAACATAATATTTTGTACATCATAAAATGTACTTGAATCATAATAGACGACGCTATTATTTGATCACGGCATAAAAAGGAGACAGGTTTTTTTTTTACGAGAAAATCTCCAATAACAGGCAAATAGATTATTTTATTTTTTTTTTATCGCCAAATATGTTTTCACTCTCTTTCACCTTTTTTATTCCTTGTATTTTTTAAAAATTGCTTACACATGTAGCTTTTTGTGGTGTATATATTTATGCTTAATGTAAGGTTTTTATTTACTAAAGACATTCTCGTAACTATTGCTCTCGTACAGGGTGTATCAAAAATGACCGGTGTATTTGAAAAATCAATAAAAAATAAACGGACAGCGATAGAAATACGCAGTTTATTGAAATATTCTTGGGACAATAATAAATTTTTAGGCAGACAATCTTTCAAATTAGTTACAATGCAGTTTGCAATGTAATAATGTATCAAATGTAAAAATATCCCGAAAGGAATCTTATATTTAAGTTGTACCTTTTTTAAGTAACACCTCTGTTAATTATAGTCGAACAAATTCACAAAGAACTAAATAAATTTTCACAAATATTCAAATTCAGAAAACCATTCTCGATAACTATGTATATGTAGTTATCCATAAATCCATGAACACCGGTACTTCCTACTTATTCTATAGGTACAATATCAGAACAGAGTAATTCGTGTTAGAATCCCAGTTTTGGGGGTCGGCCGCCTTTTTTTTGGCTCTATTTTTGTACAAGTGATCGCCAAATTGTCGCCAAGTGATGTTTAGAATTTGTTCTTCGTTTTATATTAAGTTTATACCCGATTTCAATAATATTTAGACCAAAAAAAGTTTGAAATTTTGTTAAGATGAATACAAATTAAAAAAAAATAAAAAATAGAGCAAGGTTTGCCAGAAAACTGTGTTCTAGAATTTGGCGACATCGCCCACGCTTTGCGTGCCTCCTGAACTGGGATTTAGCCTAATCCACCAACTTGGCTATCTAACATTTTTTTCCTGGTATCACCGCATCTGCATTTTTATTTATGTTATATAGATATCCTGCTGTACTTGGCCATCCATTATGTTAAGTATTAAAGGCGATTAATTCTTATTGATTATTAAGACTGTAACATAAATTGATTGGAGGAAAAAATGCATCTGGCTCACCGGTCCCAGTTATAATTTTTCTCAGATTTCAATAATTTGGCGATTTTTGTTTATCTCCAAATAATAAAATGCCGAAAATTACGTGTTAATCATAAATTCATTGTTAAGAAATCTAACATTTTATAAAGTCTTTTGCAGATGGAAATATAAAGAAATGTCAATATTAATACTATTTAAAACACAATATATTACCAAAATTTATGAGAAAAATACGAAAAAATAACATTTTAAACAATTTTAACCACAAAGATATTTTTTAGCATTATTTACTGACTGAATTATTTCTAATGATTAAATTATATCCATTTATACAGGGACGACAAACTATCTTGGTTTAATTATCGCTACTTGGCGAGACAACAAAATTGCCAAAATTTGCGAGATAACACACGACGTGACAGGTGCAGCTGTACTGGATAAGGAATGGTTTGATAAACAATGAATATTTAAGTTATAATTCAAAGGGCTTAATGTTAAGTTAAAATTAAAAGGGCTTTCTGTTCGGATAAGAACGCCAATAAAAGTCTTAAAAAAATGGCAAGAGTACCCTAATATTATAGAATACCATTCGATATTATCAGACAATATCCAGATCGTGGTTTAACAAAAGAACTGGGTTTCCCCGCCAACTTGGCTATAATGGTTTAAGTATGGTTGCCTGACATTTTCTCCTGATCTCACCGTGTCCAAACAATCTGTATCTAATTTATAATTTATATAATATTTGCATTCAAGTCTGTGTAACTCTTTTCTTATATATTAAAAGAGCTCAATGCTTAAAAAAATTAGATATAACAAACCATTAATGGTTCCCTATGGCTGATTTTTAAGAGTGGAACACACCGAGGAAAAATATAAAATTATTGTGTCAGTAAGCGTCTATATTTTTTAATTCACTTTGTTGACTAAATGGAAAAAGAAACATGTTATTGTCCTTTACTTTGGTTATAAATATTATATAAATAATATTATAGATGTTAATTTTAATACACATAAAGCTGAATTTAGATCACTAAGTAATGGTTTAAAATACAAATAAAAATATTTTTAAGAGAATTATTTATATCTTTTAACGAAAGATCTAATATTTAGTTGCAATTGGAGATACATCTGTGAAATGAAATATTCAAAATAAGATTTACTAAAAATATAATCTTTTTAAATAAGATATTTAAATGTCAGTCAAATTATTAAAAATCGATATATCTAAAATAAAAAATAAAATGTAAGTACATTCATATCGATTGTTTTTGAGGTCAAAATTATACAAATTTGAAGATATCATCGGTTTAATTGTACCATGCTTAGATTTAATAATTTATTGTGCGTATGTAAACTGTTAAATTATTGGCCAAAATATAAATTCGTTTTTCAAGTCGTTAATTAATAAGTAAAGTATAAAATTCTATTATGTGGCACTTTGCATTCATTAAAGTAGAAAAAGCAAAAAATAAATGTTTAGATAATTACCTTTGTGTTTATATATTATATTTTTATTTTTAGTTCTCGGTAATACTTAAGAATAGGGTACACTTTGGCAAATTTGGTGAAATTATTGGCGTCGTTTGCTAAAACACAAAGGTATTCTATCCATTGTAGTCCTTGTTTATTTGGTAATTTTCATTGATGCAGAATGTGCAATTGCAATAGAATTATATACTTTTACTTAAATAACCCAAATCACTTACAAACCAGACGTTTATATTTATAAGTAATTAATCCCTCAATAGTTTACGAAGCCAAATTATTAAACTTACTTAGATATAGTGAACAATAATGGTTCACTATATCTAAGTTTCTCTACATTTAAGTATTCACTATATCTAAGTTTTTTAAGCATTACGCGCATTTAATATATAAGAGAAGAGTTACTCAAGGAGATCTGGATACAAATATATTAAAAATTAAAATATAGATACAGATTATTAAGACACGGCGAGATCAAGGAAAATGTTAGGCTACCATGCTTAGAGCTTTATCGTCCAGTTGGCGGGGGAGCCATGTTCTTGTGTTAAACCCCTGAGCCCTTCCTTTGTTCAATAGATATGTAACAAAAGCTTATCATACCTAAAAGAGAATCCGAATCCCATAATTTATACATTGAAAGCACCATTCTCTTATTTCGATCAGAATACAATTCGCTTTTATTTAGATCTTTGGATAACAAACGATAAAAATTATGTGCCTCAAATAATTACAAAAAATAATGTTCCTTGGTTTGCGAAGTGAAAACGATATAAACACAAAAATAATAAAATATTAAATTCTTCCTACTGTTTTCTGTTATGATGCCATTATTATGATTTTTTTCTAAGCTCGGTAATACTTAAGAATACGGTACATTTTGGCAAATTTGGTGAAATTATTGGCGATGTTTGCTAAAATACAAAGGTATTCCATGCATTGTATTCATTGCTTTTGTTGATAATTTTAATTAATGCAGAATGCGCAATTGTAATAGAATCATATACTTTTACTTAAATAACCAAAACCACTTAGAAACCAGACGTTTATATTTGTAGGCAATTAATCTCTTAACAGTTTACAAAGCCAAATTATTAAACTTAGATATCCAAATTAATAAATTTAGATATACTGAACCATTAATGGTTCACTATATCTAAGTTTTTTAAGCATTACGCTCATTTATTATATAATAGAAGAGTTGCACAAGAAAAGCTGGATACAAATATAAATTAAAATATAGATACGGATTGTTAAGATACGGCGAGATCAAGAGAAAATATTAGGCTACCATGCTTAGAGCTTTA
>CM063508.1:184066193-184086193 GCA_032207245.1 Pardosa pseudoannulata | reverse complement strand
TTGTAGTTATTTCGAATCTAATTTGCCATATCAGAATTCGGAGATAATTCGAGTATCCTATTTCAAGAACAATTCAAATAAGCTTAAATGAAGTTTAGCTAAACCTGTGTGTAATTAAGTGTACAAAGAAGTGATGTGGTTGCTACATTAAATTTCTTATCTGAAATATTATTTAATTTTTACAAGTGTGATAATCCGAGTATCGTATTTAAAGAACAAATTCAAATAAGCTCAAATGAAGTGCAAAAATGAATGTGCATCAAATGAAATGCATCTAACCTTCTGTGTCATTAGGTGCAAAAAAGAACTGTGGTTACTACATTAGATTTCTTATCTGAAAAATTACTTAATTCTTACAAATGTGATAATCAGAGTATCGTATTTCAAGAACAATTCAAATACGCTTAAATGAAGTGCAACTAAACTTGTGTGTAATTAAGTGTACAAAGAATTGATGTGGTTGCTACATTAGATTTCTTATCTGAAAAATTACTTAATTCTTACAAGCATGATATGAAAGTTGCATTCCCCTTCCTCTAAAATTTCAAATATATCCCTTGCATAAACGACAGATAACAGATAATACTCACATACACGGCCAACCAAAAAGGTTTACAAGTGACAAAGCTACAGTGGGAAAAGAGATTCATATCCATTAAAGCATTTAAAATATTTTACAAAGAATAATGTTAAATAAACCAAAAGGGTATAAGCAAACAATGAACATTATATTTTTCATTTTTAATACAATAATGAAGATATAACTTATATGGTTTTAACAATAAATACATTACTCCAAAACCCACAAAGTAATTTTAAGTCCTTATCATGCAATATATAACGTTAAAAACAATAAAATCAGTTTCCTGTTGAAGAATAAGCTGATTTCTCCTATGAGAAGGAAAAATGGGTAACTCTTATTCCAAGTCAACTTGAACCCAAATAAATGGCTCGATAAATGTTCGATAAAGGTCTTATCACACTTCAGCCTGTACACGTTGAAAAGACAACAGACTGAACTTACGACTCCTTTTTCCTATGGAGAATACTCGAAATTCATGCGTGGGATCGAAAAATTTTAATGTAATTTATTTTGGTTTTGACTGACCTACGGTAAGATCTATAACTGTTTGAAAGTCTTTCGCTATCATACAGGAAATCCGCGCATTTTCAATCGGTAAAAGTAATCGTCACCTCAATCCGTTGCTTTTTCAACGTGTCCTGGTTGTCATGTTATATAGCCTCAACACAAGCGTTAAATCCTTACATTCTTCTCCAGGAAAAGGAACTCTAAACTAAACCCATTGCTTTTTCAACACGTGCCTGTTGATAAGTCATTGTTTTTTAAGTTGCAAAGATATTACAGTTGAAATATGTCAGGCAACTTCTGCGTAATAATGATTTCAGAGAGGGAATTTTCGGTACCAAATTCCCATCTCTAGAGAATTCTGACGTCATTATGACGTGGAAGTTACATGTGTCATATCTCTACAGCAATATAATAGCAACCTTAAAGTTCAATTATCTTTAAATCACTCAAAATTTTACTTTTCTATTGATTTATATTCTCAGCGTGCTTTACCTCAATAAGCTGTCAAAAGCACAGTAATAAAATCTAAATAATTTTTAGAGTTAATTAATTTTATAAACTTTTTTGGGCTATTTTTACTACTTTAAGTTTTTAATACCTTATGAACATACAGTCCAGAGCTAAAACATTATTACCACCTGTCAATAACGAGTTGGCCAACCTTTGACGGGCAACACAACTTAACCCGCCTTGGCATGGATGCCACAAGTCCTTGGTAGATGGCGAAAGACAGATTGTACCAGATGTTTAAGCAGCGGTTACGAAAATCCGAGATATTGCGAATGGGGGGGGGATTGAACTCTGAGCTGCCGTCCCATGACTTTCCAAATGGGTTCTATCGGATTGAGATCCGGTGAGGTAGGTAGACAGGACATTAACTGGAATTGAGCATCATGTTCCTGGAACTACTCCAACACAATTTTAGCCTCGTGACAAGAGGTCCTGTTGGAACATTCCATTTCCAGCTGGAAAAACAGAGGCCATGTAAGTCTGCAACTGGTCCGCAATGATGTTCAGATACCCTGTAGCATTCATGGTCTGTTCTACCACAACCATGGGTCCCAGAGACACCCAAGAGAACGTAACTCAAAGCATAATACCGCTACCACCGGCCTGTGTATGACCAACTGTACATTGAGGGAGCAACTGTTCGCCTGGAAGACGGCGTATCCATACTAGGGCTTCTCCGTGATGAATGACAAACCGTGATTCATCTGACCAGGCAACTCTCTCCCACTGATCCATGGACCAGTCGCGATGTTCCCGGGCTATGCTATGCTATGCTATGCTATGAAAAATCTCTAAAATGGTTAAATTAATTACAGAGCTGTATTCATTAATAATTAATTATATGTGTAGTGAAAAATGCATTTCTCACTACATATTAAATAAATTAATAATAACAGTAATGTTTCAAACATTTAATAATGAAAGATAGTAAAAACACTATTTAAAATATTTTATATATTAACTATATAATATCTTACTATACTGCAGGCGTTTGTTTAAATAAATTTTCTTAAACAGTCGAGCATTTTAAATATTTTAATTCTGAATTTTATTCATATTTATGCTTGCATGCATACAAAGATAAATGCAATCTTTGTAAAGTTTCCAAAGTGGTTAAATTAAGTACTTTAAGCACTACTTTCATTATTAATTAATTTAACTTAACGCGTAGTGAAAAAGTGAATTTTTCTAAAAACTAAGATTGTTAAATTCTCTCATTAAAAAGAAATGTTGCAGTAGTATAGGACACACATAAAATTTAATTTAAAAGTATACAAATTAAGCTAGAAAGTTTACAAACAGCAAAAAAAGAGAACATTTTCTTATTAAAAGTTTTTTCTCATAGAATTAGGATTAACATGTACCTAAAGCGAATAAAAAATTTAAGAAAATTACTTTATTATTTTGTTAATAAAAACCGAAAGAGTGACGTAAAATGCCCCAAATTAAAAGTGTTTTTTAACAGAGAATAATTATTTCATAAATTCTATAATTATGCCTCGAAACCATAATATTTTAAACGACATATGAAAACTTTTACAGGATATTTCAAAACTACTCGGAGCTAAACACAAAAGTGTTGCCAGAAACACCAATGAAAAAATTAATAAATATTAATTTCATGATATAAAAGTGCTAAAAAAAGTGCTAGTCTTTTCACTAGAGCTAAATTACTTCGGGCATAATTTTTTAAGCCCTGAACAGTCTATCATATTTTATAGCCTAACACAATTTTTCCAGGAATAATAAGACACTGATAGAAAAAAAGCTTGCATTGAAACACAAATTACTTGCCAACCTCCCCCCCCCCAGAAAAAAATTGACGCTTTTAATCTGTATCAGAAGGTTCATTATAGTTCACTAATATCATTAAGGGGAAGAATATGCCTTAAAAAAGCTTAATATAGACACTTTTAAAAAGAAGTAGCGGAGAAAGTACTTTCAAAATCAAGTACCCTTTTATAGCGCAATAATAATAGCAGTAAAGAAATAAAAAAGAATATCTTGTTAAATTAAAAAAGGGAGCGGGAAATTAGAATGTGATAGCTTCATTAACCCCTCCATTGACTTTTTGATGGTCGAAGAATAATTAATTATCTTCTATCGAGTGCTTCTTTTTTTATATAATCGCCTCTTTTTGCTCACGTCAAAATCTGTTTTATTTAATTGAGCTTTTATCATTCATCTGCAGTAATGAGAGTAAAATTAAAAAACACATTGTTCGAATTTTTGAAAAAGAACCGCTCAGTTTTTTTTCCGAAGCCAACACGCTGTCATTTTACGATACAAATTTTACTCCTCGAGGCACTAAATTTTGCTCCACTGAATATTTTTTAAAAAGATATTTATATAATAAAAGCTCAAACGCCGGGGTACTTGAGAGCGTTTAATGTAACACTAATTAGAATATTTAATTAATGGTTATTAAATACCCCTAAAACACGCAGTTATTCAATAACGGGAACAGGGGAAGGGGGGGTATTTCCCCCTTCACCCATTTAGAAAATGCTAAGATGAAAGAGGCTTTTTATATAACGTAAAAATATTTTGGATCTTGTTTCGTAGTTTCCGCTGTTTTTAAAGATAGGTTAAAAATAGAACATTTAATAAACTTCTCCGAGGAGCATCTTAGAATATTTCCTTGTCGCTGTTAAACAAAAATTAGTCAATTCCTTTAATTTTAAACTATTTAAGTTAGGGCAATTAATTACTATAAAAGTTAGGGTAAGGAATTGCTAGAATTTATATATATAGTCTGTTCCATAAAAGCGTGTCGCTCATCACTTCGTCAATAGATAGCGCTCAGATACCGGCTTCATTTGCACGTGTTCTTCAAACATTAGAGAAGAATACTTTATGGTTATATTCTTCATTCGGTTTGTTTTTCTGTGTTTAAATCAACCATTCCAAAATGAGTGCCTCGTATGCGAGCCGTTTCGAGGCAGTGTTTTTGTGTCACCATCCGAAAGGACCAAAAAATGACTTGTGCAGTTGCAGCCTGGTACACCACAAAGTCGGAGTCGTTCGTCAAGAAGTGGTTAGCATGTTATAAAGCGGTACAAAATGTGGACGACCTGCCAGAACGGGGTCAACGCCTCTCGACTTCAAAATCGAATGATGAAGTGATTCTTGCATTATCGATAATAATGGGGACTGGACAACTTATTAGATGAAATGCATTTCAGTTTAATATGTATACTACACATTACAAATGTATTTTTAACTCATTCGTTTGTATTTTCAGAGAAATAGACGACACACACTTATGGAACAGACTGTATATCATTATAGTTTATATTACAGTTTTAGCTTTCTGGTGTTGCATATGAGTTGATAAACTAAAATTCGAAATATGTGTAAATTCCTAATCAAATCCATATAACTTTAACCATCCTAATTGAGATTGATTGAATGAAAATTATTAACCCATTCATAAACGACTTAATAATGGAAAACTATCTCTGAAATAACCATTTAATTTTCATTGAAAAGAACTTGCTTCGTTTTATAATTCTTACATACTTTTAATTAATACTAATAATTAGTTTGTAACATTGAGTGCACTCCTTTCCTCTGTATAGTACATACTTATAGCTCTGCTCACTTTAGTTACTGCATTCTGAACACCGTCGAATGAGTATTTTCATTGAAGAATAATATGCAAACGAATGAAAAACCCAGTTAAAAGAAAACACAATAAAAGTACGTATTTCCATCAAATACAACTTTCGGAAGAACTGTATGGAATTTATGGCTTTTTATAGACATACACTGGCACTATTTGAGAACATAAACTGTACTGATAAGTATCAAAGTTAATAATATTTAATTATCTTACAATTTGTGTATGTGTAATAATTAAGATTTTTAAAATTTCAACTTGTATATGCTTCTATGTTCGTAATAAATGTTATTAACTTCCGAATATTCTGTTTCCTGCAGTTCTTTGAATCATTCCACTTCGTTTTCATAATTACTATAAATAAACTTTATAAGTTATTTTCCTTATTTCCTCTAATATTCTTTTATTTTCAACCCCCCCCAAAAAAAAATAAATAAAACATGGTCATCATAGTTAAAAGCTGAGTATTTTTATAGTTATTTCAGGTTTACGAACCGTGCATTCTAACATAATATGGACTATTGTAGAGTACTCATAAGTATGTATAAAGTTGGCGCCAAACCACTCGCTAAAATATAAGTTTCTATAACATTTATATTTCAGTGAATAGTGTAGAGAGTTGGTCTTTTAGTAGAGATCTAGTACTCACGATAATATTTTGGTGCATCTCCGGCTTAACTTTGACCACAGCCACGGCGAGCTGCGAAGTGATGATGGGCACATCCTTGGAAGAAGCTATCACGTCGCCCGCCGGTTCAGGAACTGGGGGCAGGATCTGGAACAAAAAGAAATACCCATCATTAACAATACAATGCCTGAAAATTTGTTACTGACAAGAATACTTATGATCATACTATGATTTTAAATACAGACACACACACCACATAATAATGGTTGCATATGTATGTAAATGTAATTCTATACATCTATATATATTTATATCTCCTGACATCTACCTCTAGATATCCACATCTCTAGGTATATCTCTAGATATATCTCTAGATTTCTATATTTCTAGATATATATTTTCTCTAGATATCTATATTTATGTCTATATTTTTATATCTACCAATGTGTACCAACCTATCTCTTGATTTTTATCTATGTATATTGAGATTTAAACTACTAAACTAAACTTGCATAAGTATATAAATGTAATTCTATATATCTATTTATATCTGCTGATATCTACCTCTAGATGTCTACATCTCTAGGTATATCTCTAGATATATCTATAGATATCTATATTTCTAGATACCTATTTTCTCTAGATATCTATATGTATTGATATTTATATCTACCAAACTATACCAATCTATCTATATCTTGATTTTTATATATCTATATTGAGATTTAAACTACTAAACTAAACTTGTATATGTATATAAAAGTAATTTTATATATCTATAGCTATTTATACATAACATCTACCTCTAGATATCCACATCTCTAGGTATATCTCTAGATATATCTCTAGATATATATATATATGTCTAGATATCTATATTTCTAGATATCTATTTTCTCTAGATATCTATATGTCTAGATATTTATATTTACCAATCTATACCAATCTAACTCTTGATTTTTATCTATCTATATTGAGATTTAATCTACTGAACTAAACTTGTATATGCTTATAAATATAATTCTATATATCTATTTATATCTGCTGATATCTACCTCTAGATATCTACATCTCTAGGTATATCTCTAGATATATCTATAGATATCTATATGTCTAGGTATCTATATTTCTAAATATCTATTTTCTCTAGATATCTATATTTATGTCTAGATATTTATATCTACCAATCAATACCAATCTATCTATCTCTTTATTTTTATCTATCTATACTGGTATTTAAACTACTAAACTATACTTCCCGGTACTACTGCCCAACTTTGGGGGCTATGACCCACAGAAAGGGTCCGATTTATACCCCTGGAGGCCCCAGACCAAATCTTCATATGGGGCTCTCACTTACATCTTACCTTACTCGAAATTCAGAGTGATTTTATTTTATAAGCTACTATATCAGTTTAAATATTCCTGGTAGGTTTACATAGCCTAAACATTTTGTGTATGAAATGAAATGAAATATTTTTTTTTTAATTTAGATTTCCACTAAACTAACTTCAAACATATGACAGATGTCTGTGCCATCTAAGTACAGTATCCAACTTTAACGATAAAACTGTGATATTCTTGAGTCAAACTCGGTGTATCTGTAACATTTTTGAAAGGAAAAAGTACTGGTTTCACTTAAAATGGTATTTTTTATTAGTTTAACTATCATGTGAGATTTTGTTTTACAAAATTTCAAAAATTAAATACTTTTATTCTTAAATTACCAATTTTAAAAAATAAATAACAGATGCTTTTGGATAAATATATTTTCTCTGATTTGTTAACCACTTCAAGAGGGAAAAAATAGTTAATATTTTTCCCTCTCAGAAGAGATGAATATGTAAATGGGTGTCACTGATAGGGTTGGTATTTCCATCTTTTAAATAATATACACATTGTTAAGTATTTTTAAGCAAATAAAAGCTTACTTTTGGCTTAAAATTATGGAATAAATTTAATTTACTGACTTTTAAAGCCCACCACCAACATACACACTCTGAGAATTCTGAGACGTACCAAAAATTTAATGTGCATTTCTTAAAATTTGGGAGCCTTCTAGAGTAGGGGGGGGGCAGGCCAGTGTTCCGAATGCACTGCCGTAAATCAGGTCCTGCCCATAAGTCCGATCTTGATTTTGAAATCAAGAGCCTTAAGGTGCAAAGCATTAGTTCCTGTTAGGTGGTCAACCTTATGTTGAACCTCCAGTGTTTAGTTCTAAAGTATGATCAGCCTTAGTTTGTCTACCTACTGAAGGGATGAAAGGTTTTGTCAACCTTGCTCAGCCCAAGTATATAAACACATTGTAGTAATTATTTTAAAAAATCCACCTTAATCCAGCAAAATAATGAGCCAATTTTTAATGCTAGATTTGCACGGGTATAGATGTGACATCAAGTTCAAATACCTAAAATGGGAATTAGTTTGACTTAGATTTTAAAACTAGAGGTAAATCGGGATTTTCAATCAGATTAGTCATCATATTTAAAAAATTTGGATAAATTTGAGATAAAATTTGAGATAACTTTGTTAGTGTAATGGAATTTTAATTTTTTTTTTTGGAGGGGGGGGGGTAATTCAAGCATAGTCGTCATTTTTCAATTATTAGAAGACTTATAAATTATAAAATATGTATCAGACTATTAATTCATTATATCATCATGTATGAAATATACTTCGAACTAGAAATTTAATTGATCCTCTAAATTAGCGTTTGGTCAACGCAAATTCGGGATATGTTCCGCATTCAACAACAATAAAAACAAAATAAGAGCTTTATATACATTTATAATTAAAGTACTATCATAATTCAGTAATAGAATATCTTACTCGCTTTTCAATATTATGAATTTAAATTCTCGATGATAAAACGACAACAGATGAGGTATTGGTTTAATTTTGAAGAGCTGTGGTCTACTTTTTTGCTACACGAGGGTTAAACCTCTGACATCTCAATTTGTAAACCGGGAAGGCTTCAAAAATTGAGTATTTCTTTATCATATTTTAAATCTATATATGTTGGAGAAATACTTAAAACCCTAAAGTGATAAAATAAACAATGGAATTGGTTTTGATTTGTTGGCACTATGGTCTACTTTTTGCAACACGAGGGCTAATGAGACGGGATCTACTGCTTAAAGCCGATTCCGAACGGCTACGAACATCCATGACATAGTGGGATTCGAACCCATGAACTCCAGTTCCGAAGGCCAGCACCCTAACCTTTTGGCCATCGTTCGGCAATAAACAATGGGACGAGTCTACGAAAAGAATTATGGCGAATCCTCCGAATGTAAAAATAAAATAAAAATTAATTGACCCACAAACCCAGAATGTCGAAACCGAAGGATGCCACCGTGACCAATCGGCCTTCACTCATCAAAACCCAACCGAACCAAACAGGGAGAGTGTTGCCAATGATTTACGGAATTCATCACTTCGAATTCATAGCATGAAATTGTTCGAATCAGCTGTAATCAGTAAGTCCTCAGGTATTTGTTTGTCCTTTTAAATCATTTAGTGCGTTCGAAGAAAGGAGCTATCAGTATATTGATGTGCAATAAATACATGCATCTATTAATAGTTTTTAACACTACATTTACGGATGTTGGTCCTATACCTATTTTTACTGAAGTGAGCAAATTCGACTCATACAAGAAAATGGAAGTTTTTTTGCAAAGAAAATAGTTCTAAATTAATTTAAATGAAATGTTTATTATCGAAACATTCATGGAAAACATTTTTTACACACAAAATCTGTTTTTGAAACCCATTTTCCGCAAACATTTCTATTCCATTTAGCACAATGGTTTCTACCTCTGTTCGTTTTACACGATTGTTGAACTCGACAATTCTTCCGTGCTTCAGTAGCATGAATTTCGGTCATTGGAAAGAAGTGTTCTCGCCTTCTTTTCTATATTTAATCTATACTATACTTTATATACTTTATACTTTACTTTCTAATATATTTATTACTATATTTTCATATACATTCTATGAGTCAAATTGGTTCACAAACGTGAAAATAGGTATACGCCATTTGATAATGCGAAGTGAAGAGGTATGCGGGGAAGTGGAATGAAAGTTTACATATATTTTATTACTTAACTGAAAACGAACTTATGTTTTTGAAAAGTGATATTAAAGTTTTGTATATATATATATATATATATATATATATATATATATATATATATATATATATATATATATATATATATATATATATATATATAAATATATTTATATATATATATATACACACACATATATATATATATATATATATATATATATATATATATATATATATATACATATATTTTTATATTTATTTATTTATATATATATATATATATATATATATATATATATATATATATATATATATATATATATATATAGTGATCCAATTTTTAATGAGTCAAATTGGCTTGGTTCGTAAATCTAGTGTTAAGTATATGTCCATTAAAATGCATTTCATTTACATATATTTGCAACTACTGCTAATCAAGTGTGTCCTCAGATAAAGTGTTGAAAACTATTTTACTTCTGGAAACATTTATTTAAAACCCTAAAGTGATAAAACAAACAATGGAACGAGTCCACGAAAAGAATTACTGTAAATCCTCCGAATGCAAAAATAAAATAAAAATTAAGTGAGGTGAAAAAAAATAACGGAAAAAGGAAGCCTGGTTCGGATGAACAAAAGCAGCCTTTCTTGTGTTCATAAGATAGAAAGCTTGTTCAACAGTTAATTATTCTTCCCGAAGAGATGAAGTGCTCGAAAAAAAAATTCATTTTAAGAAAACGAACTTCATGCTACAGTGATTTTCTACGCGGATGAACTGAGAGAAAAATTCGAATAAAAATATCTCCTTGACTTTTTTGAATCCACTACAAATGAAGTTTTTTTCCTATTTAAGAAAAAAGCTGTTAGCGGATGTTGCAAACATCTTTTCGGTTCACTCACTCGGCGAAAAAAATTTTCCAGAAAAATTTTCAAGCCGCAAACGTATGGAAACCTCAAACACTTGTAGGAAGAAAGAATTTTATGCGAAAAGTATGGAAACGCGTGTGGAAAAAATTAATTGCGCATCAAGAGAAATATTTATAGAAATTTTTACAAAACTTTCTTTTTTGAACATTTTTAATTAATTTTTTTAAACATTTTAGATTCCTGTTTTCTTTTAGAGAATACTTTTATGTATATGTGAATTGGCATGATTTCATTTTCACAAAAAAAATTGTCACATTGTTTTTAATGCAAAAGATTAATTTTTTAAGAAAGTACAAAGAAAATTACTATGTATCTGATTTTCTCAACTATTTCTGGGCCACCGACTCGTTTTAAAGGAAAATAAATATTCGAACAAGCCCTTTATTACTTTACACCATATGTTAAAATGTAGGTTTTATTTTAATGTACCTTATTTAATACGTGTTACTTTTATATACCATATATTAAAATATCTTTTTACCATATATTAAAATGCTATGTATTACATATATACAGTGGATTTTTCTTAATGTAATCGCGTATAATGTTATCAATCCCTTATTGTTATTAGATTCACTTGGTTCCGATTTTCTCTATTCATTTTATGTTAAAATGATCGCTTATTGTGATCGTGACATCGGTTAATGTTATCAGTTTTCGAACCTCATTTTAACTGGCAAAGGAATATTCCCTATATATTCAGAAAAAAACCATTCTTTTCTTTCCCTTCACTGTTATTTGAATTTCCGAATTTCTCTTCAAACTAGGGAAATGGAAATGTACAAAGGAGTGGGGCTTTACTCGTTCCTGGAATTTTTGAAGAATACGCACACCCTGCTGGTGGCCAATGGTCTTCAGATAAGCAGAAGGCAACACATTCTTATCGGAACTGAGAAGGTGCTTATTCACATTTTATGTCTTGCTCGCTTACGAGCAGCTTCTCGATAGGGAAGCCAGAAAGCGAAATGATTTAACATTAATCGAAGGATTTAAATCGCTATGACAGGTTGATTATGATTATGAACAATTTATCAATGATCGTCTTAAAAAACATTGTAGAAGTCAACAATTGATCATTTTTTTAATTATGTATACAATTCTCATGTTTTAATAGATAATATACAGTACATAAATATAAGGTGTATTTTTTCATTCTGTTTTGAAATTTATTACTTATGGATTAAAGGAGGGGGGGTAAATTTATCTAATTTTGAATATCGTTTATTATTATTAATCGATTATTTTTATCAATATCACGGTGTTCCAAACTGATCACATTATTCGGAGTCCACTATATATATATATATATATATATATATATATATATATATATATATATATATATATATATATATATATATATATATATATACATACATATATATATATATGGGTGTATATATATATATATAAATATATATATATATATATATATATATATACATATATATATATATATATAGTACATATAAATATATACATATATATATGTGTGTGTGTATATATATATATATATATATATATATATATATATATATATATATATATATATATATATGTGTGTGTGTGTGTGTGTGTGTGTGTATAAACTGAGGCGGCGGCCGCCCCGCCTCGGTTTTCATCCTAAAGCATGTGATATTTTGTGTAATCATAAAAAATTTAGACATAAAAAGTTTATTTAAACTCTTAATACTACAAGAAATATTAAAAAGAACTAAACACTAATCACAAAAAATGTTTTAAAGTACATATTTATGAGAGGAATTTAGTATTTTTTTATGAGTGTGATAATGTTGATAACGCTCGCTAAGGTGAAGAGGTGCACTGCAAAACTTGCAGTTGAAGCAAGTCAACTTTCTTTTTTTTTAGGACAAATCATCTGCATATATATCTTTATTTTCGCGTGAAACCATATTGTAGGATTTCAGAATGTATTGTAAGTAGAATTTGAACAACCGAACAGCTTGAAACCACAAAACGTACTAAATACAAATGTAAAGTGGCGCATGGATTGACAATCGTATTACTGCGACTCCCGCCTTTAAGATACAGTCGAGATAAATCGTAGTACTACGACTTCCGCCTTTAATGTGTGAAAGGTTTTATTTTTTAAATTTATTTCCAGACAAGTTATGTCTAAGGGTTGGATTGTACTAAATATTAAAACTTAAACTGATTAAATTTAAAACTCTTTTATATAAAAAAAAATGTTATGTAACCTATATCTTGTACATAGGTATCATTTTCCCCAACAGCTAAAAACATATGGATTTCAGATAATGGTTTAAGATCCAGAAATAAGCTATGACTACAAAAGTGATCTATGATTTCCAAATTTACACCCCAGACATTGTCATCGTTTTTTGAATTTTGATTAGTTTTAAGGCCTTATAACATATCAACAGGTAACTGTTATTTTACGATTCCTTTTACTGGGGAAGAATGGGCAGACTTCCTTTGTTACATCATAAAATATTTCAACCTATTTATTTTAGTTCAGGTTAATTGGCAATATGGTCTTAAGTAAGGTGAAAATTTTTCGATATCACAACAAAAATCCATGCATTTTTCAACAGTTAAAGATGTCTTCAGCTGAATCTGCTACAATTTTCAATAAGTATATGTTGACGTGTCACAACACCTTTAGCCTCTTCAGATTGTGAAAATAACTCAAACTGCATTAAATTTACTCCATATTTTGAAATCTGAATTAGAGCTTTTTAGATATTCAAATTTACGCATTTTAACACTTTGTATGCGGGACAGGTACTAGTACGTTTTCTGTCCATTGATACTTGAGCGGGGGTTAGTGTCACAACATAATAAACATACAAAAATAACGGTATATACAGGAAAACGACTGTAAAAAATCTTCTGGGAAAATTGAGACAAATAAAAACTCGTTTTTACATCAATCGATGCGAAACCACAGAACGGGAAAAAATTAAAACAATATACTACTATTTCTATTTGATTTTTCATATTTACGATACTATTATAAATTTATCCCTTAAAAATATATTTATTGTTTGCAAAAATCTTATGGTTGTTATTTATATATTTCTATTTATACATTTGTTTATATATTTCAATATAAAATAAGAAAAGTTTGTTATAAAATGAATGAATGATTATAGATTTTTGATCTATTGAGATTGAACTGAATAACTAAAGGGACGCGCAGAACTCCCGCTCCCTGTACAATTCCGCTGCAAAATGTAAACACACACCATGTGTTAACTTTGCATTCGATTGATATATTTGCCTAACTTTTTCTATATAACACAAGGACATTCTTTACGTTTATATTTAGTTTACTTAAAAAGTTCGTACTACCTGTTCTCGAATGATTGACTGGTTCTTCCTTTTCAAATGCTGCTGGAAATCGGCTTTTTGAAGATGCTTCTTGAACAGCCATGTTGGCGAGTAGCAGGAGATTGTTTTGTATAAAATGCAGCTTCGGGTATGTTTGAATCTTTATGCACAAATTCCAGCCGGTTTTTTTAAGAATAATTTCAATTTCTATTATTGACGCGGTAAAATATTTATCAGGATATATATTTTTGAGCAGTAGATATAAATTCATTCTGCAATGATTTAAAAATTTGAAATCCTTTTGCATCAGCTTTAAGTTTGCACATGCAGAGGGACACGTCTTCTTCAGGAATATATCTTTCATTGATGAACTACATCACCAAGTAATTTTACAACGGTTTTTTTTTTCTTTTTGCTCGAACCTTTCTTTTGAAATAATCCAGGCTTCAGATACCTCTGTCATAACAGAGAATGGTGATTTTAATTTATCTTAAACATTCAACTATATTAAAGTGAAATCCCACTTCTTCTTTAGCTTGTAGTCTAATTGATCTATGTAAGTTAAATCAAACAAAGGTTCTGTTTTAGTCGAAGATATTTCAGCTATACTTTCATCCGATACACTGGGAAATACAGACTTTAAATTTCGTTGTGTATTCAATAAATTAAAATGCATAGGAAGAACTTTAATATAAGTTTTCTAAGTGAACCAGTTCATTGAGGTAAGGTATGAAATAACTGTCGGAACCTCCATTCTTCTATTCAGCTATTTTATGATTATTCGTCGGATAAAGTTTCATCACTAATTCAAAGACATTCACTACAATATTAGGGCAAAACCCATAACCCCGTAATTGGTAATAACGCCGAGCAAACTTGGGTATGAAACCCATAGAAGTGATATAATAATTTATAAAGAGAAAAAATATATTAAAGTTTCTTAACAAAAGCAGTGATCACTACTGAAGAAGTGTATCAACCTTTCTCTCACGCGTCGTGAAAATAGTAGTCTTCATATAATTAATAAATACAGACACCTGTTGCCAATATATGTAATAGATACAAATTAATATACAAATTAATACAACTCCACCTCTCTGGGTGTGACGCATTACTATCTTAAAAATTTGAAAATTCACAAAATCAACCAATCATTCAATGATACTGGGAAACTAATCGGAGATTTAACCAAAAATTAAGTTCAAACTCCGACAGTGAAAAAAGAAAAAGTAGAGTCCGCAAATCGTTTCTGAAATTTTACGGTATGAGAAGGAATTTTCGAAATTTATATAAAAATAATTTTGCTCTGATTACAGAAAATATAGTATTATTCAGCTTGTAACGTCAAGGAATCCTCGGGTAGCATGGGGGTGTCGAAGTGGTTATGACACGACGTACAGCTTAGAACAATAACAACGTTTATTCTTCGTAACATTTTTCATATGACAGACACATTATCAGGAATTACTACCGACTGCGGCTTTCCTGCGTGTTCTTCATCCTGAAGAAAATGGCGACCTCTTCTAAATTTTTGAACTCTCTGAATACAGAAGCACGAGCTGGAGATTCATCCCCCAATGCCAATTGCAACCTTTGAAAGCATTCTTTTTGATTGAATCCTGCTTTAAAATCGTAGAAAATCATAGCTCAAGAATGTTCTCGAGCCAACTCCATTTTCTCCTCTGTTTAAAATTTATTCTAAGCCAAACAAGTTTAAGTAAGTCAGTAAAAACCGTCTGCTGTGTTAAAATACTTTGTATTTTAAAATTAAACCGTTATTTTTATTTTGTAAATTCTATTCGGCGATTATCTCAAAAATTTCAGAGTAATCCTCGTATAGTATTTTTCAGACGATATAGAGATCTTAAGTTTTGATACAACAGGAAGTTGTATAAGTTTTTGATGGTGCAGCGAACTTTTTCCTTTTTTTTTCAGAAGCGACCCCCAATCCAGTAACGTTTGTCGGATTTACGTTTGTGAGCAGAGTCATTATCCGGGTATATTTAATGTTTAGACAGCTGAGTCGTCACGTACTCATTACCGAAAGGCTTATCTCCTAAGAGAGATTTCCGAAGAGGCACATGTCGACACGGCAAACAGAATCTCGAATATTTCGTTTTCCTATAGAAACGGGGTATCTTTTAACCAGTACTTTATCTAAAAAGACAGTTGGAACAAAACGGTATAAAAGAAATGTTATTTAATTCGCATAAATAAGAAACAGCATGACAAATAAAGGGAAGGTTCTAAGAATGAAATAATATAAACAAAATTTGTAAATTTCAGTTGAATTGTTCATGATTACAAAGAGTAATACAGGAGTAATCAAGAGTAAAAGATCTTATAACAGTTATCCGTGGAAGATACCATTGTTGTTGTTGTTGTCCTTGCCAATGTCATTTGGACGAGCCAAGAACTTGAACCAGATGCCCCCGAATTAAGGCGGAGGGGTTCGTCTTTAGTTTTAAATAGTGGACCACTAGGGTGGTTTGATTTGGTTTGGAGTGCTACGGTCTACATTTTTTGCAACACGAGAGCTAATGAGACCGGGACCTACAGTATAAAGTCTATTCCGAATGGCTACGAACAACCATGCAACAGTAGGATTCGAACCCACGAACTCCGGTACCGAAGGCCAGCACCCTAACCAATCGGCCATCGTTCGTCGGACCAGTAGGGTGAGAGAACGTGTTAGCTCACGTGTTGTTTGAAACATAGATGAAAACAATCTATTAAAATTCACTGATTGTTTGGTTAATATGTAGTAATACTCTAAGTTATCTCTCCGTCTGTCATCGACTTTTTGTAGCCATTGAACCTGGAATAGATAGAGGCATCCATATTGGATTCTTGATGAGTTAGGGCTAGCAAAATTCAAAGTAAAGTTTATCTTCTCCTAAACTATCGATCCGATTCTAAAATAAATTGGTATAAATATGCTAAATGTCACAGCGAAAAATACTGTCGTCTTTAAAAAGTTCGAAATCCACCCCTTCCTCCTTTTCGAGTATTTACTGCCATTATTTCAATCCTATTTTCCTCAGTTAAGAGCATGCGATTAAACTTATCAATTTATCATATAATAAATAGGTAAAATTAACATTTTTTTCTAGCGTTCGGACGTCATTCCTTTAATTATCCCATTCAATTATTTTTTTCTATAAATTATTTAATCGTCTGCATTATTTTCATATTATTTATTACTGAGCTTAGATATTATGTAAATAATTTTCTTTTATATTTATATCTTATTAATTTCTTAATTAATTAATAATTATTAAAATATAATATTATAATATAAATATATAAATATATAAATATAAATATATAAATAATATAATATATATAAAATATATTAATATAAATATATAAATATAAGATAAGATATATAAATAATATAATATTTATAAAATATATAAATATAAATATATAAATAATATAATATATATAAAATATATTAATATAAATATATAAATATAAGATAAGATATATAAATAATATTTATCAATTAGATTAATATTTTAATCTTATTTATATCTTATTTTACAATTCTGATTTATTTTTATTATATATATAAAAGAATTATATATTTTTTTCTTCTATTGCCTTCAATAACAGATTATGTATATATGTGTTAATTTTATATTGAATCTTCGATTATTTTTGTTGCAATGAACATTTTATCACAGGTATTAACAACAAATTCTTTTCATAAACGTCTAAGAGTCTCTTTCACGGATTCATAAGATAAACAAATTATTGAGCGTGTAACAGATAATTCTTAGCCAGAAAAAAAAACTACTTTTTTACCTGCCATATAGGATACTTTACAATTCTGGAAAATTAAAAATGTTACTGATCCCTTCATATGAAGGGCTATATGCTAGTTTGTAAAGCAATAGTAGCCAATCCTAAGTCTGTTTTTATCCTTTATTTTATCTTTACTTTATCATTTCATTCTTTACTTTATCCTTCATTTTCTTTCTGCTTGAATAAATGAATTTGTTTTATAAAGCTTGGATAAAGGTGTTTTTATTTAATGCAAATGTTAAATAGTTTTGAGTGTTCTATAATGTATAAAATAAAACTAATAAAAAAATAGCAATAAGCGTTTATTTTATACTTTATATGTAACTAGCAAATGTGCCCTTGCTTCGCTACGGTAAACTTAATATATTACTTTTAAACAAAATTTTTTTTTCTTGCACAACTCTCTAAATTCGTCACAGTTTAGTTCGAGTCATTGTCATATTTATATATTTCTATTATAAACGTATTAAAACAATATTCAGTTTTTATACTACTGTATTACTACTGCACGTTGATTAGCAACGCTAATAGATCTTGACATATTAAGTGGTAGAATAGGAAGCAGAGGTTTTGACAGCAACAGTGCTAATTTTGTTGGTATTAATAACTGTTATCCAAAATTAAGTAAATTTATGATAAACCACGTGGTTTTGTATGAGACAGAAACACAGATTCGTATAGACAACCGTATGAATATAAATATTATATAAAATGATAGATTTTTATTTGCCTATGAGAGTCACTGAAATTTGTACTTTTCATTCTTAGAATATTGTTTATAAGCATTTCATTGTAACGTAAAAATGAACCAAGAATTAAATTTAAAATTAGTTCTTATATGAAAATGCTATAATTTGCGTCACATAGAAATGAAATTTAATCACTTTATATCTAAATTTCCAGGACAAATGGAATTGATACTACACAGACGATGTTTCAATAATATAAAATAAGAAATGAAAAAATCAGATATTTAAAGGAATGACGTCATAATGATAGAAAAATATCATTTTCACCTATTCATTATGTGATAAATTGAAAATTTTAATCTTCTTATTTTAACCGAGGAAAATTGCGTTTAAAACAATTGCTTGGGATGACGTCACATTGCTGGAAATATTTCTTCTTTCACTTAGTTATGATGCGATAAATTAAAAAATTAATCGTTTGAGTTTAACCGGGGAAAATAATGCTTGGAATAATGACATGAAATGCTCGAAAAAGCGGGAAGGAATGAATTTCGAACGTTAAAAATTTACAAAAACCTTCCCAGGGATATACCAAAACATTTCCCAAATTTTCACGGCGATTGGATGCATGGTTTTTGAGTCTATCGGGTACAGACAGACAGACACAAATTCATTTTTATATATATAGATTATGCAAAAAAAACACTAAGAGATATTATTGCTTTTACACAGCGAATTGTAGAAAATTATTTTCATAAAATAAAATTTTGGACAAACATAAAAATATATGAGTAATCTTATATAGAAGAATTTAATATACTCATTTTAAAATATAAATATTTCTTTAAGAAAATATTAATAATTCTACAAAAACAGGAATTTGTAAAATTTTTAAATTTAATATTTAAGTTACATGTATTGTTTAAACAATCTTTACATTTATGAATGTGCTACAAATTTATTTTAAAAATATATAATTTTTACTATTATGTATAAGTAATAGTAATAATATATTATAAATTATATTTAGTATAATCCCCTATATAATAATAGCCTAAGTTATTTGTCCGTCTGTCCACGAAGTTTTGAAGCGGTTGGACCAGGGACGGAAATAGGCGTCCATATTGGATTCTTAAAGAGTTAGGTTAACAAAATTTAAAGCGAGTAAAGTTTATCTTCTCCTAACTATCTATCTGATTCTAAAATAAGTTGGTATAAATATGCTTCATATCACAGCGAAAAATACTGTCTTCTTTAAAACGTTCAAAATCCACTCCTTCCTCCCTTTTCGAGAGTTTAATGCGATTATGTAAAGCCCTATTTTCCCCGGTTAAGAG
>CM063508.1:184018693-184061193 GCA_032207245.1 Pardosa pseudoannulata | reverse complement strand
TATTAAAAATTCTAGAAAAATGTTTAAACTAATCGTCATTACAATTTAAAAAGTTTTGTCCAAAAAATTTTCTTTAAATTCACAACTTACGGTTCCAGAGTCGCTACTTCCGTTTTGTTTTGAGAGCTGTCACTGATGTTTAAACAGCTGTCACTTTTCTTTAAAATGCCGTAGAGACAAAACAAAAACAGATTTAGAAGCCTAAAAGTTGAAATTTTACAATAGAGAAATTAAAAAAAAAAATATGATTTTTGGCAAAAAAAATGACGTTTTCAACGTAGAGGAATACCTTAAAACATTAAGTACATAATAAAGTATGCAGGTTTAATGTTATAAGTTATTTGGATTCTTTTAAAGGAACAATTCAAAGTGTGAAATTAACCATGTGTATCTCAGTAATGTATGCGAAGAAAATAGACTTAAGTGTAAAAAGAAATGACCCGCCACAACATGTGAAGAATAAAACTAAACGCAGTTTTATTGTTCAGCGGCTATCACGTATTTTACCAGACATATATTTTACCTCAGTTTTTTTTCCTACTGCAGTTCGTTCGTGACTGAGAACACTTATATTATTTATACTCGTTTACCGCACACGCGAAAAGGGAAACCAGACACTGCGGTAAAAAAAAAATATATATATCACAGGTGCGTTCCCGCAACAAATGGAATAAAGAAAAATTAAATAAAAAAAAATATGAAGGAATAAAAATCGTGGCTAGTAATTTAATACCAAATCCGATTAGAGACTAAGAGATTAAGAGCGACCTAATTGGTGTATGAAGTTAGAAAAGATTCAGGAGAAGATAATATTAACTACCGCAAGAGAGAGAGAGAAAAAAAAATAATAAGTTCTTCAATAAAGCGGGAAGCAAAAAGAAAATGGTTGAAACAAAAAGAAAAAGAAGAAAAGTAAAGAACCTGAAATGTCTTTCTTTATCGTTAATGTTCGTAAGAATTGCTTCACGCTGTGACCGCCATTTTTTTTCTCTCGTTAATGGCCCTTTATTTTTTTTTTCGCTTCTTTGGACTTTTCTTTGTTTCCCCCTTTTTAATCATTTTTTATCATGTGTTACAACTCGTTTCTATGGAGTCAAAATAATGAATTTACTACAAACCGGGTGTTTTTTTTTTATTTAACGTTTTAAATGCCTAATTTAGAGACGTTCGTTTTCCATCATTTGTTTTTATGGCTCATCTCTTTTCTCTCGGATGGTTCCTTTCACGTATTAAAAATGACGTATCCCTTTTGTTTCTTAATCGTAGGGAAAAATAAGCAATAAGGGAAAAGTGTGCACTATGATGGAGATTTTTTTTAATACTTCTTCCATGAAACGTAATTTATCGGAGAGGGAAAATGATATCATCGGGGGCTAATCTCTTTTTATCAGACGGGACTGAAAACAAAACAAAGAAATTTAAGTTATTAAGAGAAGCTGAAAAAGGGAGATTAAAAAAATTAACATAATGATTTTTTTTTCTTATTTCTTGTATTTTTCTCTCGACATGGCATTTCAAATTTACATCTTTTTTTTTAGTTTACATTTTTTTTTCAAACGTAAAATGTCATTAAAAGATTAAAAAGCAGGGAAGATTAAGTGATGAAATCTCTAAGGAATTTTGAAATTGCCTTTACATTCGAGTACAAATTTTCATTAACTAATGTTTAGTGAACTTGCAAATGTCGTAGACTTTTATTTAAATTAGGTGAAAGTAGGTATTTTAATGTGAATTATGCATTCAGAAAATTGGAAGCTAATTTAAAGAGAGGTATTCAAGTTTATTTTTCCTGTGAAGCTGAAGCGAGGATTCATTTATATCCTTTATAGTTATTTTGCATTTACTTAAAAATATAAGAGATTACTTGCTGTTTTGATGCATTCAACTATTTTTGAGTTTCGTCTATTTATATATATACAATCTACCCTCAAAATAGGGAATCATCGGATAAATTTAATAACTTTAAATAAAAAAAAATAATTTAAAACTCTTTTTTTAATTTACTCAATGATTCGATAAGTATTTTAGAAGATTGTACGTATACACACATATATGAATATATATTTAATAAGACGGACTTTATGGTGGGTGGTTGCAGTCATGGCCCATAAAAATGACACGGCCTTTATTAAGATACCGTTGGAGGACGGGTTCCCACTTCATCATAGAGACAGGACAAACTGTGGGGTCAGCAAGCATGAAGTTATATGCAAAAATACCCCTAACGCCTGGATCAACATCTGTGGGAAAATCTCTAGGAATATCTGCCTCCGACAGCGTGCATCTCCTTTTTGTTTGGAAATTTCCTAAATTGTCTGCTAGGGCAATGTAGAATTATAATTGGTTAGACCCCTTCTCTGACGTCTAACCAATTATAATTCTACATCATAATTCTTCATGTGAACTGTAGCCCTAATGGTCAATTTAGGTTAGGGGTTAACGGTAAGGCAAAAGCACGCGGGAACTTTTAGCCCTTCACTGCAGATTTGAAAACCCCTAATTGTTTTCCTTATATATATATACACACACACATACATATACATATATATATATATATATATATATATATATATATATACATATGTGTGTGTGCGTGTGTGTGCATATATATACATGAGTCTACCTACAAAATATCGAATCATTGCATAATCAATGTTATAAAATCTAGGTTCGTTTTTAAATTATAAGAGAATATCTTTATCAGTTTAGTTACTTGAGTTCAGTTGTGGCGAAGCAGAATTAAGTTGATTTAACAGTGTTCACATAGTGATCATTACACTATTATTGATATATCATTTGTTAGCTTTCGAACACATGTATGCTTATCAGATCTCACGTAAACTTTTCAAAGCTGAGTTGCACCGAAGCAGAACAATATCAACTTAACAGTGTTTACAAAATAGCTCTTTTGTTAGCTTTCAAACACTTGTATTCTTTTCCGATTTCATGTAAATTTTTGTTTTGTAAAGCTCCGTTGTGCCCAAGTAATACAATGTCAACTTAGCTGAGCTAACAAAGTAGCTAATTTGTAAACTTTCGAAACCCTTGCAGGCTTTTCAGATTTCATGTAAAATTTTATTTTGTAAAGCTCAGTTGTGTTCTTTTCTGATATCATGTAAATTTTGTTTTGTTATGCTTAGTTGTGCCAAAGCAGTACAATGTCAACTTTACAGAGTTCACAAAATAATTCTTTTGTTAGCTTTCAAACTCTGGTGTACTTTTCTGATTTCATATAAACATTCAGATTTCATGTAAAATTTTATTTTGTAACGCTCAGTTGTGCCAAAAAAGAACAATGTCAACTTAACAATGTTCACAAAGTTGCTAAGTTGTAAGCTTTCGAAAACTTTTCATAATTTTCAGATTTCATGTAAAATTTTGTTTTCCTACTTTCTACATATTTCTTTTTTATTTTATTGTACTTTTCAAATAAATCAATCTGTCTTTAATATTTCAGAATTGATAACATATATGAGCTTTATGTAAGGTTATAAAAAATGGAATAAAAAAAGAAATGCCAAAAGATAAATACATCTTTTCTATATTTCATTTTCAATTGCTTAACCTAGATTAATTTCACCATATTTGGGATATTTTATTAAACTGCTTATATATTTTTAGAGGTTTTTTTTGCCCACTTTCTTTATAGAGCTGTATTTTACGCTACATTTAACATGAGTTCTATTACTAGAGATTAGGGGACCAAATATTACGTTTCTCTTTTAAAGTTTTGTATTTTAGTTTTTGGTAACTTTCCCATAACAGAACTTCTTTTCGTAATAAAGAAACTGTTTGGGGGCAAATCACGGCCGGATGGGTCCATATTGATTGAAACTTCTATTCCAGAGCACTCGGCTCTCAACTGGCCCGAGCCTACTCACAACAATTTTTCGTAATGTTCCAATCATCCGACCGTAATAATCGTTTATTATGTCCTTCCTTTAAACATCATTAATCAGCAAGACAATGAGCCGTGCGCAGAAGCGGTTTCTCTTGGAGTAGATTATTAATTTTTGAAGCGCTCTCAACTTCAGATTTCCTGAAGCAGAATTAAAATGTTTTATCTCGAGATGGTTTTCAAAGCGATTTCACGTGAATTGCCATCTGAAGCGTCTACCCAACAAATTTCTGGAGCAATATCTGATTATCTATACACCAGATAAAGGATTTTATTAGAGCTATTATTGTTTTGAAATATTTTACTCAAAAACGCATTATGATAAATTTTTAAGTAAATTATGTTTTAAAGATTACACCCGATAAATATCTCTTTAGAGTTAATACTCGAGTGCTCTCTATCAATAAAATATTATTATTACCATGTTAAAGTTTGCCTAGAGATAAATGTTTCTTATCGTGAACCGCGTAGAGATTTTTATGTGTGTGTGTATCTGTACGTAATAAATAATTATTCTAACAAATCTGTCAGCTAATTGATATAATTATAACCAATTAATTCTGAAGACATTTTTGAAGACTATATATATATATATATATATATATATATATATATATATATATATATATATATATATATATATATATATATATATATAGTGGACTCCGCTTAATGTGATCCGTTTGGGCGACCGTAATTTTATATAAAAATAACAGACTGATGACAATAAACGATATGCAAAATTAGGTAAATTTACCCCCCCCCTCATTAATTCACACATACTAAATTTTAAAACAAAATGAAAACACACACCTTATATTTATGTACTGTATATTATCCTGTAAAACATTAGAATTGTATATATAATTAAAAAATTTGATCCATTGTTAACTGTCTACCATTTTTTTCTAAGAAGCTCATTGATCAATGGTTCGTAATCATAATCCACCTGTCATGACGATTTATAATTCCGATCTTTTGTTTTAACGTTAAATCATTTCGCTTTCTGGCTTCCCTATCGACAAGCTGCACGTAAGCGAGCAAGGCATCAAATGGGAATACGCTCCTTCTGATTTCCGATAAGAATGTGTTGCTTTGTGTTTATCTAACCATTGACCACCAGCAAGGTGTGCGTATTTCTGAAAAAGTCTAGGACGTGTATAACATCCGTTCCTTTTTCGTTCACCATTTCCTTAGGTGGAAGTGAAGAATTCTAGGAAATTCGAAAAGAAAGGGTTCCTTCTGAATCTACTGTGAATATTCTTTTGCCAGTTAAAAAGAGGTTCAAAAACTGACAACATTAACCCATGTAAGGATAACATAAAGCGATCATTTTAACATACAAGTGAATAGAGAAAATCGGGACCCAGTGATTTCGATAACAATAAGTGATTGATGACATTAACCGCGATCACATTATGCGGAGTCCACTGTATATGGAATGAGGCATTTTGCCTCATCTCGAAGAGAGATCCGAGTGGATAATTCAGTCCAGAAGTCATGTTGGGTAGACGGGAAGGTCAAAGAAATAAAGACAAGAAAATTTTTATATCAAACTATCGTAGTTTACTCATGTTCAATCTTAAGGACGAACTGCTCTCAAACACCATACATTCCGTTTATGTAGTTGTTTGTACCAGCTTATTAGCAATCCCTTACAAGTCACGTGGATGAAGTTGCTTAAGCTTTAGAATCTATTTTCAACTATGCAACCGGAAGTAATCCACAGGGGAGCATATGAAAACATTCGCTAGTGTAGCTAGAAAGGAATGCCAGAAAGATAGAATAGGAACACAAAGTGATAAAAATAAAATTATATATATGTATATAGGAAACAGGGTAGCCTGCCATGCTTCTGGGATGTATCTTGGTAGAAAAAGAATACGATGTTTCAGGAACATTTGAACATCATCTTTATTTACCAAAGTCCACAGCAAAAAATCCAACAAAGGATGGTCGGACAGCCTTTTATAACCTTGGGGACGCTACCAGCATGAGAGAGGAGTTTGTTTAATCAGCACTATAGAAATGCTCTTAATGAGAAAAGTAGATTGGCTAGTTAATCTCGGCAACAGGAAGGAGAAAAAGTGTTTAACGCCGAGAAGCCACTAAAAATATGATAAAATTGCGGATTTGGTGGTTTTTTAATAGAAGAGTTATTAGTTTTAGTTTAGGATTAAAGTATTAAAATTTTACATTACACACACACACATATATATATGCAACACAAAATACGCTAATATACTTTATATTAAAAGTTTTCGTTATGTTAACTGAATCCTTATAAAAGGAAATCTATTCCAGCTATTCTAGTCAATATACGTGACAAAAAATTAAACAAATGCATATTAAAAATCCTGAAATTTCCATCCAAACAACAAAATTATTAATAATAGCCGGTACTCGAAAATGTTTGACGCTATTTTTAGAAATTCCATTTACTTTCGTTTAAAGTACAATCTCGTTGTGCGAAAACATTCCTTCAAACTATTTTTCAACTCTCCCCCAAAAGAACCCAAAGCATTAATGGGATAAGCAATATATAATGAGGTACCAAAAGATTTTAAAGTAATATTTAAATAAACACAGCAAGATTAAATATATTGCACAACAAAACGTAATAAGGATGTCTTCAACGCAATTTATAGAGGAATGTAAGCTATCTCTTTTTCTTGTCACGTGAAAAGACTGCAATGGTAGTTTTGATTTTTACTGGATGGTCCCTATAGCGCATTTGCAGTTAATGACAAGCCGTGATATTGTTTGAGAAAGGAAAATAAATGAATGTATTAAGATATTTAAGTTTTATATTTATATATTTTATTAATAATTACGCGAAAAAACAAACAGCTATAGAATTTCATAGAATTCGAGATCCAGAGTTACATTAAAGCCTCTCTTTAATGAATTCATTATGGTCAGAAAATAAGATAGTGGGTTTAGTTTTCATTCCATTTGGAAAACATTATTTGGCATTATGCAAAAATGCAAAGACGGATAGACAGCTAAACTGTCGTTGATGTCATTTAAAATGAGGTAATTATAGTATTCATGTCATTCATTATTTCTTTTAAAATCCCTTCATTTTGTATGCCTGTCGTAGAAGACGGATACGTTTAGGTTGAACTTCATTAAATGATAGGCATTTTTAATTTCGAACGAATAAAGGGTCAAGCGGTTATCGTACTCCTCAAACGTATGAGGAGGGGAAATAATTAGGGTGTAAAAATTTAAATGTGTTTGGCGGGGGGGGCGTGTTGACATAAAAACAAGTGGAGTGCAGTAGTGAAAAACAAGCGGCTCAGATATGAAAACTCTGTCCAAAAAAGTGGTCGAAGACCATTTGAGTGAAAACTGTCAAATGCCAAGATCGTAAAATGTCGTCCATTGCTGGACACCACCTCTTTCTAATAGATCAGAGATCGAAAACGCTTCGATCTACTAGTAGCTCGAAGGTGGGATGAGGCGATTTAGATCAGTAATATAATTGATTCATTCATACAAGAAGTAAAATGCTCGGGATCTAAATCTGACCTCATCACATCTTTTGTAAAGGGCAGAGAACCATAAATTTATATTCAACGGATATTGTTGTCTTGTATGGTTGTCTCGGGCAGGGTTCTGATCCCAGTCCCAGATTAGAATCCCGTCTCCGTACTTGACACTAAATAAGAATGTACCTTTGTGGAGTTATGAGTCCCTAAGGGACAGTGCCCAATTAGAAGGGATAAGGTTTTCCACGTTGGCGGTCTCAAGGCGGGGTTAAGCAGACCAATTAGATTCTTACAACTATTCCGATTAGATGATAAGAAGGAAGAGGAGACAAGGATAAAATTAATAAAATAAGAAAAATCTCAAAAAAGAGGGAAGGTGTTCGAGAGTCCAGTCGAGGAGACAAGTCCGACGGGAAGTGTTCCTGTAGCAAATGTTACGGTCGCATCCTAAACACTCAGAAGGAAGCCCCTGACCAGACCGACCGAAGAGCTATACATACCCAATCCTGATCAGCCCTCAACCAGCAGTGTTCCGGGTACACCATATTAACTCACAAAGGTACCCCCTTTTACATATATTTGAAATTGAGATTAGGTCATCTCTCTTATATTTACACATTTACTTAAGTGATGAAAAATTATTGTCAGAACTAAATTAGAGTGGCACCTAATTTGAAGGTGTTGATAAAGCAAATTTTATGAAGATAGAATCAGATTGTGTGTACATAGATGTATATATATCATTATAATAAATTTACTTTTTTTTATTTTAAGCTGGTTTCAATTTAGCTTTTAGTTTATTTTCATATTTTATGTCTGTAGTTTCTCAGAACCTGTGGTTGAATTTAGTACTAAAATATTTTTACACAACGCAACCAAAATAAATACCACTATACATTTGATCACAGGTTAATACCCAAATATAAACGAGAACTACACGACAGAAGGAACGTTTACGATAGATTGCAGCTTCATCCTCAGGATAGCAAACTTGGTATTCCTGTACTGGAATCCGACAGGCGACTCAAAAACACAATCATTAAAACTATTTTATTCTTATAGTAGGAAAGTATTCGGTCTCTCATTCCTAAATGAAAATACTGCTTTTTAGACATCGTGAACTGTGAGGATGTGCATGGAAAAACTATGAAATGTCAAGATTATAAAATTGCTGGCAACTGTCTCGTTCTACTAGATAAGAGATTGAAAAAATTTAATCTACCAGTACATTCCTGTGAAATTCTCGGTCGATTGCAGTGCCACCCTCAGGATATCAAACTTCGGATTCTGCTAATAGACTCAGACTGGTGACTCAGAAAGTTTCCTTTTTCGAATTGTTTCACTCTTTTGTTTCATTGTTTAATTGCTAAATCATGCCAGACGCTGAACTTAACTCTTCGGAAAGGTGTTAAAATTCATTTTTTAGTCCTGTTTTTATTCTTTTTTGTCTTCCAGATGTCATTGAAGAAATCTAAAATTCAGTTTTAAATACAGTGGACTCCGCTTACTTTAATCGCGGTTAAAGTTATCAATCGCTTATTGTTATTGAAATCACTTAGTCCCGATTTTCGCTATTCATTTGTATGCTAAAATGATCGCTCTATGGGATCATTACATCGGTTAAAGTTATTAGTTTTCGAATCTCATTTTAACTGGCAAAATATTTACAATGTATTCAAAAGAAAATCATTCTTTTCAATCCCTTCGCTGTTGTTTTAATTTCTGGAATTCTAACTCTTTTTACTGAAATGGGAATGAAAAGGAGTAGAAATTACACTTTTGAATTTTTGGAAATACGGCACTGTGGTATGGTTGTCAGATAAGCAGAAGGCAACACATTCTTTTGGAATGTGGGATATTTACATGTCATGCTTGTCCTTAAATGGTTTGTCAGGGACAAAAGCGAAATGATTTATTGCAGATTAAATTTAAGTCATTATGACAGGTTTATGGAACTAATGATAAGATAATTTCTTGATATTGAGCCATTACAAGTGCTGAAATTGTGAAATGCGTTAAAGATTTGAAACGAGTACAAATACGATGACTCAAATTTTCGAACTTTATCAATGAGCTATTAGAAAAAAACACAATTTTGATCAATTTTTTTTATGTATACAATATTATGTTTTAAAAAATACAGTAATAAATATAAGTCATTTTATGAAATTCATGGGAATTAAATAAATTTATCTAATTCATTATTGTTATATTGTATATATTTAAGTAATATAATATATGTTTATATAAATATATTATGTATATATAAATTATATATATATTTATAATATATAATATATATATATATATATATATATATATTCGTCAGAAATGTCTTCAGAATTAATTGGTTATAATTATATCAATTAGCTGGCAAATTCGGTAGAATAATTATTTATTACTCACAGATACACAAAAAAAAACCTCTACATGGTGCACGATAAGAAACATTTAGCTCTAGGCAAACTTTAACATGGTAATAATAATATTTTATTGATAGAGAACACTTGAGTATTAACTCTAAAGAAATATTTACCGGGGGCTTCTGCTTGCAATATGGAATATTTCTTCTAAAATTACTAGTTAACATACCATTAAGAGTTTAAATAAAAATTGGCCAACAAATCAAAAACTACAGAAAACTACATCGCCTTCGACGCACTACATCGTTACAGATGGTTAGCAGTGGAGTAACTTCTAAACACCATACAATTACACGACAGTCAGTTCAAACTATTCTTTTAAAATATATCCTCTTTCTTTTTGCCTTTCAAACGTCACTGCAAAAATCTAAAATCCCTTTTAAACTAGTTCATCAAAAAGGCTTGTGGTAGCAAGGTGGAATTTTCTTTCTAAAAAATAATAGTTAATACCCTATGTAATAATAAGCTAAGTTATGGATCTGTCTGTCCTCGATCTGTCTGAATTGGTTGGACCTAGAATAGATAGAAGCATCCATATTGGAATCTTGATGAGTTAGGGTTAGTAAAATGCAAAACTAGTAAAACGTTCGAAATCCACCCCTTCAACCTTTTGGGGGGTTTAATGCCATTTCTTTAAGCCTTATTTTCCCCGGTTAAGAGCAGGAGATTCAATTTATCGCAAATAAAATAGGTAATTTTAATAGCATTATGAAGTCATTCATTTAACCATCTCCTTTAATTCTTACTTGTTTTAAATTATTTAAATATCGTCTGCATTATTTCCATCCGTTTTATCACTGAACTTAGATATTACGTCAATAACTTTCTTTTATTTTTGGCTTAATTAATAGAATAGGTACATATGTGATAATTTTAAATTGAATCATTGATTATCTTTTGTTTCAAGGAAAATTTCATCATCGTTATTAACAACCAATTCTTTTCATAAAAGTCTGGGAGTCTATTTTACGGACACATAAATATCTAGCGTTTAAGTTACGTATCTTTGAAAAGTAATATGTTTGTTCGTTTCTGTGTTTGTTTATTATACATAACCAAACGGTTTGACTAAATGAATTCAACGTGAATTTTAAACTAACGTGAAATCAAAACTTCAATCACAGTATCATAATATAAAGATAAACAAATTATTGAGCGTGTATCAGATAATACTCAGATAAGAAACAAACCATTTTTTTACCTGTCTCATTGTGTAATTTACAATTCTTGGAAATTAAAAGTTTTAAGGATCCCGTCATATAACGGGCTATGGGCTATTATACTATTAACAGTTGTAATCAAATAGGCAACCAATTCGAAACTCCGAAAAACTAGAACCGTCTTGGACATCCTACGTCGTTGCGGTGGGTTAAATCTGGACTGATCACTAAACACCCTATAATTAAACGGCAGTCAGTTCGCACTATTCTTTTCGAATAACTCCAAAAATCAGCGAACGTGTACGATGGGGGAAAAGACAAAAAAAATAGATTGAAAATTAATTGCAGAGTCGAATAATTAAGTCTGGTACAAAACGTTCCACGATCGAACGCCTTTAACCGAGGCCACCGAAGAACAACGTGCTTGTTAAACAATTTCTTTCCATCACGGTCAAACTCCGGCAATCAAAAATGGCGTAACGTGGGCGGAGGAATTAGAAGCAAAAGGATCGCGTAATGATTAATTGCTCCCCCCTCCCGAATTGAAGTGAAGTAGCAGCGTGTAATTATCGGTTGGGGATCCGCCCAGATTCATTTACGGCCGCGGGACAGGTGCGTGATTAATCGCGACTGATAAGATAATTGTTACGCGAGGAGGACCCCGCAACACGATGATAAGACGCCGCTTTGTAAACGGAAAACCCATTCGGAATTCTGATCAGGCTCTTCATTGAGTAATAATGAAGAATTGGTTTCACAGCGGCGGGTCCAGGGGAAAGGCGTTTGGAACATTATTAGCGGTGTCAAGGACTTGATACACTTTATTTTTAAAGGAGACGATATAATTCGCTTTGCATACATGAATAGTGCCATTTTAACCCCCTTAAGAGGCCATAAGTCTCAAAGCCTTAAAAATTTCAATTTTCCAAATATTTATATATTTAACTACAATTTGTTTCTGTGCATTTTAGTACCATTCTTTTTATAAAAATTAAGAATAGAAATAGAATAATGATTAAATGTATAATTACTCTTTCCCAGTTAAAGGGAACAATTTTTATCTTTAATTGCATTTCGATAATTTTCCAAAATGTTACTTTTAAGTGAATTGTCTACTTAATGTGATCAGTTTGGTTTGGTTTGGTTTGGAGTGCTACGGTCTACTTTTTGCAACACGACGGCTAATGAGAAAGGGGACCTACAGCTTAAAGACAATTCCGAACATCTATGAACATCCGTGCCACAGTGGTATTCGAACCCACGAACTCCGGTACCGAAGGCCAGCGCCCTAACCAATCAGCCATCGTTCCGCATGATCAGTTTGGGACACCGTGATTTTCATAACAATAAACAATATGCAAAATTATGTAAATTTACCTAACCTCCCTTTAATTCACACGTATTAAATTTCAAAGTAAAATGAAAAAAACTCACCTTATATTTATGTACTGTATATTTATCCTTTAAAACATAAGAATTGTATGCAAACTTAAAAAAATTGATCCATTGTTGACTACCTACAATTTTTTCTAAGATGATTACTGATAAATTGTTCGTAATCATCATCAACCTGTCATAACGATTTAACATTTCGATCTTCAGTGTTAAATCATTTCGCTTTCTGGCTTCCCTATCGACAACTTGCACGTAAGCGATCAAGGGATTAAATTTGAATACGCAGTTTCTATAATAATATGTTGCCTTCTGCTTATCTGACAATCATTGACCACCAGCAGGGTGTGCGTATTTCAGAAAATTTCCAGGAACATATAATTTCCCCCTCCTTTGTTCATTCCCCATTTCCCTAGGTTGAAGAGGGAGATTTCTCGGAGATTCAAACAACAGCGAGGAGAAAGAAATGAATGGGTTCCTTCTGAATATATTGTGAATATTCCTTTGCCAATTAGAATGAGGTTCGGAAACTGATAACATTAACCAATGTAACGATCCCATAAAGCGACCATTTTACCATACAAATGAATGGAGAAAATCGGGACCCAGTGATTTCGATAACAATATGCAATTGATAACATTAACAGAGATCCCATTAAGCGGAATCCACTGTATTTCAATACGAAATACCTAGATGGAATTCGGTAGATATATTCAGTTTATTATTTAGAGTAACACATATCTCAAATTAATTGGCATAAATTATATTATTTTATTTTATACATTTTAAAAATTACTATTTTATTATATCTGATTATATTCAATTAAAAAGATATTAACTTGTTTAAAGCTTATTTTGAGCTTCAAGATACATATATTATTTTTCTCAAATATATTTTTTTTTAAAAAAATTTTATTAGAATCCTGGGCTAATACAGGAAATATAAGTAAAATTTTTATTTTGAAATATAAATCAAACTTATCCACACTTTTTAGTATTAAAATTTGGATCCTATGATCTGTAAAAAATATTAAGTATTGTGAATAGTTCAAGCATTTGTTGGTAAACGTTTTGTTATAATTTGATAAACACGTGAGGAGGCATTTTTAGCATTCTGCGACAAAGTAAGACTCTTTAGACCTTATATTCGGATCTTATATTCTCTAAAGATATTGTATTTTTACAAGCAAAAATAAATGTGTAAAATTTTATTCCTATTTATCTATATTTTTAAAATATAGATATATATTTTGGTGCTTAATCAATGATGCTTGCTATTTGTTATTCTCTCATTTATACTGCATAATATAAATTTGTTTACATAAACTAAATATCTTTTTAGGAAATTTATATATTGAAATATTTATTATTGAATTAACAAGATAAACAAATTTTAAAATAGACTCACATTTCTTAATCACAAAATTATATAAACTGAGTGTGTTAAACATATGATTTTTGTGTAAATTGCTTATTATTTATTTAAACAATAAAAAAAAAAAGATAACTGTATTTTTTTGAAGTAAAGGAGCAAAATGGTAAATATTATAATTTTTTTTCAGTCTATCAGCAGTTGGGAAATAAAAAATATATAAATTCGTACCGTAATCGTAATTTCAAAGAATCCTGGAACTTCCCGTGCCATAATGTGTTGTTACGCATACTAACGAATGTGGTTTAGCTTGTAGTACTACGGTCCACACTGTTGCAGAACGAGTGGTTATGAGACCAGGAGCTACTGCTTAAAGCCGATTCAAAATGGCTACTAACATCTATGCCAGACGAAGAAATTGAATCCGAGGAGTTCGATACCAAAGATCAGCACCCTAACCAATTGGTCATCGTTCTACTAACAAATGTGATAACTCAACGAACATTTCAAGCGTAAGGTAATATCAAATATTACACATTAAATTTTGAGGAATAACTCTTTAATATATTTTCAAAATCAAATTTTTCAGAATATAGTTAATTTTGGTATTGAATTAAAAAATATGTAACACAATATTTATTATCCGTAAAGCAGGTCTAGTTCTAATTGGAGTACACACTTTATTGAGATTAAATAAAGAAAAGTAGTCCTGAGTGTTCAGCTGTGAGTTTAAACAGCATAAGATGACATTTGTATGAAATTAAAATCTACGCAATCAGAAATCTTTTTGACATCGCATGTGACATAAACAGCATAAGACGACATTTGTACAAAACTGAAATCTACGTAATCAGACAACTATTTGACATCGCATGTGATATAAACAGCATAAGATTACATCTGTATAAAAATTAAATCTACATAATCAGAAATCTATTTGACATCTCATGTGACATAAACAGAATAAAATGACATTTGTATAAAACTGAAATCTACATAATCAGATATCTATTTGACATCTTATGTGAGCACATTGTTGTAAATTAAAGCTTTGTAATAGATAAAGGTATTTGTCAAAATTTCAGGTAACGTCTCTAACTGAAAAACAAATTCATGTGAAACATTAGGAAAATCATAAAACGTCGATCCCAGTAGCAAATCTTTAGGTAAAAACAGATACTAGATGGATAGTAGTTTGGTTATGGGATTTCCATCCATCATTGTAAAAAGAAAAACTCGTTTTGAGACAAAAAAAATTACAAACTATTTATTACATGTCCTTAAAAAGGTACACTAAGAATTAGGTACATTAAAATTGAGTAAGATGGAAAATAGTTAAACTCTTTGTATAGTCAAAATTAAGATTCTAAAGAGAAGTGATTTCTAATTTCAAGAAATTTACATAATTTTATAAATATTTTGTAAGTATACATTCAATTTGAGGGTTTTCTTCTTATCAAAGGCTTTTTTGACAATACCAGGAGTTACGTTTTGCATAATTATTACGTACTGCTACTTTTCTCTCATTCTTGTTTATTTATTGAAGTAAGCTTATTAAAAAGTATTTTTCAGCCAAGGTCTGACCTACCTAACTCTATAAAATATTTTACATAGTTCTATTAACTTTTTCTAAGTATGTATTGATTTTAAAGTCTTTTACAAAGTTACTTTTTACTTGAAAGTTGAAACTTTTCATTCAACTTTGGCTATCTATTTATCTAGTAAACTGATTAAAATATATTTTCCCAGTCAAAATAGGATCTATTAAATTCTATAAACCATTTCGCCTGATTCTATAAATTCTTTGTAAATATATATTGATTTCGAAGTCTTTAATTTTATCTAAACAGTGTTTCACAAGATTACCTTTTATATAATACTTATATGTTGTTACTTTTATCTCAATATTAATTATTTATTGATATAGTAAATTTATTAAAATACAATTTCCAGTCAAAATACAACCTATAGAATTTTACAAGTTTTTTTTACCTAATTATATAAATTCTTTATAATTATAGATTGATTTGTGGAACGTCTTTAATATGATGATTATTAAAACAATCTTTTACATATACATAATTTTTACATAATGTTACTTTGATTTCAACCTTGGTTATTTATTGATGTAGTACAGATATTAAAAAAATATTTTTACTATGAAGACATAAGAAACAAACTTACAAAAAATCTTTAACCATCTCATGTTTAGGGCAAATAAGCAATTAACTACAAAATATGATAAAAATATCTATTTCTTTCGGAACACATTATGATATTGGAAATAATAAAATAAATATTGCACTCTATTATTATGATATTACATATAACAGAAAATAAATACTTTCGTTCTTGAAATATATCGACAAAGGAAAATATTTTGTTATCAGAAACAGAGTAAAACACATTCTAACTGACTACTGGTATCAACAAAATGATCCAGTTTCATATTTTCTATACAAGGGAATAAAAAACTGTTCTTAACACTAATACAGCCGGAACTTGCTACTACAGAGAATGTTGATTAATATATTATATACTTATAATATATATATATATATATATATATATATATATATATATATATATATGTGTATATATGTATATGTATACATGTATATTTATATATATATATATATATATATATATATATGTGTGTGTGTGTGTGTGTGTGTGTGTATACATGTATATCAGTGGCGTGCGGTCAATATGTGCAGGGTGTGCACTGCACACCCTGGCAAAATTATGAGGGACAATAATTTTCTGCACCTATGTCTACCTATCTTTATATGGTATATAATAAATATTATTTATAATATATTCAAATATTATGTTGATTTGCTTGCTTGAATTCCCGCAGTGCGTGCGGTACTAGGTGCTGCACCACGTAGCGCGCAAACGAACATAGGAAGTTCTGATGTGTACGCACTGCGCACTAAATTGAAAATCACGCTTTATATGTATGGGCTACTGGAGAAGAACAGCATACTATGGCACTGAGGCAAGTGCAGCTATTTTTCCTGCACTTGGCATTTAGAATCATCCGAAGGTACGGTTTATTAAGCGTTGTATTAGAGCGGGGACTTTTTTTTTGTTTTTTAACTGATTAACTGGCCATACGATTTTGCAGACGGTTAATGTTTAAATTTATATATTGTAAGATTTTTGTTTTCATGGAAATATAAAAGAAGTATTTCATCAATATAAAGTGAAATGTTTTAGTGTGGTAAATTAATTTCGGTGATGTATTATATTTATTGAAATAATTAGCTGAAAAACAATGTTGTTTTGTTTTAAAGAAACTAATTTTAACAGAACAGTCCAAATTTTACCATTCATTGTGTCTTACAGACAGTATATAAGTTATATTATGTAACACCATATCCCTGGTTTTGTTTTTAAAAATTGTCAAGATGTTTTTCGCAGAATATATGATTTTCAAATGTTAAAAACAATTAATAAATATAATTTAATCCACTGACCGAACAAGAAACAGTTCGCTCTATTGTGCCAGCGTGCAGCGAAATCCTCTGCACGTGGAATAGACGTTCGGTTTGTCGGCACCGCAGCGGCGGGCGCCATGTGGTGCTACGTTTGCTGAACATATAAGTTTTTCGTAGAAGCCCGAAGCGTTGCTTTTTCGACGCCGATATGATACCATACAACAAAAGACATGATTTTTGCTTCAGTGCTAGTAGAATTCTCATAAGTTTAGCTGTTTTTATAGTTATAACTAGACTACTGTACTGTAGGTAAATATTTTATTTATTGTAATCTTGAAATTTATATTCATAATAATTAACCCGTTTCAGAATGGAGAACTCAGATGTCTCAATAATTAAAGATTTATTGGAAAATCCATGTTCTCTGCACACCCTGCATGAAAACCAACCGCACGCCACTGATGTATATATATACACACATATACGTATATATATGTGTATGTATATATGTATATGTATACATACACACAATATATATATATACATTTTATATATATATATATATATATATATATATATATATATATATATATATATATATATATATATATATATATGGTTTCATCAGCCTTATTGCAGTAAAACAGTAGACCGTAGTGTTCTAGGACAAACCAAACATATCCAAACCAATTTACTGCATATCCGAGAAAGTAAATAGAAAAGAAAGTACACAACTTAAGTTCTTATACCTGAAAGTGTCTACATTCATATTAATTCCAAGATATATAGGCACAAGGTCAAGTAATGACTACAAATGGACGTGATTCCACTTGTCTAGCATTCTCACTGACAGCCGAGAGTCTACGAAATCTTTTAGAAGATAAATTTCTTATCCATTTTTTTCTCTCTCAGGTGAGACGCATAATAGGGCAGTAAATTGCATCTCCCATTCCTTTGAAAGGCGAGTTACTAAACAAGAAAATAAGGTATAATTTGTCCCAATTGTGATGTATGACATTCAAAACATACGCCAAAACTAAATAACAGGCACTTATTTCATAAATCGTCCATGTTTTCCTTATCTCGACAGGTTCAGGTGGGGCTCGCGTAGGGTTTTATTTAATATTATTTCTTAATAAGTAGCCAAAACGCTTTGAGGAGGTGAAATGGATGCAGTTGCTATCCGACCCAGATCAGGCACTGATAAGACTCCAATATTATAATTGCTTTAATAAGATAAGAGCTCGAGAAATTAGACTGTTTATGGGGCCTAGTCGAAATTATGTCAAGCATTGAGTCTAATAACGGTAATCGAATGAATTGAATTAGTTGTTCATCCCATTGCTATTAACCAATATCTATTAATACATTATTGGGAGCAGAAAATGATTTTAAAAATTCTATAAAAAGAGCGACTATGAATCACTTAATTAAAAACAACATTAATTGGAAATACAGTGAACTCCGCTTAATGGGAATAATTTCGGACACCGTGATTTTGATAACAATAACCGATTGGTAACGATAAACGATATGCAAAATTAGATCAATTTATCCCCACCTTTAATTCACACCTTATATTTATGTACCTATATTATCCTTTAAAACATAAGAATTGCATACATAATTAAAAAAATGTGCATTTGTTGACTGTCTACAATATTTTTTAAGAAGCTCATTGATAAATTGTTCGTAATCATAATGTTTTTTAAAGTCATCGGAGCGGTGTTGTACTATAAAAAATCCCCTATATAATAATAGCCTAATTTATCTGTCCGTATGTCCTCGAAATTATGAAGCAGTTGTACCTGGAATGGATAGAGGCATCCATATGGCATTTTCTAAGAGTTAGGGGTAGCAACATTAAAAACGAGTAAAGTTTATCTTCTCCTAAACTATCTATTCGATTCTAAAATAAATTGGTATAAATATGCTTCACATCACAGCGGAAAATACTGTCGTCTTTAAAACGTTCGAAATCCATCCCTTTCCCCCTTTTTGATCATTTAATGCCATTATTTCAAACCCTATTTTCACCTGTTAAAAGCAAGTGATTAAACTTATCAATTTATCACACAATAAATAGGTAAAAATAACATTTTCCAGCATTCTAATGTAATTCTTTTAATTTTCTCATTTAATCATTTCTTATTTTTAATTATTTAAATATCTTCTGCATTATTTTCATACGATTTATCACTAAACGTAGATATGACGTCAATAATTTTCTTCTAAATTTGGATTAAATAATAGAGTAGGTACATATGTGATAATTTTAAATTGAATCATCCATTATTTTTTGTTGAAATGAAAATTTGTTTACCAGTTTTAACAACGAATTATTTTCATAAAAGTCTAGCAATCTATTTCACGGACTAATAAATATATAGTCAAGTTATGTAACTTTGAAAATTAAGAAGTTTGTTCGTTTGTGTTTTTGTTTTTTAAATAAAACCACACGGTTTGCAATCGATTCGCTCAATTTTGGACATCATTCATACATACCGCCAAAAAATCCTTGTCAATATTAAAACCTCTGCTGTCCATCCTACCACGTAATATGAAAATACAAATTAAAGTTGACAATTAACCTACGGTCAGTAAATATAAACAAATGATTGAGTGTGTACCAGATAATTCTCAGCCAAACAAACAAAAAAAAATTTTTTTTTACTTCCCTCATAGAATACTTTACATTTCTGGAATATTAAAAATTTTACTCATCCCATAATATGACGGGCTAGCTGATAGTTTGTAACTTAATAGTAGCCAGTTCTAAATCTTTGTTTTATGCTTTATTTTACCCTTTACTTCATTTCATTTTCTTTCTGCTTGAATAAATGAATTTTACTTAAAAGGCTTGAATAAAGGTGTTTTCTATTGAACATGAAAATGTTAAATATTTTATTGGGGTTCTAAAATGTATAAAAAATAATAAAAAAGTAGCAATAAGCCGTTTATTTTATACTTTGTATATATATAATTATGCAAGTTCGAAATCCACCCCTTCTCCCCTTTTCTGGCATTTAATGCCATTATCTCAAGCCTTATTTTCCCCGGTTAAGAGCAGGTGATTTAATTTATTAATTTATCACATAAAAAATGGGAAAAAAATAACATTTTTCTACCATCATAACGTCATTCTTTAACCATCTCGTTTAATCGTCTCTTATTTCAAATTATTTAAATATCGTCTGCATTATTTTCATATCTTTTATCACTAAACTTAGATATGACGTAAATAATATTTGGCTTAAATAACAGATTAGTTACATATGTGATAATTTTAAATTTAATCACCGATTTTTTTTTCTGCAATGAAACTTTTATCACCGGTATTGACAACAAATTCTATCTACCTCCATGTTGTAGTGGAAATGACAGTTTCATTCCTTTACTTCCATTTATTAGTGACAAAAAATTGGGAAGAACTTGACTGTAATTTCGACGTAGCTAAGAAAAATTTGAATTATGTTTCTAAATGAATTCAAAGTGATTCTAAACTGCATTCACAGTATCGGGAGACTTTAGAAGAGTATGAATATAAAGAAATTTGTGAGCTTGTACAAGATAATTCTCAGCCAAAAACAAACCATTTTTTATCTGACACATAGGGTACTTTACAATTCTGGAAAATTAAAAATTTTACTGATCCCGTCATATGACGGGTTGTATGCTAGTATTTTATATTAAAGTAAAGCAAATACAGATAGAAATCATATGTGAATAAAAATCAAAATAATAGAAAATCTTTAGGCTTTTATTAAAATTCCTTTTCTGTCTTTAAGTTTGATTTATTAAGCAGCGAAGATGGTAAATAAAATAAATAAAATAACATACATAAATAATATCTGTTTTATTTTCGAGTTGAAATACGTTTCGAAAAAAAAGTATATATAGAATGGAAATATGCAGCTAAACCGAAAATCTTCGACTCAACAAATCATATTTCACTCTCGAAAAATAGGTCGCAGAATTCGAAAGTGTTTTTTACGCTTTACTCTTGTGTTTTTATGCCTCTTATAAATCACAAAGTTTTCTTTTTTGCATTCTTCGCTGAAAGTGATAAAATCGAGAGTTAAAACAATAAAAGAACTGCGGTTGTGGGGATCGTATCTACCATAAGTAAGATAAATCTGTTCGCAGAGCGAAGAAAAATTTGTATCAATAAAAATAGAGCAAAAACTTTAAAATAGATGTTAAATATATATCTTATACTTCTCTTTCTCCTAAAATTCCTACATTTAATATTTAGAATTGCGGTAGGCAAATACTGCCGACAGAGCCACATGATAAGCTTCGGTGTATCGATTTCAGTGCGGCTCTCTTGCTTATTTGGTATATCCATTTATTTGTAATGTTATCGGATATAAATCCTCGATTTTCAATGGCTCCTGTACATAATTGTTCATGATGGGCCACTACAGTGGTCGCCATGATGGTGTGCATCGCCACGCCTTGAGTAGTTGACTTGTTCTACAAAGTGTGTCTTGCAATACTGGGCCACTAGATGAACCATTCTTAATAGACATGACTGGTCCACCTACTACTCTCTTCATTTGCGTATGTTTGTTATATTTGATGTTTGGAGAAAAAACCGCTAACTAAGCCATCATATGCCATTCTTCCTCTACGTAGTGCAGTTGGCTTGCAGTAGTCCAACATGGGCCACAGCGTAGAGTAGCCATAAAACGATACTAATCGGCTAAGAAACTAATTATTAGAAATGAAAGCGACGTTACAAATTTAGCACAGATCTACTTTAATAAATAATTTTTGGGAACTCTCAACAGAATTAAAAAATATCCTCATATAAATAAAGATACTTGCAGTACAATTGCAACTTTGACATAACCTATTGGTGTGAATCTTTAACTGTACGATGAATTCCAAGTTGATTATATTACCATTACCAGAGAGATTTTCAGTGGCTTTCACTACCATCTTTGTGAATCTTTGTGAAATATTTTTCAATTTATTAATCCATTTCATTCTATTTTATGAAAATTTATTTATAAAATTTTGAAATAAATATTGAGTAAAATTCTTACTTGATTTTTCTGTGTCTTTTGTATAGAATTAACGTATTTTAATTAAGTTAAAAACAAATTTATGTATATAATATAATATGTAAGTGTGTTGAGGCACTTTATAAAGTATGTAAAACCCTAAAGCTGCTCCCTTTGCTTCCATGCTTACACACCGCTGGCGTAAAAAAAATAGAAAAAAAATCAAGTTTCTACAATTTGTTTTCTTTTTTCCGCATTAGCTAGCAGATATACGCAGAATCGCTGCTCTATTAACGTCAATTAAAAAAAGATTAAAAATATTCGGTTCTTTAACTGCATCGTTTTGTTGAGTCTAGCCTCAGAAAAAGAAATTTGCTCTAATTTCAATATGTTAATACATTGACTGCCAGTCACTAGAATTAGATTGATAGTTCCCAATGCCCCAAAAATTGAAACCCAAAGCCTTCCTGTTAAGAATGTTCTCAAAAATAGATTTACAGAAGAAAGTGTCATCATCAGCCACTTTCTTAAAATGCACCCACCCCCCTTCCCAAAGCTCAAGCCATCCGGTTTTGGGCGTCGGGTGCACATTTGAAACATCTAGTTAGACTTGATAATACAAAAAAAAAACTATATGGGATTTGGAAGACAGCATTTTAAATGTTCTCAGCCTTTTAATGGATACATTGTGATCAAATGTAAAACATGCCGTCTTGCGATTTCGAATGGAAGCTAAAAGGATTGCCGTCATGTTGATCATGTCTTGTTAGAACAATTTTTTAATAAACTGTATGCGGGTCACATACTAATACATTTTCTAATGATTGATACTTGAACGCGGGACAAGTACTAATACGTTTTCTAACGATTGATACTTGAGTCAAAGGTCACGTACTAGTACGGGTTAGTGTAACAACATGGTTTGTTGTGGGTACAAAAGTAACGGACAACGAAATACAGGAAAACGAAGCCAAATGCTCTTGTCTTTCATTTTTTTATAATGTAAAAATATTTATAATATAAAATTAAAAAACTCAAACTATATACTACTATTTCTACTTGATTTCTCATATTTACGATACTATCATAAATTTATAAACTAAAAAATATATTTTTTGTTTACAAAAATTTTAGGGTTGTTGTCTATATATTTCTATTTATATATTTGTATTTATATTTCAATATAAAATACGAAAAGTTGATTAAAAAATTAAATAATTTTCGATCTATTGAGACCCCCCCCCTCTAATTCACATGTACTAAATTTCAAAACAAAATGAATAAACACACCTTATATTTATGTACTGTATATTATCCTTTAAGTCATAAGAATTGTTTAAATAATAAAAGCAATTGATCATTTGTTGACTGTCTACAATTCTTTCTAAGAAGCTCATTGATAAATCGTTCGTAATCATAATGTTTTTTAAAGTCATCGGAGCGGTGTCGTACTCCCCACTTTCAAAGTTCTTCTCATTTCAGCACTTGTAGGAGGTGGATCAAAATCAAGAAATTCTACCTCTGACTTATCAGTTCCATCATTCGTCTGTTTTCCTATGACAATCTGACACACTTCAGATTCTGTTAATGTGGAAAATCCATCTTTTGTTTTAATGTTAAATGGGTTTATTTTCTGGCTTCCATATCGACAAGCTGCATGTAAGTGAGCATAAAATGTAAATACGCTCCTTCTCAGTTCCGATAAGAATGTGTTACTCTCTGCTTATATTGTCAGGATGATTCGAATGAACACACCGTTTAACTGAACAGAAGAATTTATTGAAGCTAAGTAGCAACTCCCAACTTTACAAGATCGAGAAGTTGCCTACAACTAGTGGGTATCAGCTTTTATACCCGAACAGAATATTCAAGAAATAACTAATTTACATATTAAAGAAAGATCTAGAATGTTCAAGAACCTAAGGAAATAATAAATAACATTTTTAAATTAAAAATCCGTACTTTGGATAAACCGCCATGGTAAGCATCGAACCCACAATCTTCGGGTCTGGATCGCGTGCGTTGACCATTTGGCCACTGAGCTCGTTGCCTGTACTTCTTTATGCGGCAATATGACAACCATTGACCACCAGCAGAGTGCACGTATTTCTGAAAAATTCCAGGAACGTATAATTTCCATCTCCTTTGTTCATTCTCCATTTCTCTAGGTGGAACACGGAGAATTCTTAGAAATTCTAACAACAGCTAAGGGAAAGAAAAGATTGGGTTCCTTCTGAATACATTGTGAATATTCCTTTGCCAGTTAAAATGAGGTTCGAAAACTGATAACGATCCCATAAGGAGATCATTTTAACATGCAAATGCATAGAGAAAGTCGGGACCCAGTGATTTCTATAACAATAAGCGATTGATAACATTAACTGCGATCACATTAAGCGGAGTCTACTGCATATGAAACCCATAGTGTTTCTGGAAATTCAAAGAACTTGAATTTAAACAAACTTTACGGATCTACAAACCGACCGAAAGATTGCTAGCCGCACATAGTAATCCATTTTCTATTCACACAACCGTAAAGTATTTTTTCGAGAAAATAATGCGGTTAAAAATATATCGTCACAAAATAAGAAAAATAAAATCAAACTCATAAGTCTTCTTCACGACCGAGGTAAAATGTTGAAGAGGAAAAAAAAGAGTTTGGAGGAGATATGTGTAGTCAAACTCGAATTCCTCAAGTCAGCAGAATACACATATTTCACTTTATAAAAATAGGTCATTGAATTCGAGAGAGCTTTTATCTTTTGTACTTTTTATTTTCCTTCGAAGTCAGGAATTTCCTTCCTTTAGACCGAGAATAAGTGAAAAGGATTTTTATCCCTTAAAAGTATGACAAACTTATCTCGAAGGGTCCTGCACATGAGGGAAAGAATTTCATTGTTTAAATATTTCTATACACGCTTATTTGATTTCACGAGCATTTGTCAATTCTGGAGTATTGGAATAAAATATCCGCTAAATATGATCACTTTGGGACACCGTGGTTTTGATAACAATAACCGATTGATAACAATAAACGATATTCAAAATTAGACAAATTTACACGTAACACATTTCAAAATAAAATGAAAAAACTCACGTTATATTTATGTACTGTATATTATATTTTAAAGCATAAGAATTGTATATATAATTAAAAAAATTGATCCATTATTGACTGTCAACCATTTTTTCTAAGAAGCTCATGGATAAATGGTTCGTAATCATAATGTTTTTTAAAGTCATCGGAACAGTGTTTTACTCCCCGTTTCCACACTTTCAATGCAATTCCGAGGCTGAGAAATGTTTAACTGAACTGCAGCATTGACCTGACTCATATTTGGTAACCTGTCATAACGATTTAAAATTTTGATCTTTTATTTTAATGTTAAATCATTTCGCTTTCTGGCTTCTATATCGACAAGCTGCATGTAAGCGACAAAACATAAATTGTGAAGACGCTTCTTCTCATTTGCTATAAGAATGTGTTGCCTTCTGCTTATCTGACAACCATCGACCACCAGCAGGGTGTGCGCATTTCTGAAAAATTCTACATACGTGTAATTTACCACTCCTTTGATCATTCCTTATTTCCCTAGGTGGAAGAGGGAGAGTTCTAGGAAATTCAAACAACATAGAAGGGAAAGAAAAGTTTGGGTTCCTTCTGACTACATTGTGAATAATCCTTTGCCAGTTAAAATAAGGTTCTAAAACGGATAGCATTAACCGATGAAACGATCCCATAAAGCGATCATTATAACATACAAATGAATAGAGAAAATCGTGGCCAAATGATTTCGATAACAATAAGTGATTGATAACAATAACCGCGATCACATTAAGCGGAGTCCACTCTATTTTAAAGCTAACTGTTGATGAATAATTGGACTTTCCCAAATTTCATGCGCTTTCCTCCACCTTTTTTTATAACAATGGACGTGAGAAATTAAGGTTTAAACTAAAATACAGTAATTCTATGCAATAATTAAAACAGATAATTTGTATATTCCAATGTTAAATAAATTAAACTTATTTTTCAAATTCAACAGAAATCAAATTTGCGTATTTTTAAAAATCTAAGATTTCTTCAACTGATATATTTGCTACTTATATTTTCAGGTACCTAGTTTTATTAAAAATATATAACGATCAAAACATTTGTAAAAAATTTAAATTGATTTATTTTTCCATCTGTATAAAAATGAAACTAAAATTGTGCTAAAAATATCAGAAAATATTTTAATTTCAAAATACAAATGGTTTTTCAAGTATTGTTGAAATATGTAATCGCACTAATACTTGTCTACTTGGCTGTTTATTATTATTTAAGCAATAGCTTTCTCGGACGTACAAGGTTTTCTTGAGTTGATTCTTTTGTGTTTTCATTGGTTGTGTTTGATTAGTCTTGTCTTCTGCCTGTAATTTGATTGGCTGGGCTCAGGATCATTATAAAACTATTAAAGCCCAATGTACCTCGTATTTTTGTATTATTATCAATGTTATTATTATTTTTATTTTGTTGTCTTTAATAAAAGGTGCTTTGCAATCTGCGGCTCTTCATTATATTTCTAGAAATATATAATTCACTAGCATATACTTCATATGACTTAGAATTTTTGAATATAGAATTTTAAGTAAATACAGGTAAATATTTTGTTTTTTGATTTATCTGGTTATTAATAATTTATTTATCGTCATTACTCCTCTAATCTCCTTTTATTGAATGCAGTTTAGAATCACTTCGTTTTCATATAGTCAAACTGTGTGGTTTTATGTATAAATAAACAACATACAAAAGAACAAATTCTTTAATTTCTAAATATTATAAATTAAAGTTAAAATATTTAATTTCCGTGAAATAGTCCTATGACTTATAAAAAGAATTTTTGTTTTGGTGATCAAATTTACATTGCAACAAAAAATAATCGATGATTCAATTTAAAATATCACATATGTACCTAATATATTATTTAAGCCAAATATAAAAGAAAATCATTTACGTAATATCTAGGTTCAATGATAAAACGTATGGAAATAAGGCATAATTTAAATAATTTAAAATAAGAAATGATTCAATGAGATGGGTAAAGGAATGACGTCATAATTCTAGAAAAATGTTATTTTTAAATATTTATTATGAGACAAATTGATAAATTTAATCCCCTGCTCTTAACCGGGGAAAATAGGAGTTGAAATAATGGCATTAAAAGCTCCAAAAGAGGGGAAGGGGTGGATTTCGAACGTTTTAAAGAAGACAGTATTTTTCGCTGTGATATGAAGCCTATTTATACCAATTTATTTTAGAATCGGTTTTATAGTTTAGGAGAAGATAAACATTACTCGCTATGAATTTTGCTAACTATGGATGCCTTTATCCATTCCATGTCCAACCGCTTGATAAAATCGAGGACAGACGTCCAGATAACTTAAGCTATTATTATATAGGGGATAACACCATATTTCTATTTCATCTGTATGCACTCTATATTATGTAACACTAAATCTTATATCCTACTAATCCCGGTTTAGTGTACTTACATTATCTTCTTTGTCACATTCTTTAAATTATCATAAATTTAAATGTGCATAGCTTAAGCTTTTTAAAGGTGATTTCGTATTGAATCCATACGTATTGGTTTCTTTTATTAAAAATATGTTATCAAATAATTTCCTGGGAAAGTTCCTTCATTTACCTTAATGGGTAATAGATGGTGCTAAACAAATCATGGCCCAGTATGTGGACGGGCTTAGTATCTACTAGATGTGATGAAGGGATTTAGATCAGTTATATAATTGATTCATTCATACAAGAATTAAAATGCTCGTGATCTAAATCTGACCTCATCACATCTTTGTAAAAAGACAGAGGACCATAAAATTATATTCAACGGATATTGTTGTCTTGTACGGTGGTCCCGGGCGAGTTCTGATCCCAGTACCAGATTAGAATCCCGTCTCCGTACTTGACATTAAATAAGAATGTACCTTTGTGGAGTTATTTATGAGTCCCTAAGGGACAGTGCCCAATTAGAAGGGGTAAGGTTTTCCACGTTGGCGGTCTCAAGGCGGGGTTTAGGCAGACCAATTATATTCTTACAACTATTCCGATTGGACGATAAGAAGGAAGAGGGTACAAGGATGAAATTAATAAAATAAGAAATATCTAAAAGGTGAAGGTGTTCGATAGTCGAGACGAAGAGAAGAGTCCGACAGAAGAGGTTCGGAAGTCGAGACGAGAAGAGAGTCCGACAGAAGAGGTTCGATAGTCCAGACGAAGAGAGGAGTCCGACGGAACGAGTTCGAGAGTCCAGCCAAGTCCGACGGGAAGTCTTCCTACATCAAATAGCACGGCCGCACCCCAAACACTCAGGAGGAAGCAACTGACCAGACCGACGAAAGATCCATAGATACCCATCAACCAGCAGAGTTCCGGGCACACCATTTTAACTCCCCAAAGGTACCCCCTTTTACATACATTTTGAAATTGAGATTAGGTCCTCTCATATTTACATAATTGCTTAAGTATTAAAAAATTATTGTCAGAACTAAATTAGAGGATGTTGATAAAGCATATTTTATGAAAATTAGCATCAGTTTTGTATGCACATAGATGTATATATATTATAATAAATTTACCTTTTTTATATTAAGCAAGTTTCGGATGCTGTTAATTTAGTTTTGTGTTTATTTTCATATCTTATGTCTGTAGTCTCTCAGAACCTGTGGTTAAATTTCGTACTAAAATACTCTTACACAACGCAATCAAAATAAAATCCCACTATACATTTGATCACAGGTTAATACTCAAATAAAAACGAGGACTACACGACACTAGGCACTTTAGATTAGCACTTTGGATGTCTTTGATAGTTGAAGAAAAAGAAATTCCCTGATCATACTCCGAAAAGTCCATATCTATAGTCACCATCAAGACTAAATTGGTGGCAATTGGAACCAATAATTCTCTTTAATATCTCAGAGCTGATTTCTTTCCGGTATTTTATCTCAGATACCAGGTATGTATTCCTTTTAACACTTTAAATCGATGTTGCTCGATTTAAAATAAATCAACAGGACTGAAAGAAACATGATAAAGAAATCAAATCTGACTTTATTATAGAGTTAACGCCTATCTTAACTCTTGGTATACTTCACCGCCAACTTACACGTGAAGCGGGCGTTTTTTCGTGGATCGCGCAAAAGTTTAGTTATTCAGAAAAATCACAATCAATCGAAAACTTTGTTTTATGAACGAAACTTTTTTTTTATTTTACACTTTAATATATACTACATACTGTATAATTATTTAACAAAAAAAAAAAAACAATATTTTTACGTAATCACAAAAACAACGATTTTTCAAGTTTTACAATGTTTTCAAAAATATGTTTTCATGACAAGTGCAAATATAACTATTTATTATCAATGTTGTATTCAACAATAAAAAACCAAACTTCAAATTAACAAAACACGACTTGCACGTTCTGGAGCTAGGAATCCGATGGAAGAAGAAATAACGCAACAAAAGACCGAGTCACTCGACAATCCTAACTTGTGGAAAGAAAAAATGCAAAGCTTTGCATAGCAACGCAAACAACACGCCTATAATGTCACACATACATATAATTATACGTATTTAGTAGATTTGTAGTGGTGAGCGGGTATACACCACAAATCTATTCAATACGTATTTTTACGGCACCCGCGCTCCAGTGACAGACTGCAAAAAAAAGTAAAAATACGCTGTTCGCTCCCAAAGTGTTAACACTTTAAATCTATATTCCTCGATTTCAAAGAAATCAACATGATTGAAAGAGACAGGATAAAGAATTCAAATTTGACTTTATTATAACTGTCCGAAAAACCTGTTTTTATTAAAATGCGAGGTACTTGATTTTTGAAGATTCTTCCAATGGGAGGTAGCAGGAAAAAACCACATTTTAACCTATTTTGAGGTCTCAAAGTTTTGTCTTCGTAAATGGCTTTTAAACTTGAAATTTGGACTGAAATCGTTTATTTTATTAAATAACCACGATAAAACTGTCCGAAAAACCTGTTTTTATTAAAATGCGAGGTACTTGATTTTTGAGGATTCTTCCATGGGAGGGGAGGTAGATGGAAAAAACCATATTTTAAACCTATTTTGAGGTCTCAAAGTTTTGTCTTAACATTTCGCCTATCTTAACATTTTACGAAATAAAACATTTTATGTTTTTACCAGAAATCTGTCACTTTGAAGTCCCTTTCCTCTTTAACACGAGAAATTGTAAGATATAAAGTTCAAATATTATAAGTGTCGATGAAATCATCTTTCCTTTCTAAAAACTTAAGTTAAACTTTCGAAATAAAAATAACTCGAAAAAAAAATCTGAGCTGAAAATGAATGAATTAATTTTTTAAGTACTCCACAAGACAAAGAAGGGAAGTAAAAAAATACAATGATAAAAGATTTTTATAAAACACCAAAAACGAGAGAAAAAAAATCTCACTAGAAACTACAGGTATATGCAGCGTTTTTTTTTTGTTTTTGTTTTTTCTTATTTGAGCGTCAAAATGGAGTTTCTTTGGTGAAAAAAAAATCAACTTTTCAAAAAGTATCTTTTTGAGTTAGTGAAGAGAATTTTAAATTTTTTTTGTTTCTTTTTCTTTTTTAACATCAGTATTTTCTTAAAAAATTGGGCTGTCATATTCATAAGTTCTTACTTTTTTTTTCAACGGTAAATATTTGTTTTCCTTTTTTCCTTTTTTTTTACTCACAAACCATTTTTCTTGGGAGGTAAAATGTATAAAAAAAAGAGAGAATCTCTGAAAAAGTTACTGAAATTTCGGAAAAGGAAACTTAAAGGAAGAATAGAGTGAAGATGTGCTTAAAAAAAGAGGACTTGGGAGAAAAAAATTCTTTTGGCCGTAAGAATGGTCTAAATAATAGTGACGCTAAAATTGGTCTTCTTTTGTGTAGAACATAAAAACATAAAAATAACAAAAGTAAACAATTGTAAAATTTTACTCCAATACAGAGAAAGTGGTTTAAAATTTAATCTTCCGTGTTGCCATGGAATGAAAAGGAATTACTTTCCAACTGTTTTAGCAGTCCTTGAATGTTTCCTTGAAAATAATCGTTTTTAAAGAGAACGTTGATTGCGGGAAAACGATGTATGCGAAGTTACGTACTGAAATTTGGTATAATGTATAATTTCGAATTAGATATTTACAACTCTGGTTGAACGCATTTAATGTGTAAGAGTGGTATGAATGGGAGAGAAAGTATTAATGCAGACGTATGACTAAAAATGATGGGGTAATAGGAAGCTCCCCTAAAATCGTACTCCCCTTCTATGACGCAATGAAAACGTGGGCTTTCTGAATATAATAAGAACAAGAATAAACTGGAAGGTAATTAAATATATTTATAGCAAACAGACGTGAAGAGAGAAATATTTCTGGTAATAGGATGTGAAGTCGAGTAGGAGTTTCCAGTAAGTTTTTACATTTGTATGTAAAGAAAATTCAAATCACGTGCAACCTGCCATTAGCATAAGATAATAACTAGGTACAAGACTCTTTTCAATATCTTAACTTTTCCCTGATTATAAGTCTCCATTAACTTGTTTCTTCTTTTTGATACGTTTGGATTTAATTAATTTAAGTAATTAAGCTTATTCAGTTATAAATCGAAATTTTGATAGAAAGATAATTTAACACTAGATTTAAGGATGTTGAATGTTTAAGAAACATTTATTTAAAACCCTAAAGTGATAAAATAAATAATGGAATGATTCTACGAAAAGAATTTCTGTAAATCCTCCAAAGTTCAAAAATAAAATAAAAATTAAGTGAACCACGAACCCAGGAACTCGGAACCGAAGGGTGCCACCGTGACCAATGGGCTTTCACTCGTCAAAATCCAACCGAACTAAACAGGTAGAGTGTTGCCAATGATTTACGGAGTTCATCAATTCGAACTAATATTTTCATTCTTTCATACCTAATTCCCAGTCACAAATTCTAAGAATTAAAGGAGAGTTTGAAATTTAACTGTAAAATAATTGCTCATTTTATGCTCATCCGCCATATTTTCCAACTCTCTTCAGAAAAATGGTTCTTTTTTTAATGATTTAAGTTCTTTTCTGAAGGATAATACGGCCGCCTAAGGTGATCTTTCTTCTGAAAGAACTCGTCTCATTTCTCGCTGTAGGGATAACTTTGTAAAAGGAAAGCCTTTTTCACGTAAAATTCATTCCTCTGCTCTTGTCAGAGAAGCATGTCTTTTCTCAGTTTCGAATAAACTTTGCACGTTGCACTAGCTGCCTTCTTGTAATAAAGCTACAATTGCTTATTAACACAGTGTGTGGGAGTACATTTCTCTGCGGAATTCTAAAGGAGCGGGAGTTTTGAGCATCCATTTAGTTTTTCAGTTAAATCGAAAATTATTTCATTTTTTAACCAACTTTTTGAATTTTATATTAAAATATATCAATAGAAATATATAAATAACAACCATAAGATTTTTATAAAAGAAAAATATATTTTTTAGTGGATAAATTTGTAATAGTATCGTAAATGTGAAAAATCAAATAGAAATAGTAGTATATATTTTTAATTTTTTCGAATTATGTTATATATAAATATTTTTACAATATAAAAAAAATGAAAAGAGCAATCATAAAACTAATAATGTAAAAACTAGTTTTTATTTTTCTCAATTATTCCAGAATTTATGTAGGAGACAAGAAATTTCGGCTTCGTTTTATTGTATATACCGTTATTTTTGTGCCCACAAACAAGCCATGTTGTGACACTAACCCGTACTAGTACGTGACCTGCGTCTAAGTATCAATCGTCAGAAAATGTATAAGTACGTGTCCCACTCCCAAGTATCAATCCTCAGAAAACGTACTAGTACGTGTCCCGCATATAATGTGTTAATGTACACAAAGTTTAATATTTTTAAAACAAGTTAAAAAAATAACTTTAAAAATAACTTTAAGTAGAAAATATTTTGTGGTTGTTCTAGAACCTCCACCCCCCTTCTAGTAATACGTGCTCGCTTACCTTATTAGAGTTCGAAATTGGGACATATAGCAACGACGTAATGTAATAACTTAAAACCTATGATATCTCCAAGACAAAACATATAAACCGTTAAAAAAGTTTTAAGTTGCCATTTTTTATATTTTTGTCTGCTATACATAATTATTTATCAGAAAATAAAATAAATTTGTACACATCGCGTGTGGTAATCTCTATAAGTACACAAGCGTAATAATGTAATTCAGGATTAAGCGATCTTCTCTCCCAGATAACTCCTGGAAAGAAAAGAAAAAAGAAATAAATCTCATCCTCCGATGGCAACACGCAGCAACCGGCCGAGCATAATAAGACCTTAAGATGCCCACTAATGCCAGTAAATGGCTGGGAAGGCGGTTCGAAAAGAAGCAAATATTCCTTTTGTATTCGGCGCTTTGCTCTGCAATAATGGAACAGTATTAACCAAAGCAGACTGTAACCGTAAATTTGCTCCTAATCTTTGCAATAACAAGGCGTTCAGAGATGGGGATGCCACAAAGATAAACGGAAAAGTCAACAGTCGTGAGAGGAAAAAAAATACATTCTGGAGATGTTAAAAAAAACACAACGTAGGCCAAACAACTTTTCTGCTCTGTATGTATGTATATTAATCACACTTCTCTCCCCGGTTAAAGGCGTTCGTATAACCTTTTAAATGCATCCGCTTGGTGATGCATCATTCTATCCTAGATTCTGCACTGATAACGAAATGCTCCGAGTAAAGGGTGGAATTTCGTATTAAAAAATAAATAAGAAAGGGAAGAAGTGCTTTCTTAACAATTGCTAAAAGAGATGCAATTTGCTCACGTTACAGCTGCAGGGTTAAACTAAAAAGAAAGGAAGAGAAGTGCTATGATATTTTCTTAAGAAGTTTCAGAGACTTTTATGAAAAAAAAATGCCCAGCCTTACTACTAGTTTTTAATGAACACCTTCAGGGGAGATAGGTAATTCTATATGACGTTGCACTTGAAAAGTTGGCGTTGTATTAAATAAAGGTAAATAATAGCGATCTCAAATTTAAGAATATCTGAATATTTTCGACATTATCTATAGAAATGCTTGTTATATAACAAGGTAGGACTTTTTTTAAATGTAAAATTTTTTAACATCTGTTTTCAACACAGGCATGAAACGAATGCTAAAGAAGAGCAAGCGGATACAAAACTTTTTTCATAGAGGTCAAGATAATTCCATGTAAGTTACGGATTTAATATATAACTACCATGCTATATACGAGAGTTGGAAATTTAATAGTGGCAACTATTTATTTACATGGAACACAAAAGTGATCCATCTCACCATGTTTTACAGTCCTTCAATACAGTCGCCAGTATTGTGTATAACCCGTTTCCAACAAAGTGGAAGTCGCAGAACACTTGTAACAGTGTCTGTTCTGTGGATAGTTCGAATGGACGGGTCTATTTCCTCAAGAATCTCTGGAACAATTCCGAAGCTAATGACACAAAGTAGTTTCTTCACCATAGAAATTAAGACAAAGTCACAAAGACTTAGATATAGAGTACAGTCGTATGCGCAAATCCTGTCTTTCGGGCCAGATCACGAATCGTTTGGCATCGTTTGGCATTAGTAGAGGAACAGCATGCACTTCTTCACCACTGACACTAGGACGACCAGGGCGATGCATGTCTGCCACATTTGAGCGTCCTTTATTGAAGTCTTTTACCTATCCTGCTACAGTTATGTAAGGCAATGCAGATTCCCCGCAAGCCTCTTGAAGACCTAGATGACATTGTCTTGCTGTAAGACCTCTGGCACATTGAATTTTTATCCATTTTCCTTGTTCTTGTTTTGAAAACGTCTTGACAACACTTACTGTAGACTGCTTGCTAACACAAGGATCAGTTCTTCGCATCACTCGTCATTGATATGACGTAGGAGGGACGAGTCTTTTTGCTGAGACGTAAGGTAGGTATGTAGCTCACGTGTAGTATACGCGACATTCTTTGATTTTTTTGCGTGGCTTTTTTACAGTAGTGCTGCCACTGTTAAAGTTCCAACCTTTGCATGTTTATATTATTTAAAACCTCTTGTGACAACTCTAGAATTTTTTGAAACTCTGAAGACCAGTGGACCAGAGATTTGTATTTCACAGAAAAAGTCACTACACCAGCACATTCTCAAAATGCTACTATTTTCGAAAGGCCGTTTTTCGCGAGAGCTTTCTACCATTCGAAATATCAAAGAGTCTTGATAAGAGAATGAATGAAAGCGGAAAAAATAAGACTCTCAAATGCATTTTCTTAAATCAAGTCCAGAATTCCTGGAGATCATTCTCTTTTAACCTTGGAGGAGTCTTTAAAGCTCCTCGGGCCCATATATCTGGAAATGGAAAATTCATGAACAGAGAAGCAAGAATAAAAGATTCCAAGAAAAAGAATATCTCATATAAGCTATGAGAAAAATCATATTTGAAAGTAAAATTTATTCTCCGATTTCCTTCGGTGTCGATGGATAAAAAAAAGAGAGAAATATTTCTCGTGAAAGTGAATTCATTGTTACACAAAACTATCCACACCAATATAAATATAATTTTTCTGTTTCCTTTCTTTTTGAAAGGACCGACTTTCTCCAGGACAAAAATATTACACAAACCTGAAATTTCTTTTCACTGAGTCGGGCCGAATACTTTTATTTTTATTTAGGCTTCCGTAAGATTTCGAGAAAAGAAGATTTTTTTATCTATGCTTAAAATTTTAAAGCGACGGTGGACCTTTGAGCAAACTTTTTTTTTAAATGAATTTCCTTGAAGATTGACATTGTTATTAGTACTATTGATATATAAATATTTTAAAAATTTGAAGGCAAAATATTAATTAGTTTTGGAGTTATTAGTTATTAATTGTTTCATAATCAGCTTAATTGAAAATGCTCCCAGTTCATCAATTTTGCATAAAATATTATAAAATAGTTTAAGTATACTTTATAAAATTTACAATAAATGTAATTTTTTTTCATAAACATTCATAGAAAATATAAAGAAAAAAAATAGTTATGATGATGATACCCATATTTTGTAGAATAAACAGCTATAGTGGTTAATTAAAATGCATAACTAACATATTATATGCTTCAAAATATACCCGTTTCAACTAGACATTATTTTATAAACTGTAACGTAAATAATACTGGAATTTCAGAGACAATAATCTATTTTCAATGCGACTGGAGTACTTTAAACATTTGTAATAAGTGAAAATTTTACTTCTGAGTAAACAGCATTTGAAGTTATTTCTATACCCATAAGTAATGATAAAATGATGAGAATGAAAAAATTCTTTTTGCTCCGTAGTCTTAATGATATATTCTTTCACTATTCACTAGAATCCGAAATTTCGGTCGATTTTAGCCAATTTGAAAGTCTACCAACACCTTAAAGAAGTATTCTTTTCAGTAGTCACCGAAATAAATATTTAATTTCTTTACAGAAAGATTTTATTTTCTTAATCTATACTAAATAGCACAAGATGCAATAAAAAGTAAAATGCTCTACAAAAGGCATGTTTATTTTGTGTAATGGTGCACCTAAACTACAGAAATATGTAGCTGACTAAAGTGAATCAGTCATGGCGTCTTTTGAAAACCGTACACTAGTGCCGTAGTTACCATTCGTTGACTCATCGAGCACAAAGAGTAAAATTCTCTACAAAATGCATGTTTATGTACTGTAATCAAACACCTACACGACTGAAATTTCCGACCTACTAACATGTATCAGGAATGACGTCTTTTGAAAACTGTACACTAGTGCCGTAGTTACCATTCGTTGACTCATCGAGCACAAAGAGTAAAATTCTCTACAAAATGCATGTTTGTGAAGTGTAACCGAACACCTGCAAGACGAAAATTTCCGACACACTAACGTGCTTCAGGCATGACGTATTTTTAAAATTGTACAACTAGTAACAGAGTTACTATTTGTTGATTCATCGAGCACGAAGAGTAAAATTCGACACAAAATACACGCTTTTTTGTGTAATCACACATCTACTCTACCGAAATGTGTAGCTGCTTAACGTGAATCAGGTAAGCGTCTTTTGAATACTGTACAACTAGTGCAGGAGTTCCATTTTCTTGATTCATACCATATATAATAATAGCCTAAGTTATCTATCCTCGAATTTATGAATCGATTGACCTGGAGGGGATAGAGGCATCTATATTGGATTCTTGATAAGTTAGATTAAGCAAAGTTCGAAACCCACTCCTTCCCCTCTTTTCTAGCATTAATGCCATTACTTCAAGCACTGTTTTTCCCGGCTAAGAGCAGGCGATCAAATCTATCAATTTTGCACATAATGAATAGGTGAAAATAACATTTTTTTCTAGCATTGTGACATCATTCCATCTCCTTTAATCACTTCTTATTTTAAATTAATTAAATATTGTCTGCATCATTTTCATACGTTTTATCGCTGAACTTACAGATAACTTAAATAATTTTATTTGATATTTGGCTTCAATAACAGATTAGGTACATATGTGATCATTTTAAAATGAATCATCGATTATTTTTTGTTGCAATGAAAATTTTATCCCCGGTTTTAAAAACAAATTCTTTCTACCTCTAGGGTGCAGTGGAAAGGATAGTTTCATTCCTTTACTTCCATTAATTACTGTGGCCAAAGAAATTGGAAAGAACTGAACGATCATTTCGACGTAGCTAAGAAAACTTTGAATTATCTTCCTAAATGAATTCAACGTGATTCTAAACTGCATTCACAGTATCGGGAGACTTTAGAGGGCTATGAAGATAAACAAATTATTGAGCGTGTACCAGATAATTCTCAGCTAAAAAAACAAATCATTATTTTTACCTGCCTCATTTACAATTCTGAAAAATTAAAAATTTTACTGATCCCGTCATATGATGGGTTATATGCTAGTCAATGATAAGGAGTTAAATACTTTACAAAATGCACGTTTTATATTGTAATTATGCATAAACTACGGAAATATGTGAATGATAAAAGTGAATTAGGCATGACGTTTTTTGAAAACTGCATTTATAAACATAGTTCACTTTTTAAACTCCTCGAGGACAAGGAGTAAAATTCTCTACAAAATGCACTTCTGTTTAGTGTAATCAAATAACTACTCTACGGATTAACGTGTATCAGGCATGATGCCTTTCGAAAACTGTATAACTAGTGCAGGGCAGGGCCTGATTACAGCACGGGTCGACTGTGCACAGGCCCACTAATTTTAGGAGCCCCCTAAAATTTGGTACTTAGTTATTAAATTTTAAATAATTTAATTAACAAAATTTGAAAATATTTTTGTTAATTCTTCATGTAATAATTCATGAAACCTTATTCAGAAATGAAATAAAGACAGTTAAAATGTTGACAATTTAATCTAAAACACACTCCAGTTTACTATCACTCCAGTCACTTTATTTTACTCTTTACTGACTCTATGGTTCTGAGTAGAAAAATTCTGTGTAGAAAGAAATAGTAATTAAAGGAACATAGTACTGGAATAACAGTTTAATACGTCAGCATTTATAATAGGAATCATTAAGAACATAATTTACAAAATATTAAAGAAAAAAAAGCATTTTTCTTATATATTATATAATATAAATGAGTAATAAATTAAAAATTTCATCCAGTTATCCAGTTATAAAGAAATATGAGCACTTTTTATTATATTTCTAAAACATAGATGGAATTGTTATTTGCTTAAGTATTTTATTATTTTTTTCTCTTATTAATTTTGTCTTAAAATCTACGAATAGCCATTATTTGTTAATCTTACCTATGCTGTTTAATTTTATTTTTTATATAAAACTTAATTGCAAGTGTTACAGTTTACATCCTTGAGGATAGACAGATTTTTGGCATTCCGCTGTACTACAAAGGTATGTAAACATAAAAAAATGAATATAAACTTTCCTCCAAAAATATTCGTTTGTATCCTCTTTTATAAACTAATTTTTTGCCTTGAAAGGAGGGTAGGGGGGGGCCGAAAACTACTATGTCCTGGACCCAACTTTGCCTTGATCGGGCCCTGTTGCAGTTGTTACATTTTATTCACTCATTGAGCATAGTACTGAAATAGTAATTCATTTAATAGATTCACATGTTTATCATATAGTTTAGTAAAAACTCAAAGATGAAAGTATATTAAATCTAATATCCCTAGAGGTGTTGAAATATTTTTACATTTTTCTGGTTGAAAACGTTATTCAACATTTGCAGTGTAAACTAGTATTATTCACAAATTTTACTAATTTTTTAAAAAAAATCTTGTAAAACATGTATTGAAAAAATTTCAGAGACCCTCATCCACCTCTCCCCATGTACATGTCAATGTATTCTATCACCGGCTGATTAGAAGATGGTTCTGCAAAATTCAGCGAGATTACTGTAAATCTTAGTTATCATAACAAAGAAACCTACAGGGTGTTTCAAAAATGACCGGAATATTTGAAAAATCAATAAAAACTAGACAGTGATAAAAATACACAGTTTATTGCAATATGCTTGGGACAATAGTAAATTTTCAGGCAGACAAACTTTCAGAATTAATTACAATATTCCACAACAGATGGCGCTGCAGTCTGGAAAATCCAACATACAATATTATTCTTTGTGGACTCTTAAAAGACCAGGTTTACCGTCACTATCCAGAAACAGTTGAATAACTGGAACAGTACATCTCTTCTGTATGTGAAGCCATCCCCCCTGAGACGTTTACACGGGTTTCTGATAATTTTGTCCAGAGAATACTCCATATTGATGCTTCTCATGGTGGATATCTGGAAAATAACGTAGGTTAGATTTTTCCAGACTGCAGCGCCATCTGTTGTGGAACATTGTAACTAATTTCGAATGTTTGTCTGCCTGAAAATTTACTATTGTCCCAAGCATATTACAACAAACTGTGTATTTCTATGACTGTCCGTTTAGTTTTTATTGATTTTTCAAATATATCGGTCATTTTTTAAACAACCTGTACATTCACTTTTATTCACACATATATCAAAAAACGAGTTATAAATACCTACCGACAGAAAAATTCTTTCATTTCACCCTTTGTAGCATTTACCTTAGACCTTCCATTTATGCAGAAATCGAATCTTGCTTTGCGTGTTAAGCGATTGAAAAGGTAAAAAAGAAAAAAAAGAGTTTGAGAACCGCTGCCCTAAACAATTCTGTTCTCTGGAGTCGGCTGAAAAGGAAGGCAGACAGAGAATATGACAAAAGTGAAAAATTTGGATTCATAGATTTTCCACGGTGGTGTGCCAGACTGAAAAGAAGGATTTTTTTTCCCTTTTTGACTTGGAGGCAAATCCTCCAAAACTTCACGAATTGATCCAGACATATTTCTCCTAAAAATGGAAAATTCATGAGAAAAAAGAAAAGAAATCAAAGCTCCTGAAAGAACGGATATTTTACGGGTTACGTGTCAGGTCGCATTTGAAAGTAAAATTCATTCCGGGCTTTTGCATCCTAGAGAACAAAATAAATGCGCCAGAAGCCCTTTTTTCTCGATTTGGGATAAAAATCACCTTTAAAGAACTGGTATTATTGAAAAAGTTATATTTTTTTCATATGCAATTAAAATAGAATAACAGCGACTAATGAATCGTCAAACAAAATTGTCACATTATTGCCAGATTTTGACGATACAATGACGTATTGTTAAAGCCATACATCTATATTAAATTTTCGATACCCCAGCGTTTCCTTTTGGGGTCATCAACCATAGTTTAAAAAGCACTGTGACTGTGCAATGAATCCGTATAATATATATATATATATATATATATATATATATATATATATATATATATATATATATATATATGTATATATATATGTATATGTATGTATATATACACATATAGTTATATATATGTATATATATATATATATATATATATGTTATGTATATGTACACATATATACACATATATATATGTATATATACATATATGTATGTATATATATACATATATATGTATATATATATAATGTATGTATATATACACATATATATATATGTATATATATATATATATATATATATATATATATATATATATATATATATATATATATGTATATATATGTATATATATGTATGTGTATATATATATGTATATATATATGTATATATATATTATGTATATATATATACATATGTATATATATATATACATACATATGTATATATGTATATATATATATATATATAGTATATAATATATATATATACATACATATGTATTATATGTATACATATATATATACATATATATGTATATATATATATATATATATATATATATATATATATATTATATATATATATATATATATATATATATATATATATATATATATATATATAATATATATATATATATATATATATATATATTCCATTTGTTCTCTACATTGTAAAATTTATTGGGAAGAATATGTTCCAATGAAATGGTAACTGATATCTTGAACCTTATAGACCATTCAAATCAATGTTCGATTCCCCAAACAATTACCATTGCTTGTCCATATGTAAATGTTATATTATCGTTTGGTAATACTAGAAGATTCGAAATCCATTACCAAACCGACAGCGTAAGTATAGGCAATTTATCTTTTAATTAGATAGTTTGTTATGTAAATCTTCACTTATCTGTAATAGGTTATCAATCTTGTTTATAAAAACTTCTTACCGATCAGTAACCTATTATTCCGTACTGATCGGTAGCATTTTTATAGACAGGAAACTTATTAACAACCTAAATTCTAACAGGCAATCTGTCTTCTAACAGGACACTAATTTTCACTGACATATTACCTTTGAGGATTCCATTATCAGTTTTATTTTCAATTAACGTTTACCGATCAATTACCCGTGAATCTTGTTTCGATCCGATGCATTTATTGGTCGGAAGTCGATTAATGAACCAAGGGAGCATAACTAGATATTTTGTATCTTAGTAGCATACTCATGTTTTATGTCACATTCGAAATAGTATTTTATGATTCGTAAGTTTAAAAAAATTTGGACAAATTTTTCTGCGTTACCAAAATTATTTCTTTTTCTAGATTTTTATTGCAAATGCATGTTTTATTTTTAAAATGAAACTAAACTTCCTGAAAAGCTGGGTATGTAGGAAGTAAATTAACAACAAATCATAGTAACCCAAAAAATAATAACATTAATTTAGTAATAAAATAATGAATTTTTGTTCTATTTAGTCTTACCTAT
>CM063508.1:183993693-184013693 GCA_032207245.1 Pardosa pseudoannulata | reverse complement strand
TGTAACTTTATAACGTTATTCCTTTAACCATTTCATTTAATCATTTCTTATTTGAAATTATTTAAATATCGTCTGCATTACTTTTATTTTATCGCTGAACTTAGATATAACGTAAATAATTTTCTTTTTCGTTTGGCTTAAATAATAGATTAGGTACATATGTGATAATTTTAAATGGAATCATCGATTATTTTTGTTGTAAAAAAATTTAATCACTGGTATTAACAACAAATTCTATCTACCTCCAGTGTATAGTAGAAATGATAGTTTCACTCTTTTACTTCCATTAACTACTGTGGAAAAAATTTGGGGAGAACTTAACGATAATTTCGACGTATCTCAAAAAGATTTGGATTATCTTTCTAAATCAACTCAACGTGATTCTAAACTGCATTCAGAATATCGGGAGTCTTTAGAGGAATATACAAACAAAAAAATATTGAGCGTTTGCCAGATAATTCTCATCCAATAAACAAACATTTTTTTATATTTCTTATAGGATACTTTACTTATCTGGAAAATTAACAATTTTATTCATCCCGCCCTATGACGGGCTATATGCTAGTATATGTATAGGGTTCAAATTTCATGGTTGTTAAAGGGTGCCGCGCCCTTAACTGCCCTTTTTAATTTAACTTTGACGTGTCCTGCCCCTGTTTTACCTTTTTCAATTTATATAAGTTCTGAAATCGGTTAAAAACTGAGAAAGTACCTTTTTACATAATATATGCCTTTTCATTCTAAAAAGTTCATATTCATTTAATAAAAAGCGCCCTTTTCTGGCAAGTCCTCCCTACCTCTTTTTAAAACCAATGTGAACAATGCATGTGCGCATGCACTCACGCGTATACATATGAATATACGTACATGATCGTACATATATATATGTGTGTGTGTAGTTGTGTAAATGTAGATAAAGACATATGTATATATACACATATATATACTTATTTATACATATATATATATATATATATATATATATGCATACTACTGTTATTCACTTTATAAAATTTGGCAAAAAATTGAAACATTTTTATTTTTACTGTGTAATGGTATAAACCAATAATTTCGTTTTGCGGTTCACTATCGAATGAACAACTTTATGTATAATGTTATTCGAACCAAAAATATAATTGCACCAAACAAAAATATAATTGTACCAAGAAAAAATATAATTCTCTCAAAATTTAGAAGCTTTTATTCTTTTTGTAATTGGTACACAATATGAACGTATACAATGAATTAGCCTGTAGAAAACGAGAGGCGAACAGTGGTATTGTTAACCGTTATCAAAATCGCATTTGACAACTGAAAATTCAACCGAATTAAATCTACCTTCTACAAGTAGTTTTATACGAAACTGAAACAGAAAATTACTAGTAAACAATAAAACAGGAAATCGAGTAGCGATTTAAGCACAATAAAGGCAATTACATAATTGACGTTACATTAGAAAATATTGATAAGTTTATGACAGTAACAAAATGATTGAAAATATATTGAACTACAGTAAACTAACAGTTTTTTCGGGTCAGTTCTGGTTTCCGTTCCGTCCAAAATAGTGGTTCTTTCCAGTTTTGAATTCGTTTCCGGTTCGAGGACCTGCAAATTGTCCTTCGTAATTAACAAGCAGGGACCAAACTAAAGTCCCCGAATCTTGGCCTGTTTCCCTCCGAGGTATCGTTTGAAAACTTGAAGGACATTCTAAATACGCACCTACTTGACTTGTTTTATTCACCATTAACGAACACGGCAGATCTTAGACGGCTCGAGCTCCGAACCCGTTACCTTCCATTTACGAGATCGCCGTCTTTGCCGACTGATCTGCTGTGGCTAATTAGATATTGTAACTTAAATAAGAGATTGTGACGTCGCTACAACCGATTGTCTCCACAAAGAGGTTTTGTTAACACCCAGGACAAGGCGACATTCTGTCTGGGTTTTTGACACCAAATTACAAAGGGTTTTCGGTTGTACATGCCTTGAGATGTCCATGGTGATTAGAACGTCAGATGCAGAAATTTCAAACTGGCATGCGCTAACGAAAGGACCAATCGGAGGCTGGGAGGACGGCGATGCGGGAATTAAAAGCCAATGGGAAGAGTCGAAAGGTGACGTCAGGCGGTGCGAGTTTGTTGCCGGAGGAAGATTAACTACGAGAAAAAAGAGGAGAGCGAGCAAAGGCAACAAGAAATTGCGGTTGTTGGGTATTTTTTAGAGCCATCTCCAGTTTTGTGTATGACTAAAGAAATCCAAGTTGTACCCCTGTACAACCGTATATCTGTCAGGCACCTGACCGTAGATTGTTATTTAGGTTCTCCTCGAACCTGGGACTTTTGGGTCAGTACCAGCTCACCTGAGCCCTGCGATTTCCATTCAGAAAATTTGTAAATAGCTTTATATTTAGTCAAGAATAAAAGTTGTTATTGCTATAAGCTGTACGTCGTGTCCTTACAACTTCGACACCCACACGCTACCAGAGGTTTGGTTTGGAGCACTACGGTCAACTCTTTTGCAACAAGAGGGCTAATGAGACCGGGACCTAAGGCTTAAAGTCGATTCCGAACGGATACGAACAACCCTGCCATTTTGGGATTCGAACCCATGAACTCTGGTTCCGAAGGACAGCACTCTAACCATTCGGTCATCATTCGGATCACGCTACAAGAGAATTCAGTGAATTTACAATGTCAATCAAAGAAATCTCAGTATTTGAAGAAATTTATAAACTGCTGAGAAAAAGTAAATACCAGAAAAAATCTTTTAAAAATTGAAACACTTTTTTTTAGATTAATTAAAATATCAACCTAAATCATATATATTTCTAAATTCAATAAAGTTTCAGTCTAAACAAATATGTGCGTTTAATTTTTTTTTTAACTGAAACTTGTAAATTAGAGAAAAGGAAAATTAATAAAAATTCTTTTAAAAATATTAAATTTGTAACATTCACTGGAATAATTAAAGCTACTATGCAATCTCCTTATTAATGTTTCGAATTTAATAAGCGACTGAAATAATAGAGAACTTAAAAGTTTGCTACGTCTTATTTATCAATTTTCCCGGCCAGTTTGTTACAGAACGCAGCTAAATCCTATCAAATATTATTTTACATTTTACTCGTAAAAGATAAAAAAAAACTTCTCTAAAAGAAACAAAATCAACTTGTATCAGCTGATAAAACGTTATTTCATCTGTTTCTCGTAATTGAAATAAAAAATAAAATGTCTTCTCTTTCATGAGAAATGCCCCCCAAAGCGTATATAAAAGATTAAATTTAAAACTGAGCGAACAAAAAAAAAAAAAATATTTTCTGGTATTCTTCACGTCGAATTTTCCCTTATCTCGAATCATCTTCTGAGAAAAATTTTTATCCTCTTTTATTTCAAATGCAAACAGTAAAAATTTTAATTAAATTTTCCTTTTCTCAAAAAATGCCTCCAAAAACAGACTATTTCGAGATGGAAAAAAATGGGAGACTACTAAATATTTTAATGTAACATCCTGAGTATAAAATCTAGCAAACAAAAACGAAAAAAATGAAAATCTAATAATTTCTTCAATAAAGTAACTCCGTTTTTTTTCCTTTCGTTTATAAATCCTGAGACAAATATCCTCTTTATGAATATTTAATATTTTCGGAGAGGATGTTTTTGATATTTGACTCTGTGGAGAATCTCTCTTTTTTTCAGGAAGGAAAAAAATGTTTCTTTAAATTGAATTTTTAAACGGGGCTTTTGAATATTTATACTTTTTTCCCCTCGAAAGTGACTTAAAGTAAAAATTCTTAAGTTAATATATTTTAAGATGTGATTTTTGCTAATTTTATTTTCTATAAAATCTCATTTATCTTAGAGTTATTTTTTTATAAATATAAAAAAACATTTTCAACAGATTTTCGTTTTTAGTATTAAAAAAAATGATTAATTCAACATATGTTAAAATTTTTTTTGTTTTTTGGAAAAGGGAAAAAACTGTTTTAACCCATGATAAAAGTAAAAATTTTCTTTTACGTTAAGTTATTAATATTGATACAAAAACAAACAATCTTAAAAGATTAATTTTAAGAAAATGCATAAATAAAATTTAATTTTCTGAAGAAGAAATTTCAAATTGAATTTTAATCGGATTAAAAGGACAGAGGGGGAAGCTTAGTGTAACAGAAACTAATTCTTAAGTTACTGCTATTTACTCGTTAACTATTTAATGCTCTTAATTAATAGTTGATGAAAAGAAGATTTTATAGCTTAATTTATACAATATTTACCTCAAATAGATTGCGTTCAAGGCGCTAATAAAGAAAAGTGTTTTTAAGTCTATTTAACACTTCAAGAAATTTATGCACTAGAAAAATAGTAACTTTTCAGTTTTAAGAGCTTTAATGAAGTTAATTAGTTACTATAATAAACTCTGAATTTGTTATTACACAACGAATTAATATATTTTTATCTGTTTATATTATTTTCTTTTGTATGTAATTTATTTGAGTACATTATTTATCAGATTGTATATATTGTAGCGAAATTCTCGCGTAAAGTTCGTTGGTTTGATAGACTTTGCTTTAGACAATAAGAATAACAATTTATTAGCACGCCAAATGAATCACAATTACAGCGAATGGTGATAAAACTTGGCAGTGTTTTGTCGAACTTTTTCAGAGCATTAACACAGGTCCTACTTTCACCAGATCGAGGACTGACTTTTTATGAGAACTCGCGACCCCTTTATACAGTTTGCAGGTGTCTAGAAATTTCCACAAGCTTCTAGTAAAATCCAGAGGAAGGGAGGTCGGCAACAAATGTCGCCAAGTCGCCAAATTTGGCTCCAAATATGAGTCTACCAAAACTTCGCCAAGGAGCCGATATCTCGCCAGGTTGGCGAGATACCATACAAATTGCATATTTACAGCATTCTTAACAATATTGTATAACTAAGTGTACAACTGAGGGAGGGGGGGTAATTGCGGTCATGTGATGTTATAAAGTAATAGGAGACTGGTTTCACTAACGAATTTAATTATTTACGTAATATCGGTTGGATGGGTGTCCACTTCATTTTAGAGATGGGACGAACTCTTCTAGAGTCAACAACCTGAAAGAAGGTGAATCTTACAACTCGTATAGCACACTCAATTATTGTTGATAAATCATCTTTATTCGAACAATTTTGAACACTACATCCTCATCAAATAACAGTTGGGCTGAAAAGTTCGTAGGCTGACACATAGATGGTGCTACTAGTATTAAATCCATTTGATTTTTAGTTAGCCCTGACCTTCGAAAGACACGTGTATAAATTTGACAGATGTAGGACTATTAATTTGTGAAATATAGTATTTTGAGTGAAGCAACTTTTGTTAGTTTGAAAACAATGGATAAAAAGGAATTTCGTGTGTTAGTAAAGCATTGCTTTTTATCAAAAAAGAAAATACTGTTGAAGCCAAGGCTTGGCTTGATAAACATTATCCGGACTCTGCACCAGGATAATCAACCCTTGAAAAGTGGTTTGCTAAATTTAAACCAGGCGAAATGGGCACCGAGGACGATGCACTTAGTGAACGCCTCAAAGAGGTTGTTACTGACGAAAGCATAAAAAAAGTCCACAAAATAATTTGGACGACCGTAAAGGGAAGTGGATCGAGATATCTGAGACTCTGAAGATATCAAAAGAACGTGTTTGACATATCGTGAAAGAATATTTGGGTATGCGAAAGCTCTGAACAAATTGGGTGCCTCGCAAGCTGACAATCGACCCAAAACAACGACGAATTAATGATTCTGAGCTGCGTTTGAAGCTGTTTAATTGTGCACCAATTGAATTTATACACCGATGATATGTGAGAATGAATGAAACATGGCTCCATTATTTCCCACCGCAGTCCAATCGTCAATCAACTGAATGGACTGTACGTGATGAACCGACTCCAAAGGGTGGAAAGAAGCAAGAGTGTGCTGACAAGGTTATTGCATCAGTATTTTGGGACTCTCATGTTATAACATTCATCGACTATCTGGAAAAGGGAAAAACCATGAACAGCGACTATTACATAGCGTTATTGGAGCGCTTGAAGTACGAAATTGCAGAAAAACGGCCACATTTGAAGATAAAGAAGAAAGTGCTATTTCAACAGGACAATGCACCGTGTCACAAGTCAATGAAAATGATGACAAAATTATATGAATTGGGCTTCGAATTGCTTCCGCATCCACTGAATTCTCCAGATCTGACTCCAGTTTTCTTGTGCTCAGACCTCAAGAGAACGCTCGCTGGAAAAAAATTTAGCGCCGATGACGAAGTTATCGCCGAAATTGAGGCCTATTTTGAGGCTAAAGACAAATCGTACTATAAAAATGGTATCGAAAAATTGCATGACCGCTTTAATCATTGTATCTCCCTTGAAGACAACATTGTGTAATAAAATCAAATTTTATCGAAAAAAGTTTTTATTCTATGTCAGTCTACGAACTTTTCAACCCAACTGTTACGTCTGAGGATTTATAGGGGTGGCCAGAGAAAACATGATGCCGGACACACCCCGAAATGTTTTCAAAATATTAACAAGATTTTAAAAAAACTTATTAAAATTTATATACATTTTACATACATTACTAGTTTTTGCAAGTGTTGAAATGTTGTTTTCAGCCATAAAAGTACTGAAATATTTCTTCGCAATAAAAAATGTATCCATACGTCATAAGAGGCTGTCAAAATGACTGTCAAATGTAAATAAAAATTTAAACACGCTGGATTTAAAAACCAGAAAAATTAATTTAATACTATCAAACTGTAGTTTATAAATTACTCTTTATGTCATACTATTTTGAAATTTTGTTATTCTAAAATATATCTAAGCTTATAAAATAAAAATAAAATAATGTCATAATTCCTTTTTTCTGTATATTATTTTACTATTTAATATAATTAATTTAAATGTGTCATGTAAATGCTGTAGCTTAAATTCAATATCCCTCAGTGTTTACCAGGTATATTTAACCCTTTATATCCTGAATTAGTTTAACATCCACTTTCTTACTTCATTTTTGCATCATTAGATAAGTTTTAATATAGAATAACCATAGGAAAAAGAAAATTAATTTTTACTGTATTTTAATAGTTCATGTTGCAGTTGGTACTTTCTAGTACCAACGTATATTCTTGACTGCATGATAGAAAATAAAACATTAAATTGTGAATAAAAGAAATGAAATGCTGATCTGCTAAGTACAGAAGTCTCTAAAAAATAATAGTACCAAATAACTAAACCACTAAATTGACTCAGTTGAACAACACGTGTATCAATTCTACCACAAAATGACCTTCGAATGTATCACGCCAGTTATAAAATCCCTACAATGAGAATAACAAGGATTACTGATAGGTGCTGTCATTTCTTTTCTGCTATAGGAAGTGCATCGTTCATGTCCTTGCGAGTACCGTCAGGTAAGACTGCTTCATTAGGAATATATAGGTGTTGGATTGAAGCGGTACTTATAAGTACCGTCACTATAAAAAGTTAAACTTATTAAAAAAATTAGAATAAATTGAAACACAATGGGGTTGCAAATACGTTTCTGAAGACAGATTGAAACTGCTTGCAACGTCATTGATCAGTTCTAGTATGTATTTATATATGCATGTAAAACCACGTATGAATGTATAAGACGAATGATTATGTATATATGTATGGATGTTTATGTGTATGTATTATATAGTGTAATGATCCGTTACATGATCCGAATGAAAGAAGAATGGAAGGTGACCTTTAGCAGCTGACCATTATGGTTAGCAGTAGGTAGACACGCGTAGTTCAAACAATGCCGTTTGTGTACCAGGTTTCGGACACAAAACAGAGACAATCGCTTAAGTGGAGGTAAATTTAAAAACTGTCAGTACACAGGAACCAATGAGTCTACTTCTTTATGATGTCTTTTGCCGCCAAAAGACTCTGATAATAATTATTAAAGGTGTGAAGGTAGGGTCCCCAAGTTAACGGTACCTCTAATGGATTTAGGATGGGTGGTCGGTGAACTTAAAGAAGAACTTTGGCCATATCTGGAAACGCGTCAGCTGATCCAGGCGGGTCAGTTGGCCGCAAGATTGCGTCACTCTGGTTCTGGAATTTTCCAGAAGAATCACGCCAGGTGCAACCGGGACCCCTATACAAAGAGATTGGCTGAACTAAGAGAGAAGTGTTTTTATTTTAATTTGGTGGAGCTCGAGCAGAATCCACTTGTCTCTCCGAATTGCCGGAGCTTGTTTTCCTTCAGAGACCGCCAGCGTCTCTGCTTTCTGCTAAAGAGTCAACCTTCGACTTCGAGATCTCCTTCCCGCTACCTGTAATAATTTTTTACTTCGTGCGTTGATTTGGTTTTGGTTTGGAGTGCTACGGTCTACTTTCTGCAACACGAGGGCTAATGAGACCGGAACCTACAGCTTAAAGATGATTCCAAACGGTTGCGAACATTCATGCCACAGTGGAATTCGAACACACGAACTTCCGTTCCGAAGGCCAGCACCCTAACCAATCGGCCATCTTTTGGCTCTTCGTTCGTTGAAGTAGTTCGCTGAGAGTGACACTTGCTCTCATTTTGGATCATCCTGCATCTTTCGGTTCTCAACTAACTCAAGCGAGATATGTACTCTCAGCGTTTCGAGCCTCTGTAGAAGTCAACTGTTCGGATCATCAGATCGGTAGATTATCTTGTCAGAGTCTCGTATCGGCACTCATTAGCGAACTGTTCCTGTGTTACTAGCTTTACTGTTCCCACGTATGGTATATTTTTAACGTTTATCTCTGCACGAGATCCCAGAAGTAATTAAAATTACTGAATCATGTACATAAATGTATATAATTATTCCCATGAATGAAGAGCAAATCGAGTTTCTGCCTGTATGTCTGACGGCATCACGTACCCTTATACTCAATACGTCACAAAGCATTCTTCAGCGATTCAAAATAAAAGATCCTACTATTTTAATTTTTTAATGATAAATAATAAAAAAACAGTCTGCTAACCGAAATCACTTAAGTATGATATTTTAAAAAATGAGATTTTTAAATTGAAAAACACACCAAGACTAATTTTTTCAACATTCTTCCTACAAGTGCAATATTTGAAAGGCGTTAACATACTCTCCGGTAAGCTAAACAAAACAGAACAAAAAACTGCTTACAAAAGGTATGCGAGCTGAAGTTAAGTTTGCTATCTTTATAATAATATTTGCGAAATGAAAAAAAAAATGTAAAAGGATGAAACCCTTGTTTACTGAAAATGCGCAGGCGGGGAGAAATTCTCTTCTCCAATGTAAACTTCTTGCGTTTATTTAGTCACTTTTTTCGCCGTTCGTTGCTTTCGAGTAATTTAATTTTCTGTAAATTTCCTCGAATGAGCGAACAGAGCTTGAAAAATAATCGCAGAACATTATTTTAATTAAATTAGGGCAAAATAAATTCACAGTTTCAGTAAAAAAGAAGGTTACGCATTATAAAAAAAGGACTGAAACACAGTTATGAATAAGTTATTTAAAATATGCTTTTCTATGAACGGAATTTGTAAATTATGAACAGCGTTAGGGTAATGATATTATTTTTATAAATGAAGTTTTCAGGTTGTTTTCATAAAATACGTGCCTCTTTTTATTCTTATGTGTAATTATTACTTAAGAAAGAATTTGTTTATTTTTTTCAGTTTATATTTGATTTGATAACAGAAACTTTTTAGCATTAAAGCATTTAGAGTAAATTATAATTATTTTAAAAATTAATGTCATGCAAATTTAAACTTTTTTAATGCTTTCAGTTGCTAATTACTTCGAATTAATTGATTACGATATTTTAATAACAGGCGATATTTTTAAAGGCATATATATTTTATTATATTCATTACGTGTTTCACTAGAAACAAATTTCAACCATTTTGAGAACGGTACTAGAATTTTTTTTTGCACCTATCCTTTACATCGTAAATTGGTTTCGGATGCATAAAGTTATTAAATTAAGTAAAGAAAATTGTTTTCCGTTTACTGAGATTCATTTTGCCAGTTTATATTGTAGTGTCTCGGGCTCTAACTGAGCTCGAAAAAAGATAGCAGAGACCTACGTACAGACTAAAGATCTTTATTAGAAACACAATGTTGAAGTTGTGATGAAGACAGATGAAAACGATGAATATCTAAAATGAAATGATGACCGTTACAGGAATCAGCTTCCTAATAGTTTGAAGGTTTGGTTTGGAGTATTACGGTCCACTTTTTGCAACACGAGGGCTAATGAGACCGGGACCTACAGCTTAAAGCCGATTCCGAACTGCTAAGAACATCCATGCCATTGTGGGATTCGAACCCAGGAACTCCCTAACCAATCGACCATCGTTCGGCTTTAACCGTTTTTAGAAAAAAAGGGGGGAGAACACTCAGTCGCTCGCCTCAAAGCTCTCGGCCAATGAGTTCACCGGAGATTCGATCGGTCAAAAATTCTCTCTGGGCCATAAAATCCGATCTTTTTATATCGTCGTCTGACCGCAAATGTCCATATCAGCTGATCGGACATCTGGTTAATACGTAGTGAGGAAACCGTTTGTAGAACTCTAGCCGGACAGGTGCAAGCCCGGTTCCAAGAGGAGTTTGAAGTAATCGGGATCAATCTCGCAGATCATTAATCGATGTCTCTGGGCAAACCTTTGGAGAACAAGGTAGGAAAGTATTTCTGCTCCCCTTACAATGTAGAGGATTTCTGTCTTGAGAGACTCTTTCTTCGGGATGTCATTGAAACTAACACTGGAAACACTTCGCCACCATCCTAATGAATTTCTCAGACAGAATGATTGAGATGGTCCTCGGTGTTAACAATCCTCTATTCAGCATCATTTTCTGCTCGAAACATTGTCCTATCACCAGGTAAAGATGAGCTCAGTTCAAATGCTTACAAAAGGCCCGTGTGCTTTTGAAATCTTGTACCGTTTTTTCTCATGGTCGTAGTTAAGTCTGTATCTGGAAATTTAATGTAACGAGATTTCTTTCAATATAAAGAATGGGCATGGGCATAAACTGTCCTTATGCTGACAAAAACTCAACTCTTTAAAGGCAAAAATGGCAAGTATGGCATTGTTTCTAATATATTTTAGCACGTTGTTGTTGTTGTTACTAATGATACTTATACAAGCCAAGAACTCATCGAATGTTAACTCAAGTTCTGTCCAAAAGGTGCAGCTTTCGTTTTGAAGAGCCCCTTAATGGTGAAAGAATGACTTTCTGCTCAAAGTGGGACCTATAAATTTAGAAACAGGGGTCAAGCAGATGATCCCCTTGATTAGCCTGCTACTTCCAGAGGCATCGTGGAAATTGGAATACATTGCAATCACGAATCTCTTTTAAACTAGCATATAGCCCGTCATATGACGGGATCAAAAAAAAATTTAATTTTCCGGAATTGTAAAGTACCCTATAATGCAGATAATAAAATAGTTTGTTTTTGGCTGAGAATTATCTGATAAACGCTCAATAACTTGTTTATCTTCATACTCCTTAAGTCTGCCGATACTATGAAAGCAGTATAGAATCACGTTGAATTCATTTAGAAACATAATTCAAAGTTTTCTTAGCTAAATAGAAATTATCGTTAAGTTCTTCCTAATATTTTTCACAGTAATAATGCGTTTGAAATAATCTTTTTATGTACATATATGTGTGTACGTATATATGTATATGTATATATATATATATATATATATATGTGTGTGTGTGTGTGTGTGTGTGTGTGTGTGTATGTGTGTGTGTGTCTAAGGACAATTCTCAGAGGTTTTCAAGTCTGGAGTCAAGGGCTAAAAATACCCTCGTCCTTTTGCATTCCCCTTTTTAACCCCTAGCCTAAATTGACCACTAGGGATACAGTTTACGCCCTCAGAGAAGGGGTCTGATCAGTTATAACTCTACATGGATCTAGCGGACAATTTAGAAAAATTTCCAAACAAAAAGGAGATGTACTCTGTCGGAGGCAGATTTTTCTTGAGGTTTTCCCACAGATTTTGACCCATGTGTTAAGGTTCTTGTACATATAACTTCATGCTAGCTGACCCTTCAGTTCGTCCTGCCCCTATGATGAAGTGGGAACTAGTCCTCCAACGTTATCTTAATAAAGGTCTTTAGCTGAAACGATGTCTTTTTTATGGGCATGACTGCAACCCCCCATCGAGAAGTCCGTCTCATTACATACATACATGCATACATATATACATACATACATACATACATATATACATACATACATACATACATGTACATACATATATATATATATACATATATATATATATATATATATATATATATATATATATATATATATATATATATATATATTAGCATATAGCCCGTCATATGACGGGATAAGTAAAATTTTTAATTTTCCAGAATTTTAAACTACTCTATCAGGCAGATAAATAAAATGGTTTGTTTATTGGCTGAATTATCTGAGAATTATCTGATACACTATCAATAATTTTTTATCTTCCTACTCCTCTTAAGTCTCCCGATACTGGGAATGCAGTTTAGAAACACATTGAATTCATTTAGAAAGACAATTCAAAGTTTTCTTAGCTACGTCTAAATAATCGTTAATTTTTTCCCAATATTTTCACCACAGTAATTAAAGGTCGTAAAGGAATGAAACTATCATTTCCACTATACCCAGGTGGTAGATAGAATTTGTTGTTAACACATGTGATAAAATTTTCATTGCAAGAAAATATAATCGATGATTAAATTTTAAATTATCCCATATGTACCTAATTTATTATTTAAGCCAAATATAAAAGAAAATTATTTACCTCATATCTAAGTTCAGTGATAAAACGGATGAAAATAATGTAGACGATATTTAAATAATTTAAAATAAGAAATGATTAAATGAAATAGTTAAGGGAATGACATCATAATGCTAGAAAAATAAATGTTATTTTTTACCTATTTATTATGTGATAAATTGATAAATTGAATCCCCTGCTCTTGACAGAAGAAAATAGGGCTCGAAATAATAGCATTAGATGCTGGAAAAACGGGTAAGGGGTGGATTTCGAACGTTGCTAACCCTAACCCATCAATAATCCAATATGCATGTCTCTATCGAAAAATCGCAGTCAATCGAAACCTACTTTTTTTTTAGGAAATAAACTTATTTAATTTTACTCTTTAATATATACTGCAGGATTATTTAACAAAAAATAACATTATTTTTAGGTAATCACAAAAATAAACAATTTTTAAAAATAAAGTCCGATAATCTCTCGGCGCCTATTTTTCATCACTCTCTTTGTCCCAACGGCTCATTTTATCAATTTTGTATTCAACCATAAAAAACCAAGCTTCAAATGGACAGAACACGACTCGTACGTTCTGGATCTAGGAATTCGATGGAAGACGAAATAACGCAACAAAACACCGAGTCACTCGACGATCATAACTAGTGGAAAGATAAAATGCAATGCGTTGCATAGCAACGCAAACAACAAGCATATAATGTCCCACATACATATACCTATTTAGTAGATTTGTGGTGGTTAGCTGATATCCACCGCAAATCTACTAAATACGTATTTTTACGTGACCCGCACTCCAGTGACAGACTGCGAAAACGTAAAAATACGTTGTATGTACGCGAAGCGTTAAATGTACATGCATTAATGGGTTTCTAGATTTCAATATTATAGTTATTATGCCATCAAAACATTTAATAAAGATTTCAAAAAGATTTATTTATTTCTCAATTGAAAAATTTACACATATAAATAAATAAAAGAATTATTTTGCTAATATCCAAGTAGGAATGTAAGATAGCATAAACAACATGATAAATTTAAATATATTTCTGCAACACATGTATCTTGAATGTCAATTATCTACATAAAGAAATTGTTCTTAAAACAATTGCTTCCTTATAAAATGGACTTTATTTCAATCATATATAAATTTAAGTTATGGTTTGTATTGTATTCTTTAACCAAATCCAAAATTTTTGCAGAGTTTGGACTTAATTTCACAGATATATAATGCCGCATAAAGAAGATTAGCCAACGAGCTCAGTGGCCGAATGGTCAAAGCACGAGATGCAGACCCGAAGATGGTGGGTTCGATGCTCGCCATGGCGGTTGATCCAAAGTATGGATTTTTAATTTAGAAATGTTGTTTATTGTTTTCTTATGTTCTCGAACATTATAGATCTTTCTTAATATGTAAATTAGTTATTCTTCGACTATTCTGTTTGTGTATAAAAGCTGATACCCACTAGTTGTAGGCAACTTCTCGATCTTGTAAAGTTGCGAGTTGCTACTTAACTTCAATAAATTCTGTTAAGTTAAACGGTATGTTCATTCGAATCTTCGTGACAATATTTCAGAGTAACAAAAACCATACAATTCTACATCCATAAATTTTTAGCATTTCACTCGTTTCGCTCCAATTTACAATTGTAGGGAGAACTGCTTTAATTTGAACAAACTTGTAATGCTTAGCTTGATTTAAATATACGACAGAAAGTAGATCTTGTATCTGAAATACTAAGCACTCCCGTAAAGAAAAATAGAAAATTAGAAGACTTTTATATTCAACTAGCAAGTTTGCTCGTGCTTCGCTACGGTGAACTTAATATATTACTTTTAAACAAAGATTTTTTTTCGTGCATAACTCTATAAATTCGTCTTAGTTCAGTTCTAGTCATTGGCATATTTATATATTTCTATCATAAGCGTATTATGAGATTATTCAGTTTTTTAAATCGAATTTGTGTCTTATATTAAATTTGCTCAAACTTTTTTTACGGTAACATATAAGTTTAACCCTAAATTACATTACTGTATTACTACTGTACGTTGATTAGCAACGTTAATAGATCTTGAAATATTACGTGGTAGAATAGGAAGCAGATGTTTTAACAGCAACAGTGCTAATTTGGGTGGTATAAATAAATGTTGTCCAAAATGAAGGAAATTTATGACAAACCACATGGTTTTGTATGACATATTCATATTGACAACCGTATGAATATAAAGAAAACTATATAAAATGATAGGTTTTACTTATCCAGGAGAGTCACTGAAATTTGTACTTTTTGTTGTTAGAATATTGTTGATAAACATTTCATTGTAACGTATAAATTAACAAGGAATTAAATTTAAAATGAGTTCTTATATAAAAATGCTATAATTTGGGTCACATAGAAATGAAAGTTAATCGCTATATATCTCAATTTCCATGTCAAATCAAATGGATACTACGCAGACGATGTCTAAATAATATAAAATAAGAAATGAATAAATGAAATATTTAAAGGAATGAAGTCATAATGTAAGAAAAATATCGTTTTCACCTATTTCTTATGAGATAAATTGAACATTTTAATCTCCTGCTTTTAACCGAGGAAAACTGCGTTTAAAACAATAACTTGGGATGACGTCACATTGCTAGAAATATTGCTTCTTTCACTTAGTTATGATGCGATAAATTAAAAAAATAATCGTTTGCGTTTAACCGGGGAAAATAATACTTGGAATAGTGACATGAAATGCTCGAAAAAGGGGGAAGGAACGGATTTCGAACGTTAAAAATTTACAAAAACCTTCCCAGGGATATAATTAAACATTTCCCAAATTTTCACAGCGATTGGATGCATGGTTTTCGATTCTATTGAGTACACACTGACAGACAGACAGACACAAATTCATTTTTATATATATAGATAATACATACTACCGAAATATTAAGTTCAGAATTTTTAGAATAAGTTTTTGTTCTACGGTCAGAATAGGATTAAAATAAATAAGCAATATAAAACTGTTTAAAAATATAAAAATATGTTGTATTATTGATTATGATATGGATGATATGTATATGATATGATATATGACATGTATAAAATATGCTGTATTATGCTGTATTAAAAATATAAAATCCAATATTTTTTTTCAATTTAGTAATTAATTTGTATTGATTTTGATAAATAAATTTAAATAATAATGTTTGAGGTAAATAAATTTCTTACAAAAGTAATTGCTGTTTATCAGAGAAAAATATTTTTAATTACATTGAAACTTAAATAATTTTTTTAAAAATATAAATAAATCGAATGAAATTTTATTCTCTATAGCATGCAATTAAAATAAACAAGCATATAAAATCTTCAAACAATTTTTATTCATTTAATATGGATGGCAAATATTTTTTCAGTCTTATTCTTTGTTTCGTTGATGTAGCAAACAAAACAATTACAATGAAATCTTTTAAGGAAAATTATTTCATTCGAGAATGTTTCGTGAAACAATGCATAAATACAAAAAGAAAGCTTTTAAAAAGGTTTTCTTTGACTTTCAAATGGAAGTAATACAGAAATAAAAAAATATATTTTTATCACTCAACATTTATTAATAGTTACTTTATTCACGTTGGAAAACTATATAAATTTTAACTGAAGAATGCAATATACATAAGTGCATTAAAATACATGGAAATGAAGATAGAATTTAAATTAGGTTTTTTTTCATTTATTTAAATTGCGTTTGTATATATGTATTTAAAGAATAAAAAATGAGATATTTAAATTTATGATTTCCTATTGTGAATATTTATTTTATTCGTTTATTTTAGTTTTGTTTATTATTTGTTTTACATTAAGTTATCAATGCTTTGACATTTCAAAGGTTTTAAATGAAATCCCTCGCTTATCAGAATTTTATTTTAATGTATAATTAAATAATCTGTTATTCTCTGCAGGAAAAATTTCAAAAGTATGTCACATCTAAACTAGAAATTATTTCTGAAACTTGCGACAAAATGTAGCTTTGAACTGCCGGGAATATTAATATTTTATAGAAAATTATAAAATATGTTTTACATTGGAGTATATTTTAAAATTGGATCATTGATGTATAGTTGACAGTTTAAGTAATTCAAGTATAGTTATTTATTCTGTTTTAGTTTCTTGACTAGAGATTTAAAAATGATGCAAAATGTTGCACAATACACAAAAAATTATTTAAAAAAATAAAAAGAAACAAACTGCTATATACTGTGGGCTCCGTTTAATTTTATCAGTTTGGGACACCATGATTTTGATCACAATAACCGATTTGTAAGGATAAACGATATACAAAATTAGATAAATTTACCCACCCCCTTTAATTCACACGTACTACATATTAAAATAAAATGAAAAAACTCACCTTATATTTATGTAATATATATTATCTTTTAAGACATAAGAATTGTTTAAGTAATAAAAATTACTGATCCATTGTTGACTGTCTACAATTCCTTCTAAGAAGCTCATTGATAAATCGTCGTAATCATAATGTTTTTTAAAGTCATCTGACCGGTGTTGTACTTCACGTCTCAACACTTTCAATGCAGTTCAGAAGCTGAGAAATGTTTAACTGCACTGCAGTATTGCGCTGACTCATATTTGGTAACCTGTCATAACGATTTAAAATTTCGATACTTAGTTTTAATGTTAAATCATTTCGCTTTCTGGCTTCCATATCTACAAACTGCATGTAATCGAACAAGGCATAAAAAAACATGAATACGCTCCTTCTCAGTTCCTATAAGAATTTGTTACCTTCTGCTTATCTGACAACTACTAACCACCAGCAGGGTGTGCGTCTTTTTGAAAAATTCCAGGAACGCGTAATTTCCCACTCCTTTTGTTTTTTCTCATTTTTCGTAGGTGGAAGAGGGAGAATTCTCGGAAATTAAAACAAGAACGAAGGAAAAGAAAAGAATGGGTTCCTTCTGAATACATTGTGAATATTCCTTTGCAGTTAAAATGAGGTTCGAAAACTAAAGTAACACATAAAGCGATTATTTTAACATACAAATGAGTAGAAAATATCGGGACCCAGTGATTTTGATAACAATAAGCGATTGATAACATTAAACGCGATGATATTTAGCGGAGTCCACTGTAGTTCCATTTTAATGCTCTCACATATTTATCATATAGAAATCAAAGAAACAATCATTTTGCGGATTCTTATACTTAAAATGAAATTCTATATTATGTACAAAAATATAAATTGTTCAGTACTATTCTATTCAGCGAAAAATGAAGGTTGAATTTCAATTTTTGAGATTTTCTATTTTTTACAATATTTTTATAATGATAATATATAAGGTTTTTACATGCAATATATGACACAAAAATCTATTAGAAACGAATTTTTGATTAAAATACAAGTTTATTTGATAAAAAAAAATTGTGTCGTTGAATAATATACCTTGAACACAGCATACTAACCAATTTATGTTTAGAATTTTTATAGAAACAAAACTTCATATAGAATTTCACTCACATTAAATACCATGTTTATGAAGCCATTATTTAAATTTGAACAGTGACTTAGCAACTAACTAGTTTTTCCGTTTTACTGTATTAAATTTTCTGTAAGTCGAAAAAATACTTCGATTTTTAAAAGCTTACCCAGCTTACTACCAAACACGTTAATAGAAAAACGGCAAAATTTTGAATAAAAATTACATAAAAGTGATGCACCTGGAATATTACGAAAATATGGATGCAATACAAAAAGCGTTAATCTAGAAAGTACTTATTAAAGTTTAAGGATTCAAAATATTGGACAATAGAGAAAAAAATTATAAAAAGAAATGAAAAAAACTGCGATATACAGTACACATTGCTTAATGTGATCAGTTTGGGTCACATGAAGCGGTGATTTTGATAACAATGACCTATTGGTAACAATAAACAATATACAAAATTAGATAAATTTACCCCGTCCTCTTTAATTAACACGGGCTACATTTCAAAATAAAATGAAATGTATGTATCAATGTATGATAAAATAAAACAGCTTTTAGTGTATAAAATCTTTATGTTATTCCAAAATTGCCTTTTAAAAATAAAGAGTATAGCTAAGATTTTTTCATAGCAAAAAAAAATTGTATATTTTGAAACAAAATCCGTCATTTTGACAAGTTCCTTTATCTCTTGATGTTGTTACCCAACACATGGTGATTCTATGGATGAATACCTCCTTGATGAGCAACACGAAAATTAAACAATAATGAATTAAAACTCATTTGTCATAAACGAAAAACCTTCTTTTTCTTCTTTCGAGAAATATGAAAAATGTGTTAACTCGACATCAGGCTATTCAACATCATACCTTTATAAAATCGTGTCAGTGTCAGAATTTTGTGTCGTTCGAAAACAGAATATCCAAAATTGTCCGAAAAATATCTTTCTGTGCTGTTACCATTTCCAAAAAGCTAGAGAACGATTGATTTAAAACAAAAGATTCCATATCGCCTAATGTATCAACCAGTATCATTGACTTGAAAATCAATTGATGGGTAATATCAACTTCTGTCCAACATTTCTCGTTTGCAATTAGCACAAACGAAACGCACGAAAAAATAAACACGAAAATCTATCACAAAAAAACCCTCTTAAATTTCCAACAATGTCCAGTAAAATGTCATCTTCTACTCTACAGCGTGTAAAAGAGTTTGTCTCAAAGTAGAAGAACGAAATTCCCTCCCTGAAGGCCAAAAACCAGAAAGATTTATAGAATTTCCGTATTACGATTCTCTTATCCCTTGAAGATCTCAAATACTTTTCTTTCCTCTAGGTGTGTAAAGCCTACATTCGAAGAATTCCTTCAAAAATACAAGAACCAGAAAAATATTTACTTGAAAGTATATTATGCAGCACAGAAAGAAATTTTACATTAGCTAAATCAATTTTTAATGCGGAAATTAATTCCGAAGGTACTTTTCAGATAAAGAACGTATTACTATTATGTAACAAATAATTTCATAACATTCATGAATCAAGAAATGCGGTATCTACTTTTAATATATTCCAAAACAATTATCTCTAAGCAATGAATAAAAAACACCAAAAAAAAGAGCCTAATAAAATATTAATTGAAATGCCTGAGAAGAGGAAAAAAAATTATATGTATTACATATATTTTTATTTTGCATTTTAG
>CM063508.1:183938693-183988693 GCA_032207245.1 Pardosa pseudoannulata | reverse complement strand
ACCTCTTTACCCATGATCCTTTCAGTTTACTGACTCTAGATTTTAAAATGGCAGACTCCACTGATGCAAAAAGTACAGTAATAAAAATGCACAATTAATTTTAAAAATTTCACAAATGCTAGAGCAATTGTTAATAACTGGCAAACGAATCGAATAATTCCTTCAGTATTCTGCTTACTCCTCTACTTCTAAGATTTTCGTCATCAGTTAAAGAATTTTTCACGTGATTCGTTAAAATATTTAAAAGCAACGTAGACATCTCATTTTGTATCAAATATGCAAGAGCGCAAACAGGTAATGACGGGATTGCGCTTTCGTATGATCACGTGATTTCTGACTGCAATCCCATAAAAAAGGAGGGTTGAAATGATTGTTTATGTAAACGGGTTTTTCTTACCCTCAAAGTGAAATCCTTTTTTACCCGGTAAAATGAAGGTAATTTTACTGGCACATGTTAACGGATCTACAGTGTTATACCATGTAGCTAGCACATCAATCACTAGGTGTTGTGTAACCAGTATGTTTGTGTGAGAGAATCCCTTAGCCTGGACCAAAAGTGCTTTTTTAGAGTTACTGTTTTTATCTACTATCCCCCTTCTCTCACATCATCTTTGAAATAAATCTGTGATCTTTCATTAATGAGAAAGTATAAATAAAAAGTTATAAGATTATTATGCATAGGTAAGCAATGATTAAAAAGTGGATTAAAATTTAAAGTGGATTACTTTAAATTTTAAGTTTTACTTTAAAACAGTACTATGCATAGAAAAAAAAATAATTCCCAAATAAGATCATAAATCACACTGTAATACAGTATGGAAAAAGGTACAGAAAAAATAAGTAAGAAAAATGTATAGAAAAAAATAGCACATAAAAAATAATTCTCGAATAAAATAATCACTCTACATTGCTGTCCTTTTTAGTATAATATTTTACTCAATAATATGTTTTTCTGGATCATAGTATCATAGGACAAATATTAATTTCGCGAACATTATACATACAAGTCTAAATCTAATTAAATGTACATGTTTAAGGTAATATTTGTAGATGAGCATTTATTAAAAATAAATATATAATTTATATTTTTGCTCTTGAGGTGTACTTTACAAATTAGTAAGTCCTGGTATTTCTAGTCAGTCTTATTTTGAAAAAACTAGAATAAGGGTCCACACATTTTTGTCCACCCATGATCCAAAATTATCACGAAGGGATGCTCTGGTAGCATGTTTTGCTAATATATGGCAAATAAATCACATTATAATAAATCGCACACCCACAAAAATATTCCTCAAGCTTTTTTTCTCCATACCAAATATAAATGCATTTAATGTGCCGTTAAAAATCCAGCTACACAGGATGGTCCATCACGTGTGTCACGTTCGTTTAATTCCACAGTTAACAAATTGTCACTTTCCTGCGGTTTGACTCTCCTCACCCGACAACGGAAAGGAGAAAGGGGGGGGGAAATAAGAAAAATAAATACAAGAAAATGAAAGGGAGAAAATGAAATCTGGTCGTGTAACGCCGTTCCGAAAAGATCACTGCACTAATCGCCTGTTTGCAATCCTCTAATCTCCTAAACGGTGAAGAATTGCTTATCCCCCCCATCTGCGCCACCCCCGAGAGACTCGATATCAGACATCCAGGGGAATAAATATTTCCCCCACTAGACTTTTATGATCCCCTCGATCCATAAAAGGGGGGAGAAAGCCTTTTGTAACAGTAGGAAACCCCCTGCTGAGTGGGAAGACGTGTACGGTGTTAGAGTCCCTGTTGCTCATTTTTGTCAGGGCTGTCAACTGCCTATTTGGGAAGAGAGATTTTCGAGAGTCGCCAACTTGGCGAAATAGGACGATGCTGAGTGAAATATCAGTATTTTTTTTATTGCTGTATCAGTATTTTTTTTATTGTTTTGTTTGAGTGGTACGTATTTATTCTATTTGCAATAAATTAATAAATAACGAAACCTGATGATATTTTTGAATTTGGCATATTCATATCACTCCCTTTTTTGTTTCCGAAATAAATAGTAGAAACAAGAGCGTATTTATAAGGGCGGATCAGGAGAGGGGGGGGGGGTCTGTACCATCCCCGAAAAAATTTTAATATATGTATAGCAAGATGTTTTAAACTTATTAAAATTTTTGTACTTTAATGGTTTCCACTTTAAGCTTTGAAATATCGTTTTCAAACATGAAAATAGTAAACATATTTCTTCGTAACGCAATCGGTTATTAATAGTTGACGAATTTGTCGTTATTTTTGGTAAATGTAAGCATGTTCATAAATGCGATGAAAGCTTGAACAAGATCGTCTTAAAAACTAGAACAATTAATTTACTGCTATAACGGGATAGCTTATAAATTACTGATTATGCTATAGAGTTATCTTTCTAAACTATGTCAACACAGCGCCTCTTGTGCACAGTATCCAAGTTATAGGAGGAGCTATGCGACTGTATAGAATAGTAAGAACCGGTTGAGAACTGATTTTGAAGCTTACAAGCAAAAACAGCAAGTGATCCAGTGCCGGCGAAGAAAAAGAGTGGAAATCACTTATAGGTGTGAATTCATCCAGTCATTCATCCAGTGAAAGTGTTAAGCAATTGGTCCCTGTCTAACTAACAAAAATATTTGGAGACCAATGAGAGACTATTTTTGTACAAACATTACGAATAGGTGTTCCAGAGTCGATGAAAGTTAGGATATAACTTGTGAATGTGAGGTCAACCAGTCCTCCACCCAGTGAATGTGTTAAGCGAATGGTTCTTGTCCAACTAACAAGACTATTTGGAGACAAATCAGAAACTACATTTGTACGGATATTAAGAATAGGTGTTCCAGTCCGGTGAAAGTTTGGACATAACTGGTGGATGTGAATTCATCCAGTCCTCCACCCAGTGAATGTGTTAAGCGAAAGGGCCCTTTCTATGCAATTGGTTCCTGCCTAACTAACAAGACTATTTGGAGTCCAATGAGAGACTATGTTTGTACAAACATTAAGAATAGGTGTTCCAGCGCCGGTGAAAGTTCGGACATCACTTGTGGATGTGAGTTCATCCAGTCCTCCACCCAGTGAATGTGTTAAGCGATCGGGTCCTGTCTAACTAACAAGACTCTTTGGAGACCAACGAGAGACTATTTTTGTACAAACATTAAGACCAGTTGATCCAGAGTTGGTGGAAAACAATGGATACCACTTGTGGATGTGAGATCAAATAGTCATTCATCTAGGAAATGTGTTAAGCAGTTGTTTACTGTATGACTAACAAGACCTCACACTGAAAAAACTGACCGTAGCGTTACAAATAAAATCAAATAAATTGCTGTTAAGTTAGTCGCAAATGTTAGCTAGTTTCAAAAGCATAATAATTAACTCTATGCAACACTTTTCTAATATCTCAAAGTAAAGTGATGAAAGTATTCCAAATATTAAGTAAAAATATTTACTTATCCAAACAATTTTTCGTGCAGTAAAATACTTCAACAAACACTCGATTCATAGATGATTGGATACCATCGATTATTTTATAACAGAAAAAAAATAATTCTTTTTTTTTTTCATTTCTTTCTTGAACCGAAATCGCATTAAGTTTCCTTCCGAACAAAATATTTTTGCCCTTTTGCTCTCATCTGTCACTGTCGTAGTTTTTGTTTCTTTTTAATTTAATTTTTTTCCTTTTTTTTTGTTTGGATTTATCGTCGATGTGTTTTTATTTTTAGCTGTTTTTTTTCTGGAAGGTAGCCTTTTTCTTCTTTTTTTTCCCCCATTTCTTCGATGGAAGTGCCGAAGCGATTTAATTGAAGAATTTCTTTTTTTTTTTCCACTTCCATCTAAATATCAACTCACGCAGAACTTAAAACATTTGGTTCTGCTGGGGCATTTGAGAGATTAAAAAAAACGAAAAGCGTTAATAAATTCGTTTCGGAAACTAGTTTTGTTTGAACGAAGTTTTTTATTCTATTTTCCATTGCCGGGACCTGTTTATAAATTTCCATTTTTAGTTGGGTGCACTCAACGTGCGTGCCTCGGGGTAGCTGGAATGATATTAAAGAGCAACTAGTAGTTACCCGTGAAAGTATGAAGGTGAACTTTTTCCTTTATATCTTTAGGTTTAGCTTACAGAGCTACGGTCTAGTTATTTTGGTTTGGTTTGGTTTAGTTTGGAAAGCTACGGTCTACTATTTTGCAACATGAGGGCTAATGAGACCGGGACCTACAACTTGAAGCCGATTCCAAACGGGTACGAACATCCATGACAGTGGGATTCGAACCCACGAACTCCGGAAACGAAGGTTAGCACTCTAACCATTCGCCCATCGTTCGGCTACGATCTAGTTATACGACGGTTAATGAGACTGGGATCTACTGCTTAATATTTATTCCGAACGGCTACGAACAACCATGCCAGAGAGGGATTCGAACCTACGAACTCCGGCAGGGCCGTAACTAGTTCCTTTGATGTCCTTGACAAAAAACTAGTCTGCGCCCCTACCATCAAATATAGTGAGAAAATTTATTTTATTATATATTGGTATAAAAAATATTGATATTTTTTTCTCTATCACATACCCAAAATGAACTCTCAAAATATTTTTTTTGTTGATTCTTAAAATGTTCCCAGTATATTAATTTTGAATTTTTTCTTCTATTTTTAACTCATTAATACTTTAAAATATTTTTAAACACTCTGAGGAATTTATTTTGATATAAGCAAAAACGCAAGAAAGCAAGTTTCCTTGCCTTGAACAGTTTATTTAAGGTAAATACTTTTTACTTAAAAGTTTAACTTTCATAAAAAATGAACACCTAAATTAAAATTTTTAAATTTAATTCTGAATTTAAATTCAGTTTTAATAACTTTAATAAATTCAAAATTTTGAATAAATACCTGGATTTATATTCAGGCATATTACTAGTGTTTGGTAAACATTTTCTAAGAATCTATAAAAAGTTTAATCTCTAGGAGCATTTAAAAAAAATAAAAAGAAAATTCATAAAAAATAATTTTTAAACACATTTTATTTTAGAATAAAAAGAATTATTTTTCAACTTCTCCTTATTTCTAATCGGGTACGAATCATCCTCTTTCGGACCCCATTTTCATCATGGTGCCACGCCCTTATGACTGATGCGCCCGTGGCAAATGCCACCTTTGCCCCGCTCTAGTTACGGCCTTGAACTCCGGTACGGAATATCAGTGTCCTATTCATTCGGCCATCGTTCGGCCCCCACCATGTCAAAGCAGAAAATACATTTTTGCACAGTCAGAATTGGATTCTGCAAATTCCCCATCAATCGATAGCAAGTTTGCATAATCTCCTGAGGCACATGTTGATAATCTATAACCATGGTCCCCAACCCCCTGGCCGGTACCGGTACGTATATCAAATGGTACTGAACATCCCAAAGAAGATTAAATTAATTCCATTTTATTTACTATGGTGTATTTGTCTCGGGATTATACCAATTAATACCTTCGTGACAGAAAAATGGGGTAGCTCCTAGAGCTTATACGACACAGGTCCGAGGTTCGATCCCCAGGCTGGGCAAGGTTGACTCAGCCTTTCATCCCTTCAGTGGGTAGATGAACTGAAAACTAAGCTTGCTAGGTAACTATACACTGGGGTTTCCGCGTAAGATTGACCAACTAACCAAAACGTATGCTTCGTACTCCAGGGCCGTTGGTCATGTAAAAAGATTGGCACCATAGGACATGCCTCCCTAGGGGCTTTTGCGCCGAGGAGTTAAGTTTTAGTAACAGAAGAAATCTTGTAACTACTAAATTAGTTTATTGTTTATTAAACATTTCAAGTTTATAAATTAAAATTACTGTCATGAAACTGAAAATAAATGTTCATATTTTAGAGAGTTAAAATATTATATCATTTTATATTCATTTGTTGGTGTAAATGTGATTTATTTTGAAGGCATTTTTTATTTACAATTCAATTGAAATTATTAAATAAAAACATTATAAAATATAAAAATCAACGTGTCACCCGTCAGTAGACCGCGGTAAAATTCTCAAACGTTTTAAAAACTGTGATATTTCTAGTATCCAACTACTGTGATATAAAGGTTACGGACCATTCATCTATAAGACTCGTCACCCAAAATCACGTGACCGACACAAACAAGGGAATTTCCTTAAATCTAGGAAGGAAAATGCAGAATTATATAACATTTAATGCGGAATTATTAACAGTTAGTTTACATGAAATCGATTTTCAGTTTAAATAAAGTAACCTTGGCTATAACATATTATTAATTTATTAATTATAGATAAATATGTAGATAAATATATACGTAGTTATGTCAAAGTAATTTTCAGGCGTTTGTATCATTTCTGCCAAAATTTGGGAAACTATATTTTGGTCTTTCTACCCATTTGGCAAGCCCCGAAACACCAAAATTAATTCCTGCTTCAACCAACAATTCTTATATAACGCTTTATATAATTAGTTTCGCTTTCCCCCACGTCATTAAGTGTCCGTCAAATGATCAACCATTATTAACTCTGATTGGCTGGCTCACACACCTATAAATTCTAACTGTACGGATATTTCAGCCCAGAAACCTTCGGGAGATGAATAAAAGCCATTTACCTTTTCAAAAACTCTTTGTTTTCTTTAGGGCTACGGTTTTGCTTACTGCATCCAAGAAAATGTAGAATCCTTCCCATAAGGGGATTTCACGCAGCAGGGCACATCTCAACTTATGACAATTCTGGTTTTAGTTTCAAGCAGAAGGGCATTTTATTGTTTGCTTATTGGCTGTTGTAAACATGACAATGAACAGGATGGGCGTTTTAGTAGTTCATTAAGTTGAGCGAAATTGCTCTATTGCGATTTGCTAAATTGTAAATTTCTTTCTTTCTCCACCCACTCACACACAAACACACACATACACGCACATACACTATATTAAAATTATGAATTCTATCAAGTCTAATATATTGTAAAAAAGAAGAAAAATTCCGTGCTATCGAATTCAGACAAGGTAATAATTTTAACTCTTTTCATCCGAACACTTCAATTGTGGACTGTGCCGTATGAAACAGAAAATAAAACTGTACTTAAAATATAAAAGAAAAGGTTAAACTAAAACATTACAAAAAAATTCCTACAGATATTTTTTTCTTGAATTCTTTTTACCTTAGTGGTGTGCTGACTTTTAACTGCTTCCACCCAAATCCCCCTCACACGGAATAAAAAGGGAAAAAATAATATACATAAAAGTATAACCTCTTACATTTCGCAAAAACGGCCTGGGGCGAATACATACTGGAAGGGAAAAAATCTCCGGGAAATTTCCATAAAAACTTACTTACCGGAGAAATAGCTGGGAACTCCGGCATCTGTTTAAATGGTACTACCCTATCTCTTTCCTTACACTTATTTTTTGTATATTTCTGCCCATTATGAGCATTTTACCCTTTTTGTTTTCTTTTTCAAAATTTTTATTCTCTCGCTTTCATGACCTTATGCTAATACCCGATACAACGCTTTTTCGCTTATTGGAAAAGCGTTTATAGTTTGTCCGTTATTTTTTTTCCTTTTATAACTGCCACTACATAAAAACATTACTCGTCTTTCGATCCTTTTATCTCCCTTGCAGAGTGTTTTTACAACCTTGTACTTTATGGCAAACCCAACATCCCAGTTTTATATCCACCGTTTTTACAGCTGTGATATATATTATAGGAGTGGGTGGGAGGAACCCATAAATTTAGTGTTTAATAATTTACTCCTAATATGGCGGTGCCAGTACCTAGGGCGTAGAGTCGACATATTTTTCTACCGCTTCACCATTTTCCGCTTTAAAAGCACGTCGTAAAGATGAAAATAAATACAAAATATTAAAAACGCTTATGTCCATAAAATTAAAAGAGAAACCTATTGGTCGAGAGATTTCGTGACGTCAGATTGGCGGGAAAATTCTTGGGGGGTCATAAAAAGAGTTATTAGACATGATAAAAAGTTCTGAAGATGTTTATTGGTTGTCGTGTCATACTCTTTCGTCACACAATAAAAAGAAATAAACGAATTTCTTATATTTCTCCCCTGCCCTGTTCGTTTTTTTGTTTTTTTTTTAACTAAAGAGGAAAAAATTTTTTATTGCAGGGACAATAAAAAGTGTGTCATGGACGATAAAAGATCGAGGAAAGATTTAAAATGCGATAGAATTATTTTTTACTGATAGAAAAAAAATTTGTTTTTTAAATGTTATGTTGTAAAAGCGTAAAAAGTGAGAAGCAAGGGGGGTTTCCGGGTGGCGAATTTCATAGGCGTACATGGATCTTGCAACCAAGAGAGGTAATAACCCCAATGGACATTGAGATGTGCCGTAGAAGTGAATGTTTGTCTCTTATTTTTTATGTAAGGCTAACTTATAGTAATGTTCGTTTTAGATTTTCATACTTCAAAATCCGTTGTAACTGTTCACAGTGTAACGATCCGTTACATGACCCGAACAAAAGAAGAACGGATGGTGACCTTTCGCAGTGAACAATTATAGTTAGCGGTAAGTAGACACGCGGGGTCCGGACAAAGTCGTTTGTGTACTAGGTCTCACACAAAGCCGAGGCAGTCGCTGAAGCGGATGTAAATTAAGAACTGTCAGTACGCCGAAAGCAGTATGTCTACACATTTATGATGTCTACTGCCGTCAAAAGACTCGGATAATAATTATAAATCGAGTAACGGTGAAGGCCACATATGGGCCCAATTACCGGTGCCGCTCATTAATTTAAGTTGTTTGGGTCTGTTGACTCAAAGACGAATGAATATATATATATATATATATATATATATATATATATATATATATATATATATATATATATATATATATATATATATATATATATATATATATATATATATATATACGGTATCATTTTTCATGACTGCAACCCCCTATCGAGAAGTCAGTCTCATTACATATATATATATATATATATATATATATATATATATATATATATATATATATATATATATATATATGATCTTTGTGTGTGCCTGCATGTAATAAATTTATATACATTTTTCGTAATTTATCTATATAGTACATTGTATTATAACTTTGAACCCTCCCCGAAAAAAAAATCTGACTATGTAACATGTAGAAAGCGTATTCTTTTAGGGTAGTATGAGTTCTACAATATAAGAAGCTGAACGATCTAACCATTTGAATCTCCGCAAGATTGTACGAATGACCCAATGACGAAAATAAACATATATAATATATTTGGAGCCCCCTACCCTCTGAAGCTGAACGATCTAACCATTTGAATCTCCGCAAGATTGTACGAATGACCCAATGACGAAAATAAACATATATAATATATTTGGAGCCCCCTCGGCGAGAAGCTCCCTCTGAAAGAGGCATTTATTGAGCTAAGATAACGACATGCTCTTTCAAAGGCAGAAGACAGGGGGAAAACATATGTTACAGGGTTGGACCTCAGAGAGAGATGCGAACTCGAAATCTTTCCCAGAGAAAGTAGCTTAGTCAGCGCTTTCAACAGTAAAATGGAACTTAGATCATTGAAAAGTGAACCGGGAACAGCTGGAAACTAGGGATAGGGTGCAGAAAGTTTTCATTTATTGCAGAGAAAGATTTGAGAAGTGGGTTGGAAGAATTTTAAATCAAGAGCACTCCTTTAATTAAGATATTTTGTGGCTGGGAAAATAGATTTGAAGGAAAAAGAATCAGAAAAAGGAGAATTTTTAAGAGATATTAAAATGCAAAAATTTTGATATTTTACATATATATACGTATGTGTGCGTGTTTGTGTACATACTTCGTGTAGTTTGAAATAAATTTAAACCTTTAACGTGTAAGCTAGTGTTAACTCAAGCGCGCTAAACTGGCCAAACTGTGAACACTCGAGATAATTCGAGTGGCGTTGTATTGTAGATACTGCGCTGTGCGTTGTGCTAAAAGAGATAGCAAAGGAAACAGGAAAAGAAAATAGAGTCATTACATGTGTAATAGATGCAGTGTTGGGCTATGTGCTGCACCTTGTTTCGAAATATATCACACAAAAGAAAATTCTGATTAATTTTTTAAATACTAATATTGTTATTATTTATGTTTTATAAGTATAAAGAAGTAATTTTACTGATAATAATATTTATTATGAAATGGAAATTAGAAAAGAAAGATAAAAAAAGTCAATGTGCTTGTAATATTACAATATTCGACTATTTTCTGCAATGTTATCATAATCCAAAATTGCAATAAAAATTTTGATTATTTTTTTATTTTTGTAATTTTTTTGGCAAGACAACTTTCTAAATTGCATTTTTTACATTGAAAAAAAAAATTTTTTTGGCCAGACTTTTTGAAAAGAAAACTGTTCATTTAGGGGTTAATGAATTCTTTTTTACCTTAAAGCAAATTATTGCTATTTAACTTTCATAAGCGGAAACATTTTCGGTTGTATGTTCATTATACCGAAAAAAATAATAAAAAAAACCTCTGACATCTGTTGTCATTTAAAACGCAATATCATGATTTATCAAAATCATGATTTATACCTCTAAATCCCCTCTTCTAAGAGTCGAACTAGTATAACAGCTCTAACAGAGAGCGGGGGGAGGGGGTTATCGTTCACTCTATTTAACAAGGCCTATCACCACCTCATAATAATAAGCGAGGCAAGCCTTCACACCCTTTTTTCACACCTCTGCTTTTCTTCGAGGGGGGCGGGGTAGTGACTTTCGTTCTATTCGCACTCTGCACCTTGCAACAAAAGCCCCGGCGACAGATGTCGGCTGACGACAAAGGCCCTGGCATGGGCTGGCGGGGTTTCCAGCCCGGGCCCTCGTGACGGTTTAGAGGACTATTTAGAAAACATTACCACCTTTCGTTACCTTTTTAGCAGCTCGACCCGTGATCCCGGGGTTCTGGAGCAGGTTAAGGGAGGGGGGAGGGAAAGTTATTTTCCATAATGGTGAAGCCGTGACTAACGCGGGATGGCCGCAGCTGGGTTGCCATACCTTGGCCCCTTATCACTCCGGCTGAACTTATTTCATGATAAAACCAAGCGCAGAAGTGCTTGAAGGTTTAAATCCCAATGATCTCGCGGTATTTAGCAAAGAAATCCTCTTACAGGATTCATCAGATATGTGATCAACAACTGCTAGATGAGCACATGCTACTACAATGGATTCCCTTTCATGTGATCAGTTTGGGACGCCATGATTTTGATTACAATAACCGTTTGATAACAATAAACGATATGCAAAATTAGATAAATTTACCCCCTCCCATTTTAATTCACACACACTAAATTTCAAAATAAAATAAAAAAACTCATCTTATATTTATGTACGACATATTATCCTTTAAAACATAAGGATTATATACAAAATTTAAAAAAAATTGATCCATTGTTGACTGTCTACCATTTTTTCTAAGAAGCTCATTGATAAATTGTTCGTCATCATGTTTTTTTTTAAAAGTCATCGGAGCGGTGTTCTACTCCACGGTTCGACACTTTCAATACAATTCAGAGGCTGAGAAATGTTTAACTGCACTGCAGCATTGATCTGACTTATTTTTGGTAATCTGTGAACAAGGCATAAAATGGGAATACGCTCCTTCTCAGTTCCTATAAGAATGTATTACCTTCTGCTTATCTGACAACTACTAACCACCAGCACGGTGTGCGTCTTTTTGAAAAATTCCAGGAACGTGTAATACTCCACCCCTTTGATCATTCCCTATTTCCATAGGTGGAAGAGGGAGAATTCCCGTTAAATTAAAACAGCAACGAAGGAAAAGTAAAGGTTGGGTTCCTTCTGAATAGATTGCGAATATTCCTTTTCCAGTTAAAATGAAGTTCGAATGACTTAACCGATGTCACTATCCCAAAAAGCGATAATTTTAATATACAGATGAATAGAGGGGGGTGGGGCAGTGAGTCTCCTCAGCAGTGCTACGGCGCAGCTCTGGGGATGAGCCTCAGGGTGTTGTACTACGGTACCTCACCTAGGACAGCTATCAGCCTCCTCGTGGCGCCCCCTGGTAACTAGGAGTGTCCCTCCTAGGTCAATGATAGCCGTCTGCAACCTCAAGGGGTATACCTCCTTTAGGTATACTCGGGTGTCACGAACCCGGGGTTTCCTGAGTGATCTTTTTCTTCAGACTTCCCTGGTAGTCACGAACTTACTTTGTAGTATTGTTCCTTACTGGGGTCGTCAACATTATTCTCGAACCATGACGGAACTCTCGTAGGCCAGCAACACCTTGTGGTGTGGTGGTTACCGTCGTGGCGATCGGTTATCAGTTTTTCCGTATGGCTTCGGCCGGGTCGGGGTACGAATACACTTACAAATGAATAGAGAAAATCGGGATCCAGTGATTTCGATAACAATAAGCGATTGATAAAAATAACCTCGATCACATTAAGAAGAGTCCACTGTATTTTAATTGTTATTGGCTAAGACTTGGAGTAGTGACGTCACAACAAGGGAACTGCAAATCACCATCACTAAAGAATCATAGTCACCATCACCAGTTATAGTAGAAAAAAATATATAATTAAGCTTTAATCCCTGTAGGGACTCTTTTGTATAGCAGATTCTTGTGCAGTCGGACTTTTATATTTTGAATAGCGCATTAGTATACATTTACACAACATAAAAGCAATATAATTAGGTTATATAATAGCACTTGTTTGGAATGCAGAGTATGTATTATATAATATTTAAGCTGTATGTATATGCTTTTATAGTTGCATTATATCATAGCACTTATTTGTAACTAGCATATAGCCCGTCATATGATGGGATCAGTAAAATTTTTAATTTTTCAGAATTGTAAAGTATCCTATAAGGCTGGTTAAAAATAGTCTGTTTTTTGGCTGCAAATTATTTGATACACGCTCAATAATTTGTTTATCTTCATACTCCTCTTAAGTCTCCCGACACTGTGAATGCAGTTTAGAATTACGCTGAAATCATTTAGAGAGACAATTCAAAATTTTCTTAGCTATGTCGAAATGATCGTTAACTTCTTCCATATTTTTTTTCCACGGTACTTAATGGAAGTAAAAGAATTAAACTATCGTTTCCACTACACCCAGGAGGTAGATAGAATGTGTTGTTAATACCAGTGATAGAATTTTCATTGCAACAAAAGATAATCCATGATTCAATTTAAAATTGGGAAGGACTTAACTATCATTTCGTCCGTCCTATATCATTCCGAGCGGGCATCCCCTCCTCTGCTGTTGGCGAAGGCAGGGGGGGGAATACCCCCACCCTCTTGGTCAGACTTTGGCCTCCCTGCGAAAATGTTCCTCTTCTCTGAAGATGGCTCGGGCGGTATCCTTGCCCCCCCCCCTAGTGAACTTTCACCTCCCTGGGTAGTACCTCTTCTACCCTCTTTTGCTGAGTCCGTCTTCGGCAGCCGTAAAAATGCAGTTGTCCATGTAACACAAACACGAGTCTTGAGTCTAGTATTACAAACACAGAATTATAAATGCAGTTAAGCTTTTTAAAATACATGTTATAATCGCAAAAAAAAAGAAACATCGATTTATGATTTATTTTGACAAAAGTATATCACCAATTCAAAGAAACCGCCACGAGATTATTAAGTCCCCTTTGTTATGGCCGCACCATTGTCAAAACTTCGTGTCATAGCGACTCCCATTACGGTCGTCTGTAACTTCCATCCATTAAACCCAATCTAATTGCGAATGACCGTGCAAACATCGGAGGGTGTCCCCACCCCAACACATATCTTCTCTTCCTCCTGCATTATTTAACAGGATGTCCATACTGCATCGCATTGTCAGCTCCAGATTGATAATTTCCTCGAAACACGACGATCAAGAACTCAAAAAACATAAAAGAAGAAGTCCAAATATATGCCCGCACGCCACGACAACACGCATGCCTGTAATTGACTCAAATGGATGTACTTACATTAAACCTAACATATTCGCTGCTTGCAAGAAGTAATCAGACATACGAGAAACGCTGTACAAATAAAGGAAGCGATAAATTTAAATGATGTTTGACCCGGTAATTTGGGGTTAGAACGAAGTTGAGAGGACATAGTAGCTTTTCAGTGGAAATTCTTCGTTATAATAGACTTTTCTGATTTCTTTTATGGTATCCGTCTACATTAAAAACGTCATTTAAAAAAAAATCATACCTTTTTTATTTCTCTATTGTTAAATTTCAACTTTTAGGCTTCAAAATCTGTTTTTGTTTTGCCTCCACGGCATTTTAAAGAAAAGTTACAGCTGTCAAAACAAAACGGAAGTAGCGACTTCGGAACCTTAAATTGTGAATTTAAAGCCTTTTAAAGAGTATTTTTTGAACAAAACTTTTTAAATTTTCATGAAGATTAGTTTAAACATTTTTCTAGTATTTTTAATAATTAGCAACTTGGCAATGAGAAAGTTTTGAAGAAAGAAAGTGTGGGGAATTTGAAACATGTATTTTAAATTTTTAATAGTTAAAGTTGCTTTCGTAAACTTCAAATGTGTTTTTCTCAGAACGGTATTTTTAATAAAATATTGAAACTTAAAATGTGATTTTTTAAAAAGTTCTTAAAATATTTTGTTGAAAATTATTATGAGTGCTTTTGATAGCATTTACTAGTGAATGACTTAAAAGCTTTAAATTTGGATCATTTTTAATGATGTTACACTGTTTTTATGATGTTTAATGATGTTTTAATGATGATAGTTAGATATAAAGGTAAAGAAAATCATTAAAAATTTTATCTGTATGATTTTGAAGTAACAAAATGTTTTACCAAATGCAAATTAAACAAAGATTTTAGGGGATTCACTAGTCCAGTGTATAAGAAATGTATTGTATAAAAAAATATTGAAATAATTTAATTTTCTAAAAAATTAGACCTTTTGAAAAAACTCGATTTTTTTACTAATATTTCTTCATTTATTAGAAATTTTATAAAATCTTCTCCAAGAATAAATTTTTTAAGTGCAATTCTCTATGACAATATAAAAAATAAATCTAAAAATGTAAAAACATGAACTAGTTTCTACGTACAAATTAAAAAGTTCTCCGATCGTAGACGGATACCTTAAATAAAAAAGTGTTGATCATTTTAGAATACAAATTTTGCATATATTTCAATAACATGCTAACTTTTTATGCGTTATATCAGTTTAAGTAATTTGAAAAATAGTAAATCTTCATTTTTCGATTTTTAAGGGTTTTTTTTTTATATTGAACTGATTTATTAACACACTGTATTCGGGACACGTACTAGTACGTTTTCTGACGATTGATACTTGAACGCGGGTCACGTACTAATACGGGTTAATGTAACAACATGGTTTGTTTGTGGGTACAAAAATAATGGTATAGACAGGAAAACGAAGCCGAATGTTCTTATCTACTACATAAATTCTGGAAAATTTTAGACAAAAACTAGTTTTTACATCAGTCGATGCTGAATCACAGAACGGGAAAAAATTAAAACTATATACTACTATTTCTATTTGGTTTTTCATATTTACGATACTATTATAAATTTATCTACTAAAAATATATCTTTTGTTTACAAAAATCTTATGGTTGTTATTTATATATTTCTACTTATATATTTGTTTATATAATTCAACATAAAATACGAAAAGTTGATTAAAAAATGAAATAATTTTCGATCTATTGAGATTTAACTGAATAATTAAATTGACGGTCCAATTTCGCTGCGAAATAGATCCAAACACAATGTGTTAAAAACGGTGTTTTAGAAAGAAATTCCCGCCAAATTATTAATCTACAGTCGAAGCAAAAGACTCTTGTTTAAATTAAAACACTACCACGTACGATAAGACGTATGATAAGAGCTTCCATATACATTGCAATGCATACATTAAAATTATTTGGAAGGTACCAGACTTCACGGAACCTCCCCCCCCCCCATAAACGCGTACTTGGCTACTCCATATAAGCAACCGAACAATGTCCGAATGGTAGAGCACTGCCTTTCGGTACCGGAGTTCGCGGGTTCGAATCCTGCTTCTGCTATGGATGTTCGTAGCCGTTTGGAATCGGCTTTGAGAAGTAGGTCTCGTATAGCCAAACAGTAGACTGTAGCTCTCCAAACAAAATCAAACCAAACTAAATTCCATATAAGCAAAACTAAAAACCGCATAAATGAATATTATGAATATTTAAAATTTAGTATTATTACTAACATCTTTTAGAATATATCGTTCGGGAACACAAGTGTGAACTTAATATTTCCTGACTGATATTCTACTGATGCACACTTTCTTTAGAAAACTGCATCCAGAAATAAACTGGTAAACACTTCTCCTAAACGTGGTTAAATGCAGTTGGAATTTGTATATTCCGTAGACATATATCGCAGTTTCTTTAATGTTTTGCATCATTGAACAGTCCCTTGTATATTTAAACGGTAGTTTCCGCTGAATAAATAAACTCACCCGGGAACAAAGTAAAGGAAGAACCCGAGAGAAAGTGATTAATATGCACTAACAGTTAATCGAGAGTTAACCAAACCAAGAATAGTAATAAAAGCTCCATTACTTCCAATTGCGAACAAACCAACGAAACATTTATAATCAAATTCTACTGTTAGCTGGAGTAATTCGGATAAACTAGCGAAAAACGTCATGTTCAATAAAGGACACTGAATTAAATTATGTTAAATATTAATATATAGTTCTTATTTGTTTGGGACTATTAGAATAAATATTTTCTACAGTAAAGAGTGACTAATGTTATACAAAAGTTTACATGTAGATTTCCAGTATGTTTCTTAGACATTATTTAAGCATAAACAAGCACATATTTAGAGGGGGGGTCCAGAGGTTTACCCCCTCCCAAAATAAATCCAATATATGCATTACAAGATTTTTTTAACTTGTAAAAATTTGTGTACATAATTAGTTATTACTGCGAGTGTTGTAGGATTGTTTTCAAACAAGAAAATATTAAAAACTTATTTTGCGTTAGAATTAGCCACAAGAGGTTTAAAAATTTAGAATTATTTTTGGCACATATAGGCATGACTATAAATGCAGATGAAGGTATAAACAGGATTCGGTTTGAAGCATTACGTGCTGCTATTCGGAACAAGAGGTCTAGAGACCGGGACCTACTGCTTAAAGCCGATTTCAAACGGCTATAAACATACATTCCACAGTGAGATACGAACCCGGTATCAAAAAGTTGGTCATAAAAGCTAGAAGAATTAATTTGCTATTATAAAATGGTAGTGATTATTCCATTCTGCTTTTGAATTTTGATGTCATACGAGATAAGTAATTTTTTTAAACAAAATATAAAAAAGATGTGTTCTAAGTTTTTTCTCAATAAATTCTTTATTTTCCAGTTATTTCTAAAATTAATTTAGTGTAAATTAGTCTGGTAAATACGATTATTAAATTCTCTTTTGGAATTTTGATGTCATTTAAGATAAATAATTTTGTGTCACAAAATATAATAAAAATGTGTTCTAATTCTTTCTCAATAATTTCTTTATTTTCCAAGTTATTTCTAAAATTAATTTAGTGTATATTAGTCTGGTAAATACGATTATTCCATTCTCTTTTGGAATTTTGATGTCATACAAGATAAATAATTTTGTGTCACAAAATATAAAAAAAGATGTGTTCTAATTCTTTCTCAATAAATTCTTTATTTCCCAAGTTATTTCTAAAATTAATTTAGTGTAAATTAGTCTGGTAAATACGATTATTCCATTCTCTTTTGGAATTTTGATGTCATACAAGATAAATAATTTTGTGTCACAAAACATAAAAAAGATGTGTTCTAATTCTTTCTCAATAATTTCTTTATTTTCCAAGTTATTTCTAAAATTAATTTAGTATTCCATATTTACGTTTTATTAATTCATTTAAAGATTATAAAACTATACCACTAATAAAAAATTTTAATTCCTAGTTAAAAAAAATTTCAGTTGATCCATCCTTCTATTACATTCGTCGTTAATCATTAAATCTTCACCCACCTTAGTATAGGATACCTTTAAATTTAATATGATTAATTTGCCATGAACTACAATTAATTAAAACAACTTGAGGCATCTAAGAATTAACAAGTTCATTTATTCGTAGGAAGGGTGAAATTTTTTGTACGATTTATCAAAAAGATAACTTCTTTTCAAGCACAACCTTGTTTGAGTTTTAATCAATCTTTTAAAATGTAAATCATTTTTAAAGAATAATTTTGGCTGTATTTAGCTATTTTGATTTATTATTTTCTATAATTTTATAACTACGGTATACATAATACGAGGGTCCCTCTGAAATTTTTGAGATACAGCTAGGTTTTTAAAGTTGTACTTACAAAATTTTAGGTGTGTTCAAAGTATTCTCCTCCAGCATCAATGCAATTTTGTAGACGAATGTTCCCCAGATTAAATGCCTCAAGCCATTCATGTCTTGGAATAGATGAAAAAGGCTTTTATAGCCACATCAAGCTCTTCTTCTGGATAAAAACGACGTCCACGTAAGTTCTTATTTAGATTAAAGAATAACAAAAAGTTCCTCATAGCTAAATCATTTGAATACGGCCGATGCTCTATCACTTTAATTTGTTATTGTTTAAGAAACTCAACTATTAACCCTTTAACAAACGGTGGTTTTGCAGCGAATCCACCTGTTAAAAGTTTCTTTTTTCTACTTTTTAAAGACATATGAATGATTTTTTGAAAGTTTCTATATTTATGACATTTCAAACTTACAGCAGATAAAAACAATACACTTAATTCATTTTTCCGTTTAAAATATGAATTTTTAAACTTGCTTTACCCAGAAAATTCAGAAATTCGATTTATCTTCCTGGTGACCCCAAATACCTATATTATTCAAATAACACTTAAAAACTGTTTAGCTATTTTTATATTCTATAATTTTAATGATAATTATTCATTGCACTCCCACATTAATAAAAATTTAAAAGGTGTTATCTTCACACGTTACAAAGGGATGATTTTGCATTTAAACCAGGCCTCTAACATTTCTTCCTCCCAATAAAATGCACATTTTTTTTCACATATTTTACATTTATAATGTTCATAGGTAACATTTATAAACTAATTTTATTAAATCCTAAAAAAATTATATTAATGTCCTTCAAAGGTTAATACGGTTGTATGTGAAGATGCACTGCATCACAAAATTGGCTCATTTGCGTTGCCCTGATGTGGATGGTTTAAGCCGGAGCAGGGTTTTACCATTTTTACGTTGCCCGAAGTGTGTTCGGGAGTAAAGGCAAGGTGTTAAATAATATCAAAAACTGTAAAACTAAGAAAAAAGCAATGCAAAACACTGACAGAAATTCCCGAACTGAGTTCGAGAATCAAAGGCAAGGAGTGAAATGTATCTGATATTTAAAAAATAAAACTGAAAATTTGAGTTTTTTAAATAGTACTTTTCATGCTATAAAATAAAATATATTTAGAAAAATTTACATAATTTTACATAATAAAAAATATAATTGGTTCTATTTAATGATAAAAATTAGCTTCTAATTTATATTCTTCAAATCTTATTTCACAGGTAAGTGGATGTCTAAATTATTTTTCACTTGGTGTGTATATTTTGTGTTTAAGTATTTCTTCAAATGACAAAACAAAATATTTTTTATAATGTTAATCACTTATTAATGAGATAGGAAAGATTTCATTCTAAATAAAGCAGAACTTTTTTGTTTTATGTAAAATGGGATGTTACTGTCTCGTTTCAAATGAAATGAAAGTGGTAATCTTTATGATTTACCTCACTCTTCATTGTTCCCGATCAGTAAACAAAAATTGAAAAAAAACTATTTTTAAAGCACTTCTTTCAAAAAATATCCCATCATATATTTTCAATTGAATCCGCTTCAAAGTAATTTCGTTCGTATTATTTTAAGACGAAAAATGAGCTTTGAAAATAAAAGTTTTTATATGAAAAAGTTTGTTAACAAACATCGATTTGATAGACTTCCATATGATATACTTAAGTGTGCATGCCTCGTTGATATTTCTAAAAAATAGCAACAATTTCTTTTGTAATTGTTGATCAAAATAAGCAGTGCCTCAGTCGTTTTCTTAGAAAGTGGTCTAAGTGTAATTTATAGCATACGGGGATAGTTAAGGGTTTGTATTTGGATACTTTGAAAAATAGCATATGCTAATATGCTCATCTTATATTAAATTCATCTAAGTTTAAATTACGATTGTTTTTTATAGCATTTGTTAAAAGGTAGTAGTGCAATTATGCAGAATAATATTTGAGCTAAATGTTTCCAGGTAGCAGAAATATATTGGCCAATGTCCTACAAATGTTCGTCAATATTTTGAAGGAGTCAATATATTCGTCAATAGTTCGTCAATATACTCAGACGTCAGTTTTCTAGCATCTACCTATATAGATCGACATAAGGTAAAATTAAAATTGCTTAGAAGAAAGTATTTAACACATTGTATGTGGGACACGTACTAGTACGTTTTCTGACGATTGATACATGAGCACGGGTCACGTACTAGTACGGGTTAATGCAACAAGATAGTTTGTTTGTGGGTACAAAAATAACGGTATATACAGGAAAACGAAGCCGAATGTTCTTGTTTCGTACATAAAATCTGAAAAATATTAGACAAATAAAAACTAGTTCTTACTAGTTTATCAGTCGATGATGAACCACTGAATGGGAAGGTTGATTTAAAAAATCAATTTAAATTTAAAATTAACATTCTATTTATCCTTGTGAAAATATTATATGCATGTATATATATATATATATATATATATATATATATATATATATATATATATATATATATATATATATATATATATTTGTTTATTTCTCTAGTTATATATTTGTTCATGTATTTTAATATAAAGTGCGAAAAGTTGGTTAAAAAATTAAATAATTTCCGATCTATTGAGATTTAACTGAATAACTAAATTTACGAGCAAAACGCCCGATACGATTCCGCCGCGAAATGTACCAGCACACAATGTGTTAAAGTAATTGTTTATATTGTTTATAAGAAATGTATTATTCTAAAGAATACAGCTTAACCCTTTAACGTGCATGCCCGAGTTAACTTGATAGCTCTAAACTGGCCAAACTGTGCACACTCGAGATAATTCGAGAGGCTTTGTACTTTATGTTGCTATAATTTTTCACACTTGAATGCAATCGAGAATTCAAAATAACAATGTAAAGGCAAAATAAAAAAAACAATCGTTTTATTGATAGTTATCAATGTGCTTGTAATGTTGCAATATTCGACTATTTTCTGCAATGTTATTAAAATTCAAAATTGGCAAGACAACACTCTAAATTGTGTTTTTTACACTAAAAAATTGATTTTTTTGGCCGGCCTTTTTTAAAAAAACTGTGCATTAAGGGGTTAATAAATGTACCAGTTTTTACAAAATTATCTTCTTCGAATGTTTTTGTCTATTGCTAACCACGCTATATAAATGATATTATTTTAATAATATTCAGTGATACTATCGATATCAATAAAAAACAAATATCATTTTCTAACATCAAACTATATCTCTAGGCATTCAGCTGAATACATAAGCTGTATGTGAACGGAAGTGAATAGATTTACCATTTCACAATTACGTCCGAGGTCACATGACGAAAACTACGACTAAACGTAATTATAGTGATAGTTACCCCAACAACAAGTGTATGAATTTGTTCGCTTGGCAAACTTACCACGTGTCGAACATTAAATTTCAAAAAATAATATTAAGGAATATCGGTGAATATTTATGAACATTGCTAAATATCAAAATATGTATGTTATTTATATCAAAATGTGTTATTCTGGGATACCAGGAAAATATTGAGCGATATTGTTAAATATGAATAATATATTCCTGGTCATTGGATAATATTAATAAACATTTCTAAATATCAAAAAATTATATTCATGGTTATAGTGGAATATTGACAAACACTGCGAAATATCAAAAAAATGATATTCATAGGTATCGGGTTAATATTGACGAACACTGCTAAATTTAAAAAAAAAATGATATTCGGGAATATCAGAGAAAAACTTACCATCATTGGTAAATTAAAAAAAAATTATATTCATGGATATCGGGGATATATTGACCAACATTGCTAAATATAAAAAATATATATTCATGGTTATCGGAGAATATTGCTCAATATTGCTAAATATCAAATATGATATTCACGGTTATCGTGGAATATTTACCAATACTGTTATATATCAAAAAATGATATTAAAAGATATCGGGGAAATATTGACAAACATTCATAAATATCAAAAAATGATATTCATAAATATCGGGTTAATATTGATCAACAATGCTAAATTAAAAATATGATATTCAGGGATATCGGAAATATGATTACCAACACTGCTAAATATAAAAAATATATTCTTGGTTATTCGATAATATTACTCAACATTGTTAAATATCAAAAATGATATTCACGGTTATCGTAGAATATTGACCAATCTGCTAAAGATAAAAAAATGGTATTGAGAGACATAGGGGAAATATTGATAAACGCTGCTAAATATCAAAAAATGATATTCATAGATATCGGGTTAATATTGACCAACACTGCTAAGTTAAAATAAACGATATTTAGGGATATCAGAGAAAAACTGACCTTCATTGGTAAATAAAAAAATGATATTCTTGGATTCGGGGATATATTGACCAACATTGCTAAATCTAAGGATATATTTAGGATTATTGGAGAATATTGCTCAACATTGCTAAATATCAAAAATGATATTCACGGTTATCGTACAATATTGATAAACATTGCTAAATATCAAAACATATTTAGGGATATCGGGGAAATATTGACCAACATTGGTAAATATCAAAAAATAATATTCAGGATAATCATTCGGTGGAGGAGATCTATTTGATATTGACCAATATTAGCGTGTTACCTGGGTTATGTATTTGTGGTCTTTAAGCTATTTTCAAGGTAATTATACTTTTAATGTTATTACTTGTAATGTTATAACTACGTATGTTTGTATCATCAAAAGGATGAAAAATTTGAATTTTTTTTTTTGTATAACTGCTTAAAATATAAAATATTCGTAGTAAATTGCATTCTTTGTCAGTATTAACTAGCTTTTTGTGAAAAAATGGACTTACACCAATTTCAAAGAAATCGGCTCATACTGCAGAATTCATTATAGGAACTTTTAACAAAAAAAATATAATAGTTTTGAAGAATACTGAATATACTATTTTAAAAAATTAGAAAACTTTTAGTCTGCTATAAAATGAAACTCCTGAAAAATAATGATTCCAATCAATGCCCGATTTAATGACTCATATTTTTTCAAGACAAATAGAACCCTTTCACAAGGGCAGTCCATTTTCCTTAGAACGAAATACAGAAAATCTACGTGGAAAAAAATTTAATGTTTTTCACAGCAAACAACACATTTTTACGAGTTTGCATTTCCATACGTTATTTGGGTAAACAATCGATGTTCTGTAAACAACAAAAAAAAAATTATTTTTTTCCTTTACAAAAAATGGAATTTCATAGAATTGCTTCTCCATTTTTAGTATCTCATTGTAATATTCGAAGCTGGTTCCGAAATGAAGGGACGTAAACATATTTAAAGGTTCATTTCATTACGTAATAAAGCATTCAATCAAACTCGAGGCTGATTCCGAAAACACAGCAAGCAAAAACTACGTAAACAACATTTCTCGTATTAATGCATTATTCTATTTCGGAGCGAAACTCCATCTAAAGTTGATCGGCCTCCTAGAAATGGAAGCTTTTAAAAGAGACGAACTCAAAAAGAAAAGAAAAAGCGTGAAAGTAGTTTCCTCTAAAGCAGAAATATATTTAATCAAGAGTGAACGTTCTTACAAGAGGAAAAGCTAACAACAACAAAAAAAGAGAAAATTCAAGTTTGATAAATCACTTAAGAGTGAATTTTTGACGTGGAAAGCGGAATTTTCGAAATAGATGGAGACCGCCATTTTATGTTATTGCGTTCCTTGGAATATTTAATTAAGTATTTATGTAAAGTATTCTTAATGGATACTCTTTGAATTAAGATTCATGATTCTAGTTTGAATGATAAATTACTTCTTAAAAAAACAAAACAGAAAAGATGAAAATTCATCTGGTGAATGGAGGCTATTCAGCCGATGAAAAATTGGTGTTAACTGCCATTTAGAACTGGCACTGAATCATGCTTTACCAGAATTATGTTTAAATAATTTTATTTTAAATTCTCTCACAATTTCATTTTCTTTCTTAATATATTTAGAACGCGATAATTTGCAATTTAGAGTAACTCAAGATTTATTCATCGGAATCATTCGTGGAATTAATTCCCACTTTCCCTTTGAAATATTAGTAACAGTAAATGGTCTTTAATAAACAAGTTTAAACTTACATAAATTGCTATTGTTTTGTTCGAAAAGCGATGCATTCTTAACACTTGGCATGCGGGTATACTTCAAATCCAACTCACGCGTGCAGCAGACGTTTTTTCGTGAATGGAGCGAAAGTTGAGTTATTCAGAAAAATCGCAGTCAAACACTACTTTGTTTTTAGGAACAAAACTTCTTTTATTTTACACTTTAATATATACTGTATTATTATTTAACAAAACAAAAACAATATTTTTCTGAAATCACAAAAATAAACGATTTTTAAAATGAAAGTCCGATCATCTGTCAGCGCCTATTTCTTCATCACTATCTTTGTCATAACGGCTCATTTTATCAATTTTGTATTCAACAATAAAAAAAAACCAAGCTTCAAATTGACAAAACACGACTCGCACGTTCTGGAGCTAGGAATTCTATGGAAGACGAAATAACGCAACAAAAGACCGAGTCACTCGACAATCCTAACTTGTGGAAAGAAAAAATGCAAAGCTTTGCATAGCAAGGCAAACAACACGCCTATAATGTCACACATACATATAATTATACGTATTTAGAAGATTTGTGGTGGTTAGCGGGTATCCACCACAAATCTACTAAATACGTATTTTTACTTGACCCGCGCTCCAGTGACAGACTTCAAAAAACATAAAAAATACGTTATCCACACACGAAGTGTTAATTAAAACTTAAACGGCTTTGTTAGAATGTACACAATGAAAGAAAATGTTTCATTGCCTTTTTTTAACAGTTCCTTTTTTTAACTGCTTTGAATTTTAGAGCATTACTTTCATTTACTTGAGTTAATACAAAAGAAATAATTTAGTTGCGAATCTATTAAAAGGAAATTCAAGGAATAAATAAGACCAAATTTGCATTCTGGGAAACATATCTTTAATTTTTGGTAGTAATAGAAGGCGAATAATTATTCTCTGCTATATTGAGGAAAAATATAACCTGTATGATTGCTCGAGAATTTTCAAAATCAAACTTAGTTCTGCTTGAATTTTTTTTACATTTATAAACATTAACTATATGAGAAGAAGCAAATAGCATTTTTGCTCCTCATATATTCATAAAAAATTGAATTAATTTCCTTTTATATTTTAAGTATTAAAGATTTTTTTCAAATGATCTGAATTTGCTTTCAATAACATTTTAATATAAAGTCCACCAACATTTTTGTAGTCTTTTTATTATGTTGCACCATATAGCTAAGACAACATCCCTCCATATGAGTGGACAAAAGAATTACATCCAAAATTTATACGGATATCAAACCTAAACCTATTGGGTGCAATCACAATACGCTAACCACTGTACAATCTAGGAGTCACACTAACAGTATAAATACATACATTTTTAAAAACAATAAGTTGCAAAAAATCACAAATCTTGTGAAAAATTACCACCTACAAACTTTAAGAGCCGCGTTTAGTCTATCATTTCAGCGTTCAAATGCTATCAATCTTCAATAACTGCTACAAAATTAGAGATACTTCAGAATAAACCAATTAAAAATATCAAATCTATTCCCATACTGTATATGTATATAAGAGATAATTATAAGAGATAAACGCGATTTATTTCTCTTAATTAAATAATACATCTCCTGATATGTCTTTACCTTCTTTTTCATGAAAAAGAATAATGGCGAAAACTTTATCTGTTTAAACTTCTCATTAGCGGACGAATGTCAAACAAGATAGCACTAGGAAACAGCGTAGGTGTGTTCGAATTCCACTGTGAATAAATGGTATGGAATTATCTTTAAACGGTGGGTTTTTTTCTTTACACATATTAATTATCAAGTTTGCATCATAGTGTTCCCAATTTATCTAAACTTTGTTTTATGAGAATTTAGAAAACTTTTGTAGAATCCTTGTGTAAGCATGTAATGACTTAAAACTATTTTAAAATATAATAATTGAATATTATTACATACATACGCACGTGTATATATGACGTGATCCAGTGTTAAGGCGAATGGAATAATTAGTCCTCCTTAGTAAAAACACTTCTTTATGGAGTTTCCTTTTTAGGTATCGCTTGCGCCATTTGTATTTATTCGTGGAGGAGCTAAGTGTGAAATGTTTTGACAGTTCCATGTCCACGCGCTAACTGATTCTTATCACTTGATAAGTCATCAACTTCCCCTGAAATATCTCTGCGCTTGACCGCATTGCTCCAAAAGGTTACGCAAGCGTGGGTCTTTTTCATTTATTTTATTATTATAAAAGAGTTCCCTTTTAAAATCTTATAACTCATGTAATTTCGAACTACCCCCTTTTAGACCTGATATAATATATATAAATGTATGTATATATATATATATATATATATATATATATATATATATATATATATATTATATCAGTCTTGTAACTTTAATTAGGGATTTATATTAAACACCGAACTCTTTAAAACTGTATGTGGCTATTTTTTCATAAGAATTATGCATTTTTAATATTAATATTTGACGCATATCTATTTTTATATGAAATATAAAGTTTTACTACACAATAAAGTGTTCTTTTTAATATAATAACACTTAAAGATGTATGTCCCGCTGAATTTGTTTTACAGTCTCTTTTGTATTTTATCCAAAAATATGCAGATAACAATTTTTTTTTCTCTTAAATAAACAGTTTTTATTGAACATCCTTTTTGAGAGCCAATTTATCTCTAAAGCTTGACTTTTCGAAAAACATCCAAGCAAAATGTTTTATGAAAGATACTTCATTAAATATGCCAAAGAACGGAATATGATATAAATGCCTCTATTTATTTCGAGAACTTCAGCTCCCTAAGTCACTTATCCCGTCTCCCGTGATTTATCAAGCTGAGCTGCCTCCGTGCTACTCACAAAATTAAAAACACTTGTTTCCAAGAGATAAAAAGCATTTGCTACCAGAAGTTTCTTATACTTTTTTTTAAGCACCCTTTTTAAAAAGAAATAATCGGAGGTTTTAGAAAGCTTTCGAAACAAAATATACGTTTTTCATGCGATAAAAACATGCATATTTTAAAAGAAAGAAAAAACTCTTTCGATATTTCTTTCCGCTTTAACGCTGTTTTATCGCAGTTAAAAAGACGCTTTCCCCAAAAGTCATCGGTCATAGAATGGGAAAAGATAATTGAAGATGAATATAGAGAAAGTATGTTTTATTTATTTTTTTTTTTCGCTCCAAGATAAATTTAAGGCAAAACTTCGCATACTAATGGCTTTTCTGCATTCACAGAGATTTCATTTCAGAAGATAAAATGACTTTTCCTTTTAGCACTAAGCTTTGTTTGATAGATTTTCTCTTGTCTTCAGAGTCATTTCCCCTTGTTTATCTTTGTTGGCTGAAGCTCGTTAGATACAAAGCATTGTTTTAGAAAAGAAATCTAAACAGCATCGGGTAGAAATAATAATATTTTTCATTTACATCATTATTTAGGAGTTCATTAGTTTTATTTGGCATCAAATGTAGGAATCGGTAATAAATTTTGAAACGCACTGGAATTGCTTTGTTTGTAAAGCTTTTACCATTGTAGTATATTTCTAGTTGCGAGCTTCACTGCAAAGAGTTGTAAGAGGAGGAAGACTAAACAGTCAGACAGTGGGAGAATGTAATGAAATCTAAGTTATGTAAAAGTGCTCAATGTTTTGCTGAAAAAATGTTACACCATTGTTTAATTCATAAACCTAGGTGTTGCTATATTTTGTTACAGTCTCTTATGTAAATATACATTATCTAAAAATATAATTGTTTCATAATTAGTGGTCTGCACAATAAGATAACCATGGTCATAGCAATATAAGGTTGTTGAGAATAGTTTTTCTCTCAAAAGCCTAAATAAGGAAGTTACGCCAAGGACAAAATACGCATCTAATGAATGGAGAGAATGAAGTTTTAAAGGGTCACTTGCATTGTAACTCCATTTGTTCACAACATTTTTTTAATGAGAAAATATATATATATATATATATATATATATATATATATATATATATATATATATATATATATATATATATATATATATATATATATATATATATATATATATATATAATATATATATATATATATATATATATATATATATATATATATATATATATATATATATATATTTATAAATCCTACATGAACATATATATACATACACTTGCATATATATTATACATATACGCGCATTATATATATATATATATATATATATATATATATATATATATATATAATATATATATATTTACATAGATGTATATATACCTACATATACATACACACAAATATCAATAAATATATATATATATAAATACACATTGCAAATATATATGTATATATATATATATATATATATATATATATATATATATATATATATATATATATATATATATATATATATATATATATATATATATATATATATATATATATATATATATTATAGATAGCACACATACATATATATATATATATATATATATATACATACATATAAACGACACACACACACACACATATATATATATATATATATATATATATATATATTATATATATATATATATATATATACATGTACATATAAACGACACACACACACACATATATATATCTATATATATATATATATTATATATATATATATATATTATATATATATACATGTACATACATATACATTCATATATATGTACATATATATACATCTATACCTCGTTTATTATATATGCTCGTGCTCGTTTGATACAAAGCATTGTTTTTGAAAAGAAATCCAAACAGCATCGGGCAGAAATAATAATATTTTTCATTTACAACATTATTTGGGAGTTCATTAGGTTTTATTTGGTATCAAATGTAAGAACCGGTAATAAATTTTGAGACGGACTGGAACTGCTCTGTTTGTTGAGTTGTTACCATACTCTCATTGCGAGCTTCACTGCAATGAGTTAGTTATAAAAGGAAGACTGTAAAACAGTCAGACAGTGGGAGAACGTAGCGAGTTTTAAGTTATGTAAAAGTGCCCAATGTTTTGGTGAAAAATTGTAATACTCTTGTTTAATTCATATACCTAGGTGTTTGGAAGCTATATTTTGTTATAGTCTCTTAAGTATGTATACACTATCTAAAAATATAATTGTTTCATCATTAGTGGTCTGCACAATAGTGTAATCCTGGTCATTGCAATATAAGGATGTTGAGAATAGTGTTTTTTCTCAAAAGCCAAATAAAGAAGTTATTCCAAGAAGAAAATATGCTTCTAATGAATGAAGACAATTCAGTTCTAAAAGTTCAGTTGCCTTGTAACTCGTTTTTAACAACTTTTTCTAATGAGAATATATATATATATATATATATATATATATATATATATATATATATAGATATAATATATATATATACATATATACACACACACATATATATATACATATATACACACACATATATATATACATATACATATATATATATATACATATTGATATATATATATACACACATATACATATATATACACATATACATATGTATATACACATACATATACACATATACATATATATATATACACATATACACATATTGATATATATATATACACACATATACATATATATACACATATACATATGTATATACACATACATATACACATATACATACATAAATATATACTTATACTTACATACATATGCACATATATACATAAACACACACACACATAAATGTATATACACAATTCAAAGCAAGTTTACATTTTTTTGAAGAACGCTTTATTTAAAACTTATCAGAATATCATCTTAGGAAATTTTCTTTCCTCTGCACACGAAAGTGAAAAAAAAAGATCCGACATTGAGCGGAATGGTTAATAAAGCTAATTACCTTATCCATCAATTCAGACATGAATAATCGGTTTAATAACTTCGTAAATCGTTTCCTCTCCTGCTTTGTTGTAGGCAACCACCGTCGCCTTATGAATTTATTCGCGGTTGATGAGCCTACAAACCACCTGCGGAACTAACTGCAGGCTTGTACACGAACATGTTCCGAGCTTGTAAAGAGCTGCCGCACTCAGCTAATCGCGTTTCCTCCTCACAACCTTTAAATATTCCCTACGAATCGGAATTATGTGTGTTCCGAGGTTGTTATTATAGTTAAACATATGAACAAGAAAGATTGGTGTAAAGATCTGAAGAATTAAGGCTCATGCAATTTTCCTCGGAATCTTATCTTTACTTTCTTTTCCACTGGTGTTGTAAAGCTGTAGAATGAAAGCAGAAGCCGAATGGGAACAAAATAGGTGATACAAACATTTACTCTACTTCATACTCGGCCATCACAATACACTATGACAAGAAAACACGATGATCTGAAGCTATTTTATCAAGTTAAACAAATAGATAAAAAATGCTAACTAAATTTGAAATTTGGTGGGATAAAACTCCCTGAATTCATAAGCATAAGGCTGCAAACGATACATATCTATCCCATTCCGTCTTTTTTAAATTGATTTACAAATTCCATCAGTCATTTTTGGGACACCCGGTGTATATATATATATATATATATATATATATTGTAGCATCACACATGCTACAGGAATATTACTTGATTTTAATATGTATTTGCTCTTATTGTGACAACTTTTAATTAAATATTTTATTCGAATGCTTGTATTTTTCTGGCCGCATTGAAGTCAGTCAAAAGGAGAGTGTGAATGTTACGTTATTACTCTTCGAGAGAATCGGGGCTTTTCTCACACCAGCTGAACTCAAATCTTTTTTTAATGGCAAGTGAACACGGTAGACATTTTCATCCGTTAAGGGCATTTTTATGGGGTTTGGCTGCTGTAGCTGGGTTGGTTTTTCTCTTTCTGTCTCCATTGAAATGTTCCCAGTTGGAAAGTAAGAGGGGTAGGTGGAAGTGAGTTTAAGATTGACTTGAATATGGACAGACGTTTTTTGGTAAACCAGACTATCGTGATAGGAGGATGGGCTCGTTAGCTAAACGAAAGAACAAATACTGTAAATAGAAGTAAAATGCCTTCATTTTTAAGAAGAGTTTTTTTTCTGAGGCTGTAGTCATTATGGAGTTTTAAGTAACACCACTTGACTACCACCAAAATGTTTACTACTCTATAATTGTGACGTTACAATATATAAGCTTTCTCCAAGGTAAGGATCAAACCACTCTAACTAGTTCTCAAGACTTAATATCAAGTATTTGCAGATGAACAAGTTTTATGCTGTTAACAAATGTTTCTGTGTCGCCAAAACCGACAACTTATAAAAGTGAACCTAAACTTTAGAACTACTGTCAAGCTTTTGAATTCACTCGGAATGGAGTTTAAGAGAACCTGAGTGCACAAAGCTAAGCACAAGAAACAGGTCCACCGAACTGATATTTACCATTTTTACCTTAGTGTCAAAGACACGCTCAGATTCAGATAGATTTAAGTTCACAGGTATAGAGTTGTGTTTTTGGATCCCCTGTAACATCTATGGAAGGGAATTCATCGGCAGCTTTAAAAATTAATTATAATATAACATTTTCTATTTATAAAGATTGGTTTGATTAATTGATGTAATTAGTGTGATACGGTTAAACGTAAGAACCAATATTAGTAATAATTAGTTGAAACAATAGTTCATAGTCATCAAAAATACTGAATGAATTACATTCTTATTAAAAATTTTCTGCTAAGGGGAGAAAGGAATTTTGATGATGATACACAAAACTTTTATTACAATAAAAATAAATAAGGAATCCGTAACTGCTCTACTTCCGCCTTCTCTCAAATTCTATTGAAAGTAATTGTTCTAAGTCATTGATTACACAGAGAATCATATATACTGTCAAACGTATTGTTTATTTTATATCATTCCTGTGTTTTTTCTCTCTAATTCTGTTAAGAAAGTATTTTTATTATAAAAAGGGCGCAGAACATAGCGCGATTCAAATTTCGACAGACTTCCCAACACACTTGTTGTTGTTTTTGTCTTATGCCACTTGGTCAAACCAAGCTCGATATGAGCTGGAGTCTACTCGATTTAAGGTTAAGGGGGTGCGGCTTTCGTGTTAAGGAGCACCTCAAGCAAGACTTATGCTCAAGTGGGTCCTCATAATTTTGAAGCAGGGTGCCAAGCAGAAGACCCATAGACTTGGCCTGCCACCCCCAGAAGTTTTGATTGAGAACTTGGAGGGCATTGTGACAACAGACCTATTTGACGTGCCCCAGTCACCTTTAACGAACACGGCGGACCTTAGGCCGGCTCGGGTTACTAACTCGCAAACATCTCAGTTACGAAATCGTTGCCTTTGCCGATTCAGCTACCGAGGCTCACACTTCTTATATAGATATGTAATTAGAGTTTTGAATCCTTTTCAAGCTGGAACTATTAACCCTCTGACTGCTCATCTCGCGATTTCCACGGGCATATGTTTTTCTTCCTTTATTAAAAATCACATTCCGCCTTTTCACCGTTTAACCAGTGGAATATATTATATACAGTATTAGACATTTAATTAGGTAATAAATAGAATTATATGACTAGAACTATAGTTATATTAGATAATAGTATTATAGATAGTATGTAATAACTAGAAATTACTGTGTTTCAATTGAAATTTATTAAAAATATAATTTTTTTATGTGATAATATCTGAAAGTAGTTTTTCGGAAATCTTAGTTTCTCATGATAAAAGCCAATATAAAAAAATCTTTTCTAGGAAAAAAAATTGTATTTAGATTCTCCATATATATATATATATATATATATATATATATATATATATATATATATATATATATATATATATATATATATATATATATACTTAAACTATACAACAAAAAAATACGCAATTTTTAAAGAGATCTCGGTTTGCAAATTGAGCAGTCAGAGGGTTAAGTTCCTTTTTCCTTGATCGTTACTCATTCTTAGAGATATATCGAGGGAATTGAATTGTATTTACGATTTTATCCATCAACCATATAAGTAAAGAAATAAAATACATTTGCGTTAAAACTATGGTACTAGAACTTATTTGAAATCCTATAAATACCTCACCGAGCTTTGTCTGAATATGTTGGAAACTGCAATTTTGAACCAAAGTTCAGCTGATTTAATATCTCTATTAGCATGGAAGTTCTTAGCCTATCGATATTGGCTTTAAGTATTATGTCCCATTCTAATTAACTCTCATTTATCAAAATAGTAGACCATAATTCTCCAAAGCTAGTTCACCATAATTTGATAACATGAATAGACTTAGAGAACATGACATCCACAGCTTTATGTGCTATCTAATTTACTAAGGATCTTGTAATAACAATAACGTATATCCATGCCCTGTCATTAATACTGGAGATGATAACATCAACACCTTTATTTCGTGTTCCTTAAATTCAATTTTTCAATATCATTTTTCTCGCAAAAGGGAGTCAGTTCTATCACATCTCGTTATTTCTCAACCCTCTCTTTATCCCCTCACCTAATAATTCCAGATCAAGCTGAACGCGTCTACTACTCAGGTCATTACGAGACAATAAGCATGTTATCAGACATTATCTGTTCTTTTATCCGAGGGACTGTATCATTACCAATTACCCCCAGATGAAAGTGTCATCCTTTTAACCTAATTGCAATACGCCTTGCCGCTGATGTTTCGATGTCACGGAAGGCACGAGGTCCTTGCATCTGGGAACCATTTAGATCTTTCGTTCTTTGTTTTCATTAAAAAGGGACGAAAAAACAGGTGGCAACACATTTTGCATTAGGCTCCGACTGTCGCACGACTGTTATTATCAGTAAATGATTGAAATAATGAAACAGAAGAGATGATTTAATCGTCATTTTGATGTAGCTTGCAGCGAAAACCCGCATACATTTCCTATCAATAACATCATTGTTAGTCTCAAAGAGTTGTTAAACGCATTAAGTATTCTTAATATACCTATGGATGAGTATTTTGATGTGGAGTCAATAAAATGAGATACTGCTGCCAAAACTTAGTGGTAAATGTTTGGTGAATATTTAAAGGAAAATTATCTAAGCTTAATACTCCATCTGTTTCTTCCATCAATTCTTCAGACAAGATGATTGTGCTTTTTTTAGCTCAAAAATTCTATTAACATGACCTGGCACTTCCACAGCCTTCATCATTTAGACGACTTGCTTCCTTGGCCTACAATTGCACATAATTTCTAATGGTTAACACTTCAAGTTTACTCATTTAAAGGCCTTAAGATGTACCTGTGGAAAAAGCAGCAGATTCAGTTTAGTTTTTTTTTATCCCACTGAACCACACGCGTTTCCCGTATATAATAATATTCCAAGTTATCTGTCCATCTGTCCTCAAAATTATGAAGAGGTATGGCCTGGAATAGATAGAGGCATCCATATTGGATTCTTGATGACTTGGGGTTAGCAAAATTCAAAACGAGTAAGTTTATCTTCTCCTAAACGATCGATCCGATTCTAAAAGAAATTGGTATAAATAAGCTTTATATCACAGTGAAAAATACTATCTTTAAAACGTTCGAAATCCACCCCTTCTCCCCTTTTCGAGCGTTTGATGCCATTATTTTCAGCCCCATTTTCCCCAGTTAAGAGCAAGCGATTAAATTTATCACATAACAAACAGGTAAAACACATTTTTTTCCAGCATTATGACGTCGTTTCATCTCATTTAATCATTTCTCATTTTGTTTAAATATCGGCTGCATTATTTTCGAAGATTTATCACTGAACTTAGATATTACGCAAATATTTTTTTTCTTTTATATTTGGTGTAAATAATAGATTAGGTACATATGTAATAATTTTAAAATGAATAATCGATTATTTTTTGTTGCAAAATAATTCTCATCTCCAAAACAAAACATTTTTTTACCTGCCTCATAGGGTACTTTACAATTCTGGAAAATTAAAAATTTTACGGATCCTGTCATATGACGGGCTATACACTAGTTTTTAAACAATCGAAATAACTAGAAAATGTTTTAGATTGAATATAAAGATTGCTATCTAGGTATTCAAAAAGAAAACTCGATCTAATAAAACGTCAAATTCCATTAGCTATTTTTTTGCGGTATCTTAAATGAGAGGATGTGTATTAAAGACATATAGTCTCCATGAATCTGTATTAATTCAGTTCTAAATATGTAGAACAATTATCTTATTACAAACATAAAACTTTTCGATTCCATGATTGACATGACGTAAAGAAAGAATCACGTTCATCATGTTGACGTGTGATAGCGCCTTAAGATTTAACTTTAAAATGACTGTATAATCATTATAAACTACACTCTTGAGCCGAAACATTATGACCACCCCTACATTTTACAATGAATTCGCCTCGATGACGTGGAAGGCACGTGATCAGGTAGAAGTGGTATTTAACAGCTGCTGGAGAGTCTGAAGAATCATTCTTTCTCTTACTTTTGTGTGGGATGGGAAAGGCTGCGTATCTAAGCGATTTTGATAGAGGGCAGATTGTAATGGCTCGAAGGCTCGGAACAAGTATTTCCGAAACTGCACGACTCGTGGATTGTTCTCGATCTACAGTTGTTAGTACTTATGCAAAGTGGATGAATGACGGTGAAACCAGAAGTAGATGACATAGTGTTGGACGTCCACACGCTATCAAAGAAAACGGTCGTCGGAGAGTGTCTCGCATGGTGAAGCAAAAGCCGGAGACAGACAGTGGCTCAACTGACAACCTAATACACTGCAGGGCCAAGTAGAATACTATCGGAATACACTGTTCAGCGGACACTGTTGGATAATGAACTACGCAGCAAACGTCCCACTCGTGTGCCTTTGCGTCACCGCCAACTGCGCCTACGCTGGACCCGGGAACATCGCGTCTGGTCAGATGAATCACGGTTTGTCATTCATCACGCCGATGGCCGAGTCAGGATACGCCGTCTTCCAGGCGAACAGTTGCTCCCTCAATGTACAGTAGGTCATACACAGGCCGTTGGTGGCAGTATTAAGCTTTGGGGGACGTTTTCTTGGGCGTTTCTTGGACCTGTGGTAGTGGTAGAGCAGACCATGAATGCTACAGGGTATCTGAACATCATAGCCGACCAGTTGCACCCTTACATGGCCTCTGTTTTTCCAGCTGGAAATGGAATGTTCCAACAGGACAATGTCCTTTGTCACAAGGCTAAAATTGTGTTGTAGTGGGTCCAGGAACATGATGCTGAATTCCATTTAATGTCCTGTAACTCACCTACCCTAACTCACAGGATCTCAATCCGATAGAACACGTTTGGGATGTCATAGGATGACAGCTCAGAGTTCAAAGACCACCAATTAGCAATATCTCTGATTTGCGTACCGTTGTTTAAACATCTGGTACAATCTATGTCCGGCCATCTACGAAGTACTTGTGGCATCCATATCAAGGCGGGTTAAAGCTGTATTAAGATCGAAAGGTGGGTTAACTCTTTATTGACAGGTGGTCATAATATTTTGGCTCTTGAGTGTATAGATTGTTGCCTATCTATACTTTATCTGTATATATAATTACCGATTCACGCATAAATTTAACTAAAATTTTTAAACTATCTTCATATTTGTATTGTAATTAAATGTTTTATTGTTTTTTATTTCCATCCAGAACAAGTACGATGCCATTTAGCGTCACCATCGAACTAATTTGTAAATATGCAGTCGACATCTGCCATTCCAAGAATGCCTTCGTCCATCACCCCAGTTCCCTCCGAGTTTCAATTCCATTTGTTATTAAATATTTTAGTATTCCTTATTTTCATTCAGAACAAGTACGATGCCATTAAGCGTCACCATCCAATCAATCTGTAAATATACAGTCGACATCTGCCATTCCAAGAATTCCTTCGTCGATCACCCCAGTTCCTTCCGATTTTCGATTCCGGGCGTTATTACGCTCCTAGTTCCACTACGAAAAGTAATTATTCGTCAGAGGATTCGCATAAAACGCGCTAATCCAACAAAAGCCTGCAAGTCATTTAAAGTCACTTAATTCCAACTAATGATAGTGCACGCATTCTATTGATCCATCTCCACCCTCTCTGTTGCCTTACTTTGCACACACAAAATTCCTCAGTGACAGATTGGAGGGAAGAAAAAAAACTGTATATTCAAGATTATATTCTTCCAGATAATCGCCCATCCCTTGTCGATCGAGCCCTGGATGGAACTTAATTAAAAAAATGAGGCAGGTTTCATCATAAACAACATCCGCCTTTATGTTCTTTTTTTTCGAACGTTTGAGAATGAAGATGGCAAAAAAATATCTGGCTTGTGTTTCATTATTCATTCATTTTGTGTAATGCTTTTTAATCCTCCGGCGCGTTGCGTGCTTAATGGATCCCCTTTCTCTCCCCGAAACATGACGTTAATAGTCGTCAGAAGGAGAACATAATCTGCATAATTTGGCAGTTAGTTATGAAAACCGCGAGCCACACGCCTCCATTTCCCCAGGTGGCTTTTAGACCGTTTCCTGTTTCCCACAACATATTATATAAATACGTATATTTTAAATTTTCATATCGGATATGTAATAATTACCTTTTATTTGCTTCCCGACATTGTCTCTTTCCCCCCTTTTATTGTTATTTCCTAATTTCTCGTCTAATAAAAAATCTACATAAGCGCTTCAAAGAACTATTTATGAAAAGCACTTTTAAGTGTTTTATGGGAAAAACTTAAATATTACTGGAAAATTATATATCCGTATCATGAAATATTAGGTTGGGGAAAATGAAATCCATTATTTTTGCGTGAAATTAATGACTTTATTTAACATGTTTCGGATTCTCCGATTTGGGTCAAATATACACAATTTTGTTCTATAATTTGTTGCCATTTTAAAGGTAGCTTCATAATGTCTCTCTCATAGAAGTCTTGGTTCTTATTGCCGAAAAACTTTAGTAATCGATTTTCACAATCTTCTCTTGATCCCAATTTCTTATCACTCCAGAAGTTTTGCAATGGGAGAAAGAGGTAATCACTTGGTGCCAGGTCTGGACTATATGGTGGAAGCATTAAAATCTCCCAACCAAGATCCCTGAGTTTCTGGCGAGTCACTACAGACGTGTGTGGCCTGCCGTTATCCTGATGGAATACAACACCTCTTTTGTTGGTCAATTCTGGCCGTTTCTGGTCAATCGCAAGCTTCAAACGGTCCAGTTGTTGACAGTAGAGATCTGAATTTAGTTTTTGGTCATATGGAAACAACTCAAAATAAATTATCTCCTTCCAGTCCCACCAAATACACAGTAGAACCTTCTTAACCGTTAGTCCTGGTTTGACTACCGTTTGAGCTCCTTCACCGCGTTTTGACCAAGATCGTTTCCGCACAATATTGTCGTATTTGACCCAATTCTCATCCCAAGTCACCATTCGTTTACGAAATAGGTCGATTTCATTCCGTTTGGCCAAAGCTTCGCAGACGAAAATTCGATCCATCATGTTTTTTGGTGTTAATTGGTGTGGCACCCAAACATCGAGCTTCTTTGGGAATCCAGCTTTGCGCAAATGGTTTAAAACTGTTTTATGGTCGATCTTTAGCTCATGGGTGATGCTACGACTACTAACATGCCGGTCAACTTCGATTATTTCTGGGATTTTATAATCATTTCCTACAACGGGACTGCCTGTGCGAGGTACATCGCCGAAACCAAACTTTGCACGTATTTACCTATTATACATCGGCACCATTCACAATTTCAGCCGCCTGGCTTGCATTTTCGCTTTTATCCAAAAAAAAGTAAAGAATTTTCTCTTTGTTGACTTCCATTTTTAACAACCTGTAACTCCCAACTGAATGGACCAAACAAAAAACAGTAAAAAAACATTTTTAGTGTGTAATGTCACCTTGACAACGAGCATAAATTTGAAATTGTTTGATTGATGCTTTACGAGATATAGATCACTACAGCCATCTACCGAAAATAATAATAGATTTCTTTTTCCTCAACCTAATATATGAAATTTAAAATATACACATAAGAATTTTGCTTCTCCATTTATAAAGCTATTTTTCCTTGAAATGGTACATAAAAATAATTTTTGAATTGAGAATAATTTAAGAAAAATTCATTTGGATTATTAAATTAATTTTATTATCACTTTTTTAGGTACGGAAACAGAGACATAGCCTGAATATTTTGGGGTGGAAGGTTGGTTGGGAGCACTAAGGTCTACTTTTTGCAACAGGAGGGCTAATGAGACCGAGATCTACTGTTTAAAGGCGATTACGAACGGCTACGAACATCCATGCCTCTGTGGAACTCGAACCTATGAACATCGGTTCCGAAGGTCAGTGCCCTAACTATTCGGACATCGTACGGCCTGTGGGGTGGAAGGGCTAAAAGTATTCATGCAATGTGAATCAAAAAAAATATTTCATAACACACACAATTTAGATACATACGTACAATATGTAAGTATTATACGCATATTTATAGTTTACCATGCTTACATAAAATCGTCATAAAAGAAACCAACGTAATTTCACTATATCTTGGGTTGGAGCTCTAATGTCTATCTTTTTTTCACCACCAGGGTTAACGAGACCAGGACCTACTGCTTAAAGCCTGTTCCAAACACCTACAAACATCCATGCTACAATGGGATTCGAACCCATGAACTTCAGTAGTGAAGATAAACTCCCTAACCATTCGGCCATCGTTAGACGGACCCAAGTAAAGAGTATTCGTTATATGTATACAGAATATAATGTACCCTTGGGCATTGCAACAAACTTTTCACCTTTTTATGGTACAAAATTATTAACACATTATATGCAGGACACGTACTAGCAAGGGTTAGGGTAATAACATGGTTTGTTTGTGGGTACAAAATAACGGTAAGTACAGGAAAACGAAGCCGAATGTTATTGTTTACTAGATAAGATTCTGGAAAAACGGAGACAAATAAAAACTAGTTTTTACATCAGTCGATGCGGAACCACAGAACGGGAAAAAATTAAAACTATATACTACTATGTCTATTTGACTTTTCATGTTTATACTATATTTATACTATATTTATACTATATATACTATATTTATACTATATTTATACTATTATAAATTTAGCCAAAAAAATACATTTTTTGTTTACAAATATCTTATGGTTGTTATTTATATATTTCTATTTATACATTTGTTTATATGTTTTAATATAAAATACGAAAAGTGGGTTCAAAAATGAAATAATTTTCGATCTATTGAGATTTAACTGAATAACTAAATTGACGCGAACTCTCCCGGTACAATTCCGCTACGAAATGTACCCGCACATAATCTGTTAATTACTAATAAATTAAATTTTTTGTATGACTAAATGGTTTCAGGGTATTTTACTTTCCTAGAATTTTCATATAAACATAAAATTCGATGCAATAATATATATTATGAAATGCTTTTATTTAGTTAATAATAAACACAAAAAAATGAGGAGGAGATTCAAAAGAGAAATAAATGGTCCACGAAAGGATTAACGCACGCAACATGTTAATAGAGTTTGTTTAAAAGGTCCTATGAAGCGACCGGTTCAAAATCATCGCAAAACTCTTTCCTTCAACACCCCTTTCATGGCATCACTTTCTCTTTTAATTACGCATTCCAAACTCTTTTTTCCCCTCGTTTTAACAAGTTCCATCATCTAGAAAGGCCCTAATGAAAAACAAACTCCCGCATGTCATCCGTATGTAGCATTTATAATGGGAAAAAAATTTAGTTTTCTTTTTTTTCTTTTGTTCCCCCGTTTTCATAATATCCGCCAAGACTCGGTTTAGCGTTAATGCATTCAGAGGGCTCGCAATCTGCATATTTCTGCAGTTTGGCGCGAATTTTTCCGCTTTACAACAGTTCGCGGGGTTGAAGAGGGAGTGAGTATAAAAACCGTTGTTGCCTTGTCTGTTTTTTTTTTTAATATTTTATTTTAAAGCGGCGAGATTTTTCTTTTGTTTTACGCGCTTTAAATATAGTTTCGACATTTTTTTTCTTTTCTCCCGAAGTAAAGTACTGTCGACTTCCTTTCGAATTTTAGACTCGAGATGGTTTAAAATTCACTATTCCTTTAGAACAGTTGTTTTAACCGTTTAAGGCAGGTTTGGGCAAATACTTTTAAGCGAGGGCCAAAATGAAATTTTCAAAATATCTCCCGGGCCGGAGGACTATACCGCGTACGCTGTGCACACGCGCATGTTTTGGGTGGAGTGTTTTCCCTGTACAAGAAATATTTTGACAAAAGCACTTTTAAGTGTCATTTTAAAGCATTTGGACAGAGAAATTTGACAGTTAATAAAATATAGTAATAATAAATTGTCTTACTTAGGTGTATATGTGAACAATGTGTGCCCAGTAAAATATGTCTAGTAATTTTTAAAGAAATAGGATCCATTATATTAAATTAATGGTCAATAAATAAATCAGTTAATGAAAGATTTTATTTTGATATTTATTTATATCTTAACGATACAAATTATTTTATTTTCACCATAGTTATTACATTTTTATATTTATATTATATTTTGTAAATATAATAGTATATAGAATTATAAAAAGAATAGTCAAACATCAAACGTTAAAATAGAATAGTTTTAGTTAATGCGAACGTGAAATCTGGAATGTTCATGTGATATTTCTTCGAAATTTGGATCCAAATCACTTGTAGCAATCCTTAATAACGAGTGTAGATTTTCGTCAGTAATTTGTGATCGATATTTATTTTTCGTGTAAATCATTAACAAAAAAGTTCTTTCACAAATATATGTTGTACACTAAGCATACAAATACTGTTGGTTTCAACAAAATCGTATATACGAGATTAAAAAAATTGCATTTCAACTGGCCGTATAAAGTAAGCAAAAAAGCCGGCTTTTGCCCACCTCTGGTTTAAGGCGACAGTGGACCTTTAGAGCAAACTTTTTTCTTTAAAATGTATTTACTTGAAGATTGACTGTTATTAGTACTATTGATATATAAATATTTTAAAAATTTTAAGGCAAAATATTAATTAGTTTTGGAGTTAGTACTTATTAATTGTTTAATAATGAGCTTAATTGAAAATACTCCAGGTGCATCCATTTTGCATAAAATATTACAAAAAAAGTTTTAAGACTTATAGACTTAAAGTCTAGTTTAAAGTCATTATAGACTTTACAAAAAATGTATTGTTTTTATAAACATTCATAAAGAAAAAAAATAGTTATGATGATGATACCCATATTTTGCCGAATAAACAGTTATAGCGGTTAATTAAAATGCATAACTAACATATTATATGCATCAAAACATACCCGTTTCAATTAGACATTATTTTATAAACTCTAACGTAAATAATACTGGAATTTCAGAGACAATGATCTATTTTCAATGCGACTGGAGTACTTTAAACATTTGTAATACGTGAAAATTTTCCTTCTGAGTACACAGCTTTTGAGATTATTATTGCTATACCGATAAGTAATGATAAGCTTATTATACCCATAAGTAATGATAAAGTGATGAGAATGAAAAAATTCTTTTTGTTCCGTATTCCTAATGATATATTCTTTCACTATTCACTAAAATCGAGCATTCGAATTTTCGGTCGATTTTAGCCAATTTGGAATTAAACCATCGCATTAAACGCGGAATTAAGAAAGAATAGTTGCAATGACTTGAAATTTGGTTATTATAATAATTAAGTATATAAATACAATAAAGTTCTAAAATTAGGTGAAAAACAATTTTTGAGGGTGTTTTTAAACATGTTCTATTTTTGGAACTTTAGCAAGTTACATGGTTATTTTTTGAATATTTTTAAAATCTCATGAAAATGGTTAATTTAACGTCTAATAATTGTATTATCTTCTTAACATTAACTGTTATGTTTATTTATCTTTAAATAATGTACAATTGATAACTATTATGACACCATAGAATTTATGCAATATTGGTACCGGTTTTTCCAAGTCTGTCGGATTATCGATTTTCACTTTTTTTCCATTTTACTACAAGGTTTTTAGATTTTCGTTTCTTCTTGGCCCTTGGACCCTGTTTCTGAAATTTGTCTTCATATTGCATCTTTTTTTTCCTTTTAAATGACGTATACTATTCCACACACATCGAATGGCGTAACAGCATCTAAGTTATTTTCATCAATATCTTCTTCATGGGTTTTATCACCAGATTCATCGGGCTCTAACTAGCAAATATCTACATCTTTCCATTCAGAATCCGAAAGAATTTCTAGAAAGACTACAGCTTTTTGTATTGTAAAGCATCTTTCAGACATGGCGTTAAATTTATGAAAACTTTATAAAGAAAACACATAGAAAGCAAGCATGCCCATTTTTCACTGTCGTCTATCAAAAACTTTCTATCAAAGGAAACAGATAATTATTTCAGCCAACATATGCAATAAGACACCTTTTATGTGAAATTGAACTTGTCTTCAAAGGCGCAGGTGAAAGTCCTCTCCCCCACACAGATGTTTAGTCACCTTATCACAAAACATTTATTTCTATTGTTAGGATTTTACTAAATTGTGCATCAATGTCAAGTGCCAATATTATAATCCTTTCCAAGTATTGCAGCTTTCATTTGCAAATTTATCTATTTATTTTCTTTAGACAAGTTGTCATTCTTATCATAATGCAAAAGAAAATAATGTTTGCAATAGCCTACAATGCTTTGCACATAAATGAAAAATGAACAGTTGAAATGCCAATGTTCTAATAATGGGACATAGCCATAAATACATAAATTTTATTACCATTAAAATTTAAAACTAAAATGTTGCTTTTGTTGTGTTGCCGTAGGCTATGTTGTCTAAAGATACAGTTTAAAGTATTGCGTTTTTTCCATTTAAACTAGAATTTTGGTAAATTTAATTGTAAGAGAGAGTAAAATTGACAAAATATAGTAAAATTAAAAAAATTGCAAAAAAAAATAAATATCTAAAGAAAATAAAAGTTATTGTAAAAACTACTTTATAATGTCATATTCAATTGTGTGTAAAAGCGATATTGTTAAGATTTTTTTTTACATGTAATTTTTTATTTTAAAATCATGTTCCATTACTGGAACATTGGCGGGTAAACGGTTAATAGGTGTTTCAAAGAAAGTCTGTGTTCTTTGACCTTAGAAAATGTTCCAAAAATTGAAAATCAGAGACTGTTAGTAAAGGTATAAGGGACTTGAAACGCTCACTTTTGAAGTATTTGGTAAGTCAACAATGCGTTAAAGGAGAATTTAACAGTTGTGGCTAAAAGCCACAACTGTTAAAATTTTCTGCAAATAATAGTGTAACAATAAGTTACATTCTGTTCAGCTTTTTTGACCTCTTCCCATGAGTCATTGTAAAAGACATACCAGAACTGGACAGGTTTGAACTAGAAAAAAAAAACTTCGGACTTCTCCCAACCAATAGAAGTGTCAGTTGGTTGGTTTAGTGATGTAAATAAGTAAACTGGAGAGTGTTTTAGATAAATTGTGAAGATTTTAACAGTTTTTATTTAATCTCTGAATAAGATTTCATGAAATATTACTTGAAGAATTAACAAAAAAACATTTTCAAATTTTGTTAATTAAATTATTTAAAATTTAATAATTAAGTACCAAATTTTAGGGGGCCCAGGGCCTACGCCCAGTTGGCCCGTGCTTTAATCAGACCCTTCATGGATTCGCGTTAAATTTTATCTCTTGCAACAGGAGTCTCCATTAAAATGCTCTCTTTTTCAAACATAGATTTACTTTTATAAAAATATTTGGAAAGAAAATAAACTAGTGGATTAAAATATGCAATATCGTTTACAATTTAGAAGTTACAATGTTTACAAAACTATCCGAAAATATGCGAATTTTTCCCTCTCTCGATATTGAACATAATGGAAAAGACACCCTCTCAGCATGTTTTAACATGCGCTCCGACTTATCGAGGATTCGCGTTTTATTTTATCTCCCGTATCAGCGGACAGGAAAAGTGGAGTGAGCAGCTGAATAAACATGTAGACGAACAGCATTTGCGCACATATATCTTGGGGATCGGAGAGAGCAGAAAAACGAGGAGGAAGAACAAATTCCAGAACGAAAATAAACATTTAAGATACGATATTCGAATAAAAAAATAAATGTTACGTCAGACATCGTACGTGGCGGGCTTTTGGCTTAAAAGATTATCATACATCATGGAAATCTCCCAACTCAGTGTTAAGAGTTGGATCTGAAATGTTGATATTTGTAGAGGGTGAGGAAGAGTGCATTCTAAATTTTAAATAGGAAAAAAAATCTTAGTAAAAAAGAATGAATCTGTAGAATATGGAAAGGTTTAAACACATTCAGAGCTAAAGTGATCCCTCATTTTTCGTAGTTAATGGGGACCAGAAGAGCTGCGAAAGCTGAAAAACCGCAAAGTATTATTCGCCTCTAGGAATTTTCGTGTATGCGGGTTCACGAATGTTTTAAATATGTAAACAGTATTTATACTTTACACATTTATAACAAAAGTTACAACAGTATACGTATTTACTTAAACATGCAGTGCTAATTAATAAGATTAATTACAAAACCTGATAGAGTAATAAACATGAATCAATAATGTTTTCTGATAGAGGCGAAGAGTCTTGTGTTGGTGGCGGAGGAGAGTCTCTCACTTGACTCGTAGAAGTTTTACGCTCACTCGGAGATTCTTTTGCTCTTGGCGCTGACGGTAGAGCCAGGAGGCTTTACCTTGGAGAGAAACATGGTGATGGATAGTTGTTGTCTTTGTTTTTCCCTTTCCTTCAAAATTCTCCTGTACAAGGATATCAATGAGCTGTCGAGTTCAGCAATGGAATTGACGAAACGTCAACGCGATTGCTGAACTCGACAGCTCGAAACATATTGTCGTCAATGTCTTGCGCAAATTCGTGCCATGTTGCACAATGGTTGCAGATTCTCCAGGGTAAGGCCACGCTTTTCAGTCTGTTATTCGAATTCCTCTTCGTTTTCTTAATCACTTGCAGACATTGTCATCTCAACAGCCAGTGGTATTTACTCCCAGTCAACTCATCTCTTTGTTTGACATGGAGGGATAATTCTCTCTCGCGCATCAACATGTAACAACGCTATTTTCCTCAATGTCGCTACCGACATGGTTGTATGTTTTTCATTTTAATTTTTGGATGAATATTTAAAAAAAAAAAAAAACCCGCAGTCATTGAAGCCGCAAAACATGAACCGGAAAGTGACGAGGAAACACTGTATTTACTTTTTGACAGGCAAATGCAAATTTTAAAGCATCGTATAAAAAAATGTTAAAACTTTTCAATGTTGTTTCGTGATTTTGTTAAATAGAGAAAAACCGATTTTTCGAACTGCAATGTCTCTGCCTAAAATTAATTTCCGTTTTATCGATTTCACAAAGATACAAAGGAAGACAAAATACATGCGGATAAAGTATCTGCCTAGCCTATCAGTCAAACGTAATGATAAAATATACGATTCCGAAGATATTTCAGGTACTACTTGAACTGCGTTAATTAAACTTTGTAGGATAGAGTAATAGTTTGTACTATGATATTTTACCAAGTATAAAGACGATTTCTCCAGTAGTTCGCTTAAAATCGTTCGTTTCTCAAAATTGATTTTTAGCATGTAACAAGCAATACCACTGTAATGACCAAATAAGCGATCCCGAAGATATTTTAGGTTCAACTTCAACTACGTTAAGGAAACTTTGTAGTATAGTGTAATACGGTGTATTAAGCTATTTTTCCAAGTGTAAAGACGATAGCTTCAGTAGTTCGCTTAATATCGTTTGTTTCTAAAAATTGATTTTTAGCATGTAAACAGCGTTTCCAATATAATGACCAAATATACAATTTTGAAGATATTTCAGGTACTACTTAAACTACGTTAATGAAACTTTGTAGAATAGTGCAGTATGGTGTTTTAAGGTATTTTACCAAATATAAAGACGATTTCTCCAGTAGTTCGCTTAATATCGTCTGTTTCTCAAAATTGATTTTTAGCATGGAAACAGTGTTTCCACTATAATGGCCAAAAATACAATTTCGAAGATATTTCAGGTACTACTTAAACTACGTTAATGAAACATTGTAGGATAGTGTAATACGGCCTACTAAGGTATTTTAAAAAGTATTAAGACGATTGCTCCAGTAGTTCGCTTAATATCGTTCGTTTCCCAAAATTGATTTTTAGCATGTAATAAGCAATACCATTATAATGACCAAATAAGCGATCCCAAGGATATTTTAGGTTTTACTTAAACTATGTTAATGAAACTTTGTAGAATACTGTAATACGGTGTATTAAAGTATTTTAAAGTGTATTAAGACGATTGCTCCAATAGTTCGCTTAATATCGTTCGTTTCTCAAAATTAATTTTTAGCATGTAATAAGCAATACCAGTCTAATGACCATATAAGCGATCCCGAAAATATTTTAGGTACTACATAAAATACGTTATTGTGACTTTGTAGGATAATATAATATGGTGTATTAAGGTATATTACCAAGTATAAAGACGATAGCTCCAGTAGTTCGCTTAATATCGTTTGTTTCTCAAAATTGATTTTTAGCATGTAAATAGCGCTTCCACTATAATGACCAAATATACAATTTTGAAGATATTTCAGATGCTACTTGAACTACGTTAACCCATTAGCGACCAGTGATCTATTTTTCAACTCCTCTTCTTAGCCCACTCTCCTGTTTCTAATCATGGACCTTGTTGGTGCTTCAACCACATTTGGCGAAATTGGCGTGCTTGCAGCTTGCGTGCGTGGCGTGCTTGCAGCGTGGCGTTTGAAATCTGGCGAGGGGATCGTAACTCAACAAATTGATACATAAACAAAAACAACATTTTGAGGAAAAATTTTACAAAAATTGAATATTTAAAATCTAATTGAATTAACAAAGAAAACACAAAGGAAACACATAACATTCATACTAAATAGACTGAAACATTCACTTAATCACAAATTAAATAAACTGAGTGTGATTTTCATCACAAATTTGTGATTTAGTGTAAATTGTAAAATTAATTTAAAGGGCTTGTAAAATTAGTCCAAAGGGATGAGGGAGGGTAGGCGGGATCTCATCCAGCAAAAAACTCTTTGACTTAAAAGAAACTGTATTTTGAGTGGAGGTTGAAGAGGAGTTGTAAAATTGAAAATTTTTTTTCAAATCTCTTATTAGATCGCTAAACATAGCATGGGAAATTCGGTTTTAGATGACCTTCAACCCACCCCACACATTCCACACTGCACATGGGGCAAGACAAGGAATGCACCTGTTTACCAATAGGTGGTTTTTTTTTGTTTGGTTTGGTCATTGATCCAAAGCAATAAGAGAAAGTTTTAATCGCTATTTCATTCCGTAGTTTTTCGACGTTTCTTAACATAAACCCTGAAAACAGCTAAGCGATGCCAGTAAGTTAAACTTTTTTGGGTATTTTAATATCTTCATAGATGTAGCTATTAGAATATAAAGCTATGATATCTTAAAATAAATGTAAATAGTAAAAATTAGTGTCGAAATATTGCTGATCTAGAAATAGATCACTGGGCGTTCGGGTGTTTTTCCCTACCTATCTGGTAATATTGTGTTTTTTCACCTTAGATGAAAATATGAGTCAAAAAGTATCTAATAACGTTCAGGATACAGTTGATTATCTGTTTTCTGAACAAATTGAAGAGGATATTATTGCCATACTACCTGATGTAGATGAATTGACCAGATGAAAAGGAAATAGATGATGATAATTTACATGCTCTTTTGTAAATGATATTGTTGGTAAAATAGAAGTAATATCAAAAGATGAGTGTGATCAGATTTACCTTCAACGTCTGAGAGAAAAACCTAATAAATTAAAAACAGAAAAGCCAAAAATTGTTTAGAAAAAAAAACCCGAAATATACCAAATGGTCGGAATCAGGGGAAAGTTATAAGGATAATATTTTGGCAATAAAAAATGATCTTGCAAATTCATCTCCAGTTGATTGTTTTGAAAAACTTTTTTCTGATGAAATGTATAACGTAATTGTGGATGAGACGATTCGCTATACTAAAAATGTTAAAAACGAACATGATTTCATTATCACTAAAGAAAATACAAAGATATTTATAGGTTTTTTTATATTTACTGGTTATCATAAACTTTCAAGTGAAAGAGATTATTGAAGTGATGCAGAAGATTTAGGGATATGTATTCTACAGGACGCTTTTAGTAGAAATGCTTACCTAAAAATAAAGTTATATATTCATTTCCTAGAAAATTCGAAAGCAGCTGAACATAAAAAAGACAAATCATTCAAGATTAAACCCCTTTTGGAGATAGTAAATGAAAATTTTAAACAGTTTGGGATATTTAGCATGTACCTTTCTATATATGAGATGATTATAAGGTATTATGGACATCACTCTTTAAAACAATTCATAAGAGCTAAACCAATACGGTTTGGTTACAAATTGTGGGCAATGTGGGTTGATACTGGATACTGCTATAAATTTGCATTGCATTGTGGTAAAGAACAATATGAGACTCGTTCATTAGGGTCCC
>CM063508.1:183913693-183933693 GCA_032207245.1 Pardosa pseudoannulata | reverse complement strand
GATGATAGATGTATAAAAAATAGAGAGAGAGTTACAGATGTAGATAGAGATATGTAGAGAGATATATAGTGAGCAGGACAAAGAGTGAAAGAGAGTGAGATGTAAGTGATAGCGAAGAGAGAATGGGAGAGATGGTGATAGAAAGAGAGGAAGGGTGAGAGGGAAGAAAGAGACAAGAAAGGAAGTTCGGGAATAAAAGAATAACAGAAAAGTTGCCTTCTGTTATACTGACCAAGATTTGCTAGAAGCTGCCAATCGAAAGCAAATTCTACAGTTTGCACATTTTCCACGTAGGTTCATGTTATAAAACTACTTTTTAAAATTCAACTACAAGGCTGTCTTCACACTTAAACCAAATTTGAAAAAAATAAACACTAAGTTTTCCTTAAGTATTTTGCATAGCTCGCGTCTTTTAGCTCCAAGAGAAGGAAAAAAAAGAGTTACATAAGCGTTCTAGAAAAGCACCTAAGAAGAAGATCCCAGCTTAAAACTGGAGCGGCAAATTGTTGAATTATGCATAATATGTTCTCAACTGACAACCGACGTCAGGCGAAAGCCGTCGTAACACGTGACCCTGACATAGCACAGAGTTTTTATTCAGGTAGGGAGTTAAACAAGTAAACAGAGGACTTTAAAACGGACAAGAACAGAGCAGAGATTTAACAGACTGTGGCAGAGAAGAGTGGGGAAGGTTGTACAGGAGTTAGAATTGATTACCGGATGCTTAGAGGTGCTTTTTAGCAACTTCTCGCAGTTGTTAAATTAGCCACGATTCCAAATTAAAGAGAGCTTGGAGAGACAGGTAAATGATGCTATTAGAAATATGAGAACCTCCTTTAAGTAATCTACTGAAAACGTAAAACGTGAATTTTAAGTTACCAAGTTTAAAAAATATTACTCTTGCAGCGCTTAAAACTGAAGCATAACAGCCGTTACTCTAGTAACATAATAGGGAATGTTACTAGGGTAATTTGAAATTTTATGGAGTATTATCACTCGGGTTAGAGAACAATGAAATTTGTATCATTCTTCACAATACGATCACCTGGTATTTAACCATATTTTCACTGCAGCAGAATATTTTTAACTTTGATCTAAAATTGAGATATCGATCCTATATCCTCAGACTGACTTCCTTGATTGCAAGAAATAAATAAATAACCACGCATGAAAGGTGCCATGCCAAACAATTTTCATTTTTAACACACTGTATGCGGGACACGTACTAGTATGTTTTCTGACGATTGATACTTGAGTGCGGGTCACGTACTAGTACGGGTTAGTGTAACAACATGGTTTGTTGGTGGGTACAAAAATAATGGTATATACAGGAAAACGAAGCCGAATGTTCTTGTCTACTACATAGATTCTGAAAAAATGTGCGCAAAACGCCCGCTCCCGGTACAATGCCGCTGCGAAATGGACCAGCGCACAATATGCTAATTTAAAATTCAAATTGAAATATCATTTAAAAATTAGTAGACTAGAATCGGGTAATTTGGAATACTTGATCGTCTGCTTGATGTTATCTAACGGTGTCTATTAAAAACATCAAAGGCGTCCTAGAGAGATCTGGAAGTAGTTTCACCTCGTTTGAGGAACATGGTATTTGAGTGTGAATTTTTGTCTTATTACTACCATCCAAGATAATTTACAGGTAAATGTTTAACTATTAATTAAAAGCATTTTGCACATATGTCAAAATAATGTTACGATGGCCCTAGTGTTTGAGAAAGAATAAATTAAAACTCATTAAAAAAGGCATGGACAAATTTATCTTGATGAAATAATTTTGTAGTAAAGCCTTGGATTATGGTACGGTAGACAAAATGAGCGTGTTTTATATATATATTTATTTATTTGTAGTAAAAAAACCTTTCCATTTTCGTATAGAAATTAGAAACTGTTTTCACTTTCTCAACAAGTGTTATACTGATCATTATGGATGCTATAGAGGAGGAATGGGTAGCGACCAAAAATGCCACGGGAAGACTGCCAATAAGTACAAAGTTTCCTTTACAAATATTACCTGGGTAACAATGTGATGTATGTAGTAAAAAAATGGTAATGGAATGAGACGATCCAACTTAATTTGCTCTATACGTAAAAAAGGAATTCGTGAAATTGGTGTATCAAAACATTTTTGTAATAGGTGAGAATAAAGAATATTTTTGTTGGTAAAAATGACATGTTCCATAATAATGAGTATTAATTTTAACCATTTCTATTGTTCTCCAAAATAATGACTACGCATTTCTTTCCTCACTATTAGCATATGTATAAGAAAACTCTTCAGCACTCAAACGGTTAATTATATGTAATCTCTGTAAATAAATTTTCTTATGTTGTCCCATCAACTTTGGAAAGAATAACTGGATGTATCCCAGAAACAACCAAAAAACATAACCATGCCTGCACCAGTTAAGCAGGGCAGGTCAAGCACTTGTATCATACACACCCCAAAAAGGACAACTATTTATATATATATATATATATGAGAGAGAGAGAGAGATACATATATTATTAAGATATCACCTCAAATCTGATGGAAATAAATCCTAACATTCCATATTATCCAAAACTACTCTATTGGTTAAATTTTACTCCTTAGTTTTTACTATATATAAGTTTCTGTTGTGTAAAATACAATATTTAAAATATTCCTTTCTTATTCTGGTGCTTAGTACTATTTCCCACTTTAAATACGAAACAACTCTTAGAAACCAATTCATTAATCTTAGTGTGTATTACAATATCACTGAGTGTACTCAAAAATAATTTTTTTCCCACCATATTATATTTACTAATCTAACATTAAATTAGCTCACAAAAAAACTTCTGTTTATTTTCGAAATTATGTTAAAGTAGAAAGGGACATGGTTTAACCAACCTACTACTCATAAGCGAAAAGTAAATATTTTGATTGCAGAGCAAGGTCAGTGAAGATCCGTTTTCACCGTCTACCAACGAGGAGCGCCATCTTTTGGCGATGCATCGAGTGACTGCGATCTAAAGTTTGTATTCCTCAGGACGTAGAACCTTTCTGAAAACTTTCAAACTGTCACACAAAGAAATAAATGCATATTGTGAAACAGAATTCGTAAACAAATTATCAATTCCTTTTTTTCGTCTGTTTTAAAAACCATTCAATTTTTAATGTAGATTTAAATTCTAATTTTAATTATCCCAATATCTGCGAATTTATATCAATATATTTATACATATACATATATATTTATACATATTTATATATTTATACATATGAATATATTTATACATATTTATATATTTATACTTATGTATATATTTATACATATTTATATATTTATACATATGAATATATTTATACATATACATATAAGCTAATTTATATGCACACAAACATACATATTATATTATACATACATACATATATACAACCATATTTCCAAACATAATCTCCGTTCAAATCCATTTTTTTTTCTCCTTCAAGACATGTTAAATTTTTAATGTAGGTTTAAATTAAGCTTTTAATTATCCTAATATGTGTGAATACATATATATATATATATATACATACATAGATTTATATACATACATACACACTTATATATATATGCATAATATATTCGTGTGTGTACAGATGTGTGTCTATCTATCTATCTATCTATATATATATATATATATATATATATATATATATATATACATAATATATTCGTATTTGTGTGTAGATACATAAATACATAGCTATGCACACACAAACACAAACACACACACACACACACATATATATATATATATATACACACATATATATATATACACACATACAGACATATATATATATATATATATATATATATATATATATATATATATATATACATAACGTACATATATATACATAATATATATTCGTCGTGTGTAGTGTAATCTATATATATATATGCCATTACAGAGAGAGAGAGAGAGAGTCTTCGGTGTTTGCAAACAAAATTTCCATTTAAATAATTCTGTTTTAAGACATGTTCCATTTTTAATGTAGATTTAAATTCTACGATTAATTACTTTAATACCTATAAATCTATGTATATATGTGTGTGTGTATGTATGCATACACATCTATGAATACCCACTCGATCCTTTGTGCCTCGAGGGAATAAATTCCCCCTTGTATTTCCTAGATCGTGCACGTCAAAAAATAAATGTCCCGATAGGACCGGTAGTCGACAATCTGGTAAAACTCCCCCGGTTCGTTCTGTGTCCTTCAAGAGTGGAAAATTGAGAGACAATCATCCGGATCGCAACACGCGCACACAGAGTCACCCATTACAAGTTCCATTATCCAGTTAAACGAAATTGGACAGTGATTGCCCCCTCAGTTTCCTTCCTCATTGGTTCGCGTCGCCCATCTGTTCGCAGTCATCACCCTGCACACGGGTTTCATTGTTGGAGGAGGTTCGACAGCGAGAAGCTTTTGTTGTCTGGGTGCGCTCTAACCCTTTTTCACTCGCAACTTTACGACAACGGTAAAGAAAAAAATGTGTGAAATGAATATAACATCAACACAATGAAGAATAGCAAAGGGGGTCTTCCGTCCTCTTTTTAAGTACATTAAGTTGTAGATACGATAAAAACGTTTGGGACAGAATGGAGGAAGGTATTTATTTAGATAACTATCATATAGCCCGTAATATGACGGAATCAGCAAAATTTTTATTTTTTTCCAGAATTGTAAAGTACCCTATGAGGCACGTAAAAAATGGTTTGTTTTTTGGCTGAGAATTATCTTGCAACAAAAAATAATCGATGTTTGAATTCAAAGTTATCGCATATGTACCTGATCTATTATTTAAGCCAAATATAAAAGAAAATTATTGACGTAATACCTAACTTCAGTGACGAAACGTGTGAAAATAATGCAGACGATATTTCAATAATTTATAATAAGCAATGATTCAATGAGATGGTTAAAGGAATGAAGTCATAACGCTAGAAAAAAAATGTTATTTTTACCTATTTATTATGGGATAAATTGATACATTTTATAGCTCTTAAAATGGGGCTTGAAATAAAGGCATTAAACGCTCGAAAGGGGGGGAAGGGAGGGATTTCGAACGTTTTAAAGACTACGGTATTTTTCACTGTGATAGAAAGCATATTTATACCAAATTATTTTAGAATCGGATCGATAGTTTAGGAGAAGGCAAACTTTACTCGCTTTGAATTTTGCTAACCCCAATTCGTCAAGAATCCAATATGGATGCCTGTATCCATTCCAGGTCCAACCGCTTCATCAATTTGAGGACATACGGACAGATAACTTAGGCTATTATTATATAGGGAATAAGTTTACTTGTTATAAAATATTGATAACTGACTAAAATATGTTTATAAAGCTAAAAAGACATTGCCCACTGTAAAAATGTTATGTTGATTTAGGGTTTGAGAAAGAAGAAATTAAAATTCATTAAAAACACATGGACAAATATGTCTTGATTAAATAATTTTATGCAATTAAATGTCTAAGGAATACAACTGGAATATTACTTATCCTTTGTAGATATCGAAGACTGCTCTGGATTCGGAGTCGGCCCTACAAAACAATATGGAAATGATTTTCCTCTTTCTCGTGTAGCTCCAAAAAATGTCTATTCTTCAAGCAGCGGATGCCTGCAGCTTTCAACCTCTTTTCTTCTCTGGTAACAGCCTTATCCTTTCAAAAAATCAGACTCCCCCGGTAGAAAAAACAGGGGTCCGTTTCTAGAACTTAGGGGTCAGAATCTCGCCAAACCAACGGGCCCTTCTATTGGTTGGGAGAAGTCTGAAGTTTCTTCTAGTTCAAACCGGCCCTGGTCTGTATGTCATTGACGATGGCTCATGAGAAGGAGTAAAAAAAAGCTGAACCCAATGTAGCTTATTGTTAGACTCACTTGCTCTTTAATAATAAGAAAAAGTGACAAAAGTTGCCTGTCTATAAAATAGTTCGTAGACCAATCATACTGTATAAATCTTTGGTCTGGGAGTCAGATACCAATGTTTAAGGAGTTATATGACTGTTAAATCGAAAAAAATTTCCATTTTTCAGAAAGAAGTATGTGAATTCAGTTCGAAACATTGTAAATTAATTTATGTAAAAAAAAATTAATATTGAGAGGTGTTATGAATTAAAACACATTATCTGTTTACTGTAAACAAATTTAAACTTAACAACTTTAAATGTAGTTTTCTCAATTGTGTAACAACTTTGCGGCTCTAACAGTAAATTCAACAATCTGCAGTCAAATGCAGGCGACTTCCTATAGTAGAAATATATATCTAAATTTACATTATGTTTCTGTTATATTTATTGATGCATCTTAATGCTAGTGGAATATACTGAAGACTATTTTTACTTTCTTGATTTATATGTATTCGAGTTTTCCCCCTCCTCCAAGAACCGTTTTGTCGGACAGAGGGTGGAAGAAACTGATTTTTGTAGCTTGGAGTTTAGTCCCTCCCGAAAAGTTATGGCTTCCAGAATCTTCTGGAACGAAATCTTAGACAGGCGGATTTCGACAATTGAGCAGGGTGTCAGTTTGTGTCCTCCGCAGTATTTTTTCCAATGAAACTGTAGAGTTTGGCGGACAGGTTGGGGACTGAAAAAGTCATTAAGATAGACAAGTGTAAGCCAGAGACATCTGCCTGTTTATTTTCTTTTTTCCCCGAGGAGTGCCTGGCAAAGAACACGGAGTTCAAGAACGCCAGACGACAGAAGAGAGTGAATATGCAAATAAATTGGTGTTTGTGTTAGACGAACGTATTTTCTTCGTCGTCTGAAGAAAGTAGTTTTCTCCAAAGACATTAAAAAAATCCACAAATATATCCTCCTAAGATATATAAAAGAAGTTGATTACATCTTGAGAAATAAGAAACCATTTTATTTTTTCATTGTACCGTTTGTTCTTATTCAGTACTGTCTAAAGGTGATTGGGATGAGGACATGTATCCTATGTTCTAGAGAAGAGGTCTCCAACTTGGATTCCTTGCACCTCTAGGGATCCCTGAAACTTTGACAGAGGTCCCTCAAACGATTCTTCAATGTTAAGTTTCCGAATAGCAACACCTATTTGGGTTGGTGAATCGGTGTTTATTACAGACCAACTGCTAAAGTAGTTCTAGAGAAGAGGTCTCCAACTTGGATTCCTTGCACCTCTAGGGATCCCTGAAACTTTGACAGAGGTCCCTCAAACGATTCTTCAATGTTCCGAATAGCAACAACTATTTGGGTTGGTGAATCGGTTTTTATTAGAGACTAACTGCTAAAGTAGATGGAGAATTTCCCCTTGTTTTCAGGGTAAAATGTGATGTTTTCCTAATTTTAGTTATAAAATATTTTTCTATGATACATATGCATTTACTTTATTCGTACCGAGGGCGACAATTGTGGCCACACAAAAATATTTTCTGCTGAAATGGAAGTCCTAATTCTTTAGAGAAATTTGAAAAAAAAGTTTCCATTATAATCGTTTTTCTGTGTTTTAAAACATGTTCAATATTTAATTTAAATACAAATTTTGTTTTAATTTTCCTACTTTTTATGAATTTATGCATATATATATTTATGAATTTATATATGTAATCGACATATTTTAAAATGTAATAAATTTATTTTAAATATATTTAGGGGGTAGATTTGTAGATCATTTTTAATGTCATATATATATATATATATATATATATATATATATATATATATATATATATATATATATATATATATGTGTAATCCAATAATTATAAAAAGGCTGGATAAGGAGAAAGCTAATCAGTTAGCAAAAATAACGATGCAGTCGGTCGACATTGAAGAGAATGGCACAAGTCTAATTAGAAATTTATTTCAGAGCTGCTAAAACGGACACCCTTACTAGTCAACGACAGACAAAAGAAATACATAAAAATTACTCTGTTTGAACAGAGATTCACCCAAGAGCGAAGACAGAAAGAGTTTTCCCAAAGGACAAGAAATTTACTCAGCGAATTTAAGTGTTGAGATCAGAAAAACCTGGGGCCATTTGTCGGCACAGCTGGAAAACGTGTTGAAGAGACAGGAAATTTATAGGATAGAAAGCTTTGGGAATTTTATTGATAGAATTTTAAGTCAAGGACACTAATTTGATTAAGACATTTAGAGGCTGGGAAAAAGATTTTGTGGAATTAGAATGGGAGAGAGGTGGTTTTTAAGGAAATATTAAATTTAAATAATTTTGATATATATATATATATATATATATATATATATATATATATATATATATATATATATATATATATATATATATATATATATATACATATATATGTATGAGTATGTGTATATTCATACATATATACATACATACACATAACATACATATATATATATACATATATACACACACATGCATACATATACAAATACATATATAATATCTTATTACACATATACAATATCCTTAAAGAACAGACCTCGGTCAATTAAATGAAAAAAAAAAAATCCATTTTTAAAGCGAGTGGTAATCTGTTTATTCACATATTTATCCTGTGTTTTATTTTTCGTTCTCCATCTTAATGATTTATTTTCAAGTGTACTTATTAATTTGTCTATTAACACATTGTATGCGAGACACGTACTAGTACGTTTTCTGACGATTGTACTTGAGCGTGGGTTACGTACTAGTACTAGTTAGTGTAACCACATGGTTTGTTTGTGGGTACAAAAATAACACTATTCGGAAAGCGAAGCCGAATGTCTATTACATAGATTCTGGAACATTTTAGACAAATTAAAAACTAGTTTTAACATCAGTCGATGCGGAACCACAGAACGGGAAAAAATTAAAATTATTTACTACTATTTCTATTTGATTTTCCATATTTACAATACTTTTATAAATTTATCCACTAAAAAATATATTTTTTGTCTACAAAAATCTTATGGTTGTTATTTATATATTTCAATATATAATACGAAAAGTTTGTTAAAAAATGAAATAATTTTTGATCTATTGAGATTTAACTGAATAACTAAATTGACTCTCAAAACGCACGCTCCCGGTACAATTCTGCTGCGAAATGTACTCTCATGTTAATTTAAATGCCTTAATTTAAAAGAAGAAGTGTAATAACTAGAAAATAGTTACAAGTAGTTTATTTTAAATGAAATGGTTCATGGGACTGAAATGTGTTAATTATAAAAACAGTTTGGGTTATTTAGTTGATTTACTTCAGCTAAAAAATGAAGAGGGGGGGAGTAAAAAAAAGTCAAAATGTATTTATTCACACATCACGCTTACTAACTATGCATGATACTGATGATAATTTTAGTTTAACTGGCTAATAATTTTCCAAGTATAGTTTGGTATTATTAACGAACTATAAATTAATTTATCTCCTGACTATTTTAAAATGTGTATGGGTTTGTATAAAATAGGTTTAAACGAATTTTCTTTCTCTTAGTGAAATTAACAAGTGCTAGCTATCTATTTAAATGAATTTGAATCACTATTTTCTCATTTATGCTTGTATTATGCAAAAAGTAAATCGCCAATTTCATTTTATTTTAAAAAAGCAAATCTGTGTTGAATTGAAAACGTTTTACATGGAGTTAAACCAACTAATAATTTTCCAAGCATAGTTTGAGATTAATCATGAATTATAAATTATTTTATCTTACGAATATTTTAAAATGTGTATGGGTTTGTATAAAATGTTTAAACGATTTTCCTTTCCCCTATTGGAATTAACAACTGCTAGCTATCTATTTAAATGAATTTGAATCACTATTTTCTCATTTATGCTTGTATTATGCAAAAAGTAAATCGCCAATTTCATTTTATTTTAAAAAAGCAAATCTGTGTTGAATTGAAAACGTTTTACATGGAGTTACACCAACTAATAATTTTCCAAGCATAGTTTGAGATTAATCATGAATTATAAATTAATTTATCTTACGAATATTTTAAAATGTGTATGGGTTTGTATAAAATGTTTAAACGATTTTCCTTTCCCCTATTGGAATTAACAACTGTTAGCTATTTCTAAATCAATTTGAATCACTGTTTTCTCATTCATACTTGTATTATGCAAAAAGTAAATCGCCAATTTCATTTTTTTTTTAAAGCAAATCTGTGTTAAATTGAAAACGTTTTACATGGAGTTACACCAACTAATAATTTTCCAAGCATAGTTTGAGATTAATCATGAATTATAAATTAATTTATCTTACGAATATTTTAAAATGTGTATGGGTTTGTATAAAATGTTTAAACGATTTTCCTTTCCCCTATTGGAATTAACAACTGTTAGCTATTTCTAAATCAATTTGAATCACTGTTTTCTCATTCATACTTGTATTATGCAAAAAGTAAATCGCCAATTTCATTTTTTTTTTAAAGCAAATCTGTGTTAAATTAAGAAAGTTTTCAAGGATGCAAATAAGCTGTAATGTGGATTTATTTAAACTTTTTAAAAATTATCCACTTGAAATTTTATGTGAAAGTGAATAATCAATTTTCTTTCATGATTAAATATTAGATTTTATTTTAAGATTGGAAGACAAATTTGTATTACATAATAAAAATTCTCTGCTAACTGTGTAAATTATTTACATCTTTCATAAAATGAAATAACCTTTTTAGTAGTAAATACGATGGAGTATTTTATTCAAAAGCTTGTATCTCCGAAAAATAAAACGTTCTTATCAAGAAAGCATCAAACCACAGAAAAGTATTTCGAGAGTTGATTATACCGAGTGAAATTGAAACGTATATTTATAATATTTCCGACAATAGATGGCGGCACTAACAAAAGGGCTCTTCTAGATCTTTTAGTAGGGAAAAATCGAGTTCTTTGAATAATGTATTCAAGTTAACAAGGCATTTTATAGTAAAGCATTATAATATAGAAATCTAATAACAGATGGCAGCACTACTTGAAATATTCTCATGAATTCTTAAAGTCTGATGGCTTTGAAAAATATAGTGGAGACATAAATAAAATGAAAATAAATGGAAAAACTCAGAAAAAGGGAAGATATTGGGATTAAATGAAGTAGCACGTAAATAAATTTATGAATGCTACAGAAAGAATCAAACTGCAAACATATGAATGTGATAAAATTATAAGAATCCGAATCGAACGGAAATATAATTGTGTATTTTAAAATTAAAAAAAATTACCGTCAATTAAATATTAAACAGAGTTATCGGAGCATAAGAATCTGTATTGAAATCGAAATATGTTTAAGGGATTCTGGAAAAAAATTTTATCTAAAAATTTTACTATTTACTTTTTAAGGATAAGGGCTAAATTGGAAAAAAATCCTAATTAATATTACAATCCTTTAAAAATTACATATTGCAAACTAGATGTTTCTGCAATATTTATATAAGCAATTATTTCATTTTTGTATAACGACTGAATACGGTATGAACCTTACCAAGAATTACAGCTGTTTTATCTGATTTATTTATTTTATATTACTTATTTTTTGTAGAGTAGGCAGTTTTGTTAAATTAATAATCAGGAATATCTTTCATGTTACGTGTAGAACAGTTTGTACACTTTTTTGTATGCATATTCTTCGTTCAAGAATTTTAATTCCTTGCAAACTATATTCTATATGTAAATATATATATATGTGTGTGTGTATATGTATATATGTATATATATATACACACATATATATATATATATATATATATATATATATATATATACATATATATATATATATATATATATATATATATATATAAATATATATATATATATGTATATATATATATATATAAATATATATATAAATATATATATATATATATATATATATATATATAAATGTATGTGTTATATATATATATATATATATATATATAAATGTATGTATATATATATATATATATATATATATGTATATATATATATACATATATATGTATATATAAATATATATAAATATATATATATATATAAGTATATATATATATATACATATATATATATATATAAATGTATTTATATGTATGTATATATATGTAGTGTTTTGGGATCCAAACCTTCCAAGAAATTCAATGACCTCTAAAATCCTAGCAAGTTAGTATTTTAGGAATTTATAGCCCAGTACACTATTCCAGGTGTGGTCAACCTACTGCTTGCCAACCACATGCGGCTCTTTGAAGGACTATTTGTGACTCTCGATAAATGTACCCGAATTCTCTTTTCATTTTTGTGTTATTATATTTTAAAAAATTATCACAACTGATGGAGCTCCGGTAAATCTGGGTAAAAAAATCGGTCTTATTTTTCTTTAAAGAGATGATTCTCAAATTCCACAATTCATAACTGTTCACTGCATAATTCACCGAGAATATTTAAAATATTCTGATGTTATGAAAACAGTGCAACACGTTGTAAATTACATTTGAACCAATGCAAAAAGTCATCGACAATTCAAAAATTTCATTGAAAAATTAAAGAACGAAGGACTTTTAAATGACAGTGAAAATATATACTTTCGTTAAAAAAAAATATCTTTTTTGCATACCTTTTATAAATATGTATTTAAATGCGGCTTGCAAAATATTTTTAATTTTCCAATTTTTCCAGACTGCAGCGCCATCTGCAGTAAAATATTGTAACTAATTTCAAAAGTTTGCCTGCCTGAAAATTTATTAATGTCTTAAGCATATTGTAATAAACTATATTTCTATCACTGTCCGTTTAGTTTTTATTGATTTTTCAAATATACGGATCATATTTAAGCCCCCTGTATGTATTTATGTCTTCTTAAAACAGAGTTATGCCGTAAATGAGGGAATCATTTTAAATTAAAAAAAATTATGTCGCTTTCCTCAGAATTCTCCCATGAGACAGTGGCTCATTCCTTACCTCTTACCCCATTATTATGATCTTTAGCGATCCTGATAGGATAGGATTTTCTGAAGAAGAGGGTCTCTCACTAATTGGGGACAATTAACAAAAGAGGGGAGCATGAATTTCTTTCTTATTACCTGTGAATAGCATAACCCAAAATAAACCCATAATAAAAGTTTTAAAGGTTGATTTTTTATATTTTTAAGCTTATTTCGAACATGTAACTGTAAGTATACAGCGAACTCACATCCCGAAGAATGCGCAAGCAAAACTGAAGTGGTTATAATTGATAAATCGGATATGGTAAAAGAAAAAAATCCAGCAAGTTCAGTTAAAATTTACTATTGGGTGATGACAGGTTACCTTCACAGAGCAATATTTCATTATCATAAGTTATTTTGTCTCTATTTAATCTTTTCGTGACGAGATGTTTTTTTATTATTATCGTTGATAAAGACGGGAGTGTTATATTCAGAATATGCACTCTGTGAACAACATTTATGAAGCTTCTACTTTTCACAACAGTAAGTAGGATGGAAGACATTAAGTGCATTTTCGGTGACATTAATTCTACTATAACAAGATTGATATCACAAGTGATTTATCAGTGCCCTACCCTTCATGGCAGCTAAACTGTGAAATAATCAACAAACAGTAAGGGAAACAATCCCTTGGTGCATTTTTCAACGAAGCTCCTACTTTTCAGACTTCCACGTGTTGGTCCAAATAACATCCAACTATCAACGAAAGTTTAAATAAAAATTCTAGAAATATTACCATGAGTTACGTTTTGCCTTGAACTGTTCATTAGGAAAATTTGAAGTCATTAACCCTTGATACACAATGACGTGTTTTAGACGTTAGTCATTTCATGTGCCAATGTAGACTTTGACGTTTCCGCCAAGTCTTGAATTTTCTCTGGCAGATGGAGTGCAGCATAATATTAGGTCATTTAATTAAGAGATGCTTCGATTATTTTTTGATTAGACGTCAAGATCTCACATATCCTTAAAAAGTAATATAAGAGGCACAACAACATAGAATTGTAAACAATGTGAATTCCTCTACCTATTATTAGAAAAGCGTAACTTCGTAACGTTTCATATTTTATAGAAATACTAATTTACTTTATACTATTACTTTATTATTATCAGTTAATATCAAACATGATCTTTATTAAATATTTTATAGCAATGCGAATGCCAAAATAAAGTATTCCGTTTCTAAGTTTATACATAAATTTGGATATAACCGAATTAAATAGTATTTTATGGGTCCATCAGATTCCGATTTATTTTGTTTTATAAGTATCCTACAAATTAAGACGTTGAGAGTAGTTTGGAAGGTGTCACTCACCTCGAGGGGGATGCTCGGTTTGTTGGTTTCCTCGATGAGCTTGTCGTGTCCGTTGATGATTTGCTTCCCGACGGCCAGCACCGATTCCAACTTATCCGCGGGCTGCCGGACGTCGTCGTCGTCCTTCGAATCGACGTCCGACTGCTGGGGTTCCATCAGGATTTCCGATTCGCTCACCGTGAACGAGTCCTCGTTCGCCTTCACCTCGCTCTGGAAAACAAACGAGCGAATCAGTTAAGACAAAGCAAAAGAGTATTGTTATATGATAGGGTAGAATAATAATATTAAAATATTACTAATGGTAAGAATTGCAAATACCCACACTTGCTTGCATATATTATATATATATATATATATATATATATATATATATATATATATATATATATATATATATATACATATACATATTAATATATATATATATATATATATATATATATATATATATATACACTCATGTCCATAAATTAAGGATAATGAAGTTCAGGCAATGAAAGAGACAAAAGCAAAACAAATTTGACTTATTTGTAAAGTCTATTTATTAAACAAAAGGTAAAGAGCAAAAAAGATGCTATATGTTTGACATAATTAATAAAAATTGCGATTTTTACTCCCTGGAGCAAATTTTAAAAAAGAACCTATTTACAGAAAACAGTATAACATGGTTAGTATGATGGTTAATACGGAGTATGTCTCCCGGACGATGCAATACAAGCGTTACAACGCCTACGCATGCTGAGTATCAGATTATCAATCTGATCTTGGGGAAAATTACACCACTCATCAAGCAATGCCCTCCGAAGTTCCGATAGACAGTTGGGAGGGGGTTGACGGGCTGCAATTCGTCGGCCAAGCATGTCCCACACATGCTCTATTGGATTCAAGTCCGGTGAGTATGCTGGCCAATCCATACGGGTGATATCCTCCGATTGAAGGCATTCGTCTACAATGTTTTCACGGTAAGGTCGGGCGTTGTCATCCATATACAGAAATTCAGGACCCATGGCGCCCCGAAACAAACGTACATGTTGTTCCAGAATGACATCCCGATAGATGTGGCCTGTCATCGTTACACTCTGAACATGCAGGTCAGTTCTGGAACCAAGAATAATTCCTCCCCAAACGAGCCATCCTGCACCACCGTAACGGTGTCGTTCAATGGTGTTCTCTTGGTGGTAACGGGTACCTGGCGCTCTCCATATGAAAGTCCGGCGAGAATCAGAATGTAAACTGAACCTGGACTCGTCGGAAAACATCACACAAGACCACTGTTGCGGTGTCCACAATGCATGCTCTCTAGCCCAGCATAATCGCAGGCGACAGTGAGTTGCGGTAAGGGGAACACATCTGACAGGCCTACGAGCATATAGACCAATGTTCCCTAAGCGTCTGTACACGGTCTGCCTTGAAACTGTCGTACCGGTAGCTGAAGAGAGCTGACGAGACAGGTCTGATGCTGTGCTCCGTCTGTTTCTTTTGGCAGTAACTGCCAAATACCGGTCATCATTCGGCGTAGTAACTCGGGGGCGACCTGTGCTGTAACATCTACTCACATTACCATCATGTTTGAATCGTTGCCAAAGCCTGGAGATGACACTCTGGGCGATTCCAAGTTCCTCGGATACTTCCAGCTGGGTACGTCCACATTCCAGTCGTCCGATAATTCTACCACGTAAAAAATCATCCAAATGCTTCCTTTGTGCCATAACTATGCGGTTATTGCACTGAAAGGCTTTTAAAGCGCTTGTGAACAATTTTACTTCTTTGCTACCATTCCTTATATACCCCTTTCATACACTCTCGTCATTGTGACGTACTATCCGCGCCATCTGGTGGTTTCCTGCAATTTGCATATTCTTCTTCAAGATGTGTGTGATAATTCTACAGGTGAAATTTTTATTTTAGAGCTCAATTTCTGTGTGATTCTGAATTATCCTTAATTTATGGACATGAGTGTATATATATATATATATATATATATATATATATATATATATATATATATATATATATATATATATATATATATATATATATATATATATATATATATATATATATATGGATATATTCATACACACATTATATATCACATAGAGCAGACTGCTAATATCTATACATATAAGTCATCGGAACAAAGACACAAACGCACACGCTAGTTTATTCCAGGATATTAGACTGTTGTAAAAAAGTAAATATTATTAATATTAATAATATTAATAATATCAATCTTTTGTTTTAATGTTAATTCTTTCTCTATCAAAAGAAAGCGAAATGATTTAACATTAAAACAAAAGATCGAAATTTTAAATCGTTATGACAGGTTACCAAAAATGAGTCAGCGCAATGCTGCAGCGCAGTTAAACATTTCTCAGCACCTGAATCACATTGAAAGTGTTGAGACGTGGAGTACAACACCGCTCAGGTGACTTTAAAAAACATTATGATTACGAACATTTTATCAATGAGCTTCTTAGAAAAAAATGTAGACAGTCAACAACAGATCAATTTTTTAAATTATGTATATAATTCATGTGGTTTAAAGGATAATATACAATACATAAATATAAGGTTTTTCATTTTGTTTTGAATTTTAGTACATGTGAATTAAAGGAAGGAGGGTAAATTTATCTAATTTTGCATTTCGTTTATTGTTATCAATCTCTTATTGTTATCGAAATCACGGTGTCCCAAAGTGATCCCATTAAGCAAAGTCAACAGTATATATATGTTATATCTTAAATATTATCTTAATATCTATATACTGTCTAAAATTTTAATTTCTCTCTGTATCAAATTTCCTTTCTTAAAAGCCCACATCAAAAGATCATGGCGAGCAATATTTTAAAAATTACGTGCATTAGAAATAATTTTCTTACTGTATAAGTATATAATCGGACCACTTTCTTAGATATAAGAATTGCGATAGCATATTTTGAAAATAATTTTAGTAAAAATGAATAATTAGGTATACATTAATTGTAATTTTCCTTTAATTAAAAAATGTTGAATATTTAGTCTTTCAGAGAGAATTTACCTTGACAATCGTAATTCCTCAGAAATTATTGCGAAAATTTAATGAAAGGATTATATTATAATTATATTCTTTGTGTAGAGAGAACGAACTATTATTTGATATTTACAAGTAAAAAATGTATGTTTTGACTTAATTGAAAATTTATCTTAAGTTCAGTATATTTAAAATGGTAACTAACTAAATACTAACTTTATAACTAAAGTAAATATATTTCATCAGTATTTATACCTCATATAAATATATTGAATTCTTATTTACATTGGGTATAAATACCTTTGTAGTTAAAGAAGCTAACAATGTAAAATTAATCGTAGAACTGAAATAATCAAGTCACTGGGATTTAGCTACAAAACTCCCAACAGAAAGTTTAATAACTTAAATATTTATCCATATATTCACACAAAAGGCAACTACGTTTTAAAATATATCAAACCATAATAGTATAGTCTTCAAAAACTTTATTTCGGATTCAATACTATGGTTAAAAATATTAGAATATTTCGCTTCTCTAGGGTAATTTACTAAGAGAAATATTTAAATAAAATGCTTGTTTAAACACATTTCCAACCTAATATACTATTATATATTTAAACTATGTTTTGACAATACATTTTCTTCATATGACCAATTTATAATGTTGTTTAAAGAGAATAATTCTCCCAGTGGCTTAATAATTCCATTTTTAAATACTTATTGTACGCGATTATTACCGCTAACCTTTTAAAAGAAATAGAGGTAATCCATTCAATACGTACACTTGAATTGACATCTTTAAATTACCCAAATACCCTGCAGTAATTTATAACTTCAATTTTCAGTTTTATGAACTACGGTACTTCAGCTCCAAACAAGCATTTGAAACAATAAAATACCGATACTCTTCTAAAACCGGAATCAACAGAAAATCCTGCTCAGAGATAAACAATGGAAATTACCTCTTGACAAACAAGAATGTTATTATTAAGCAAACGCATTAAGGCAAATTGAGATCGATGAATTGCGTTTATGAATGCAATCTGCATTTGCATTTAATTCAGCTCGAACCCTTTGTTACTCGCATCATGAAACTGCGATGTGATAATTTACAACATACGTCATCAATCGGAGATTTATTCCGAATAATGGATGCAGCGTCTAGTAAGTGATTGAAATGCAATTGAAGGTTAATTGGGTTTTTCTTTTTCAAATGTTTCTGTCAAGTTTATATCCGAACTCAATTAAACTTAAGAGTTTGCTTTCAGCCGGCATTAGCATCATCTGTAAGCCTACTTTACTGCTAACATGTATTTCGTGAAGGAAATGTCTCGCTCGATTTACCGCATGTTCTCTAAAATAAGATTAATTTGCTTAAAGAAACTTTTAACACTATAATGTCCGGTGCCCAGAACCTGAATATTTGGTGATGTCAAGGAAGCCAACAGGCACATATATATATGAATGTACATTTATTTATGTATGTATATATGTATGCATGCATTTATATATGTACATAAATATACGTATCTGTATAGTACACACTCCCACACATATATACACATGTGACATATGTTATAACACACACATATATAAATGTGTACTTGTCTATATAAGTGTCATACGCTTTTATAGCCTAATATTTCATCAAGGTTGTTAGAAACTTCTAAAGAATTAATCTATATAATTTATCATCTATATAATCTATATAATTATTGAATATTCCCGTCTCCTCCCTCAAGAAGATGCTAAAAGACTTTGTCATCACTTCCTGGTAACGAGATTGGGACTACTGTGAAACCGGACGACGTGTCTTTGAATTCATCCCCAAGGTCAACCCGAGACGACTAAATAACGACTTCTATATCAATCAACTTGTGACTGGCCATGGACCATTTCCAGCTCATCAAAATAGACTATTTGGACGATCACCGGAATGCTGGTGCAGAACTACAGATGGTATAGTGGACCACCTCATCTTTGATTTGCTCCATAATGGACTCCATCAGCTCCAAGTATTTCGCCAAGAAAGTCCCTCTAGTCAACTTGTTCAACTCAGCTGCTTCTCGCTAAGGTCTGAGGTCAATTACTGAAGTCTACAAAGAACTGCTACTGGATTCTTAATTCTTTGTATATATTATATATATTGTATATAGCATTTCTGTGTATTGTATTTGTATTAACTTTCTGTATTTTCTATCAATAAAGGAACGAGCGTGTCCTCAAGGGAACACAGGCCGCTTCTAAATTGCTGAGGTAAAAATTACTGAGGTACTTTGCTGATTAGTGACCTGGATTCTCCATTGTGACATGAAGAGCGGATACAGGAGAAGTGACGACTGGACAGGAAGTGGCCAAACCCTGAACTGTGGAACTTCGACCACGAAAGCTTAAGAGCTGTTGTGGCGATTTCGTCATTAGTGGCTGTATGGCATTAGCCGGGTCAACTGAGAAATTCCACTTACGTTCCCCTTACATATATGTATAAAGAAACTTGAGGAGTTTTGTGCATAGTGTTGAGATATATGGGTTTATAAGTTTAAAATAAATCATAAATTCAATAGCGTTTGGACATAACATAATGTTTAAACAATGTATAAACTACGTTCCCATGTTTGAAGTCATATTACACGAAACTACTGTTCAACTTAATTTAAGTTACTTTCGTTTTGGAGCACTTGCCATTTTACACGATTCGAGATCATGCCTCCATACCGCTTCCCATAAATCATTGTGGAAAATTTGCCGAAAGGTT
>CM063508.1:183883693-183903693 GCA_032207245.1 Pardosa pseudoannulata | reverse complement strand
CTGTTGAAAAATGTAACTATTTTCGAAAGTTTGCCTGAAAATTTACTGTTTTCCCTAGCATATTGCAACAAACGGGGTATTTCTCTCACTTCCGGTTTAGTTTATATTGATTTTTCAAATATACCGGTCACTTTTGAAACATCCTGTATGTACATACATATATGCATATATGTATGCATGTTTACATACGTATATGCATATATATATGCGTATATACTTACATATATGCATGCATATACATACATGAATATATACATATACATACATATATGTATTCATACATAGATACATACATACAAACACATGTATGCATTTATTCATATTTATGTATCTATATTTATATATTAGAATGCATGTAAACACGCACATGTGTAATTTATTATCTGGATTTTACTGAAAGCAACAAGATTTTTAAATTTTGAAAGACTGCATCAGTCATATTCAAATTACACAAAAACAATTATACCTACATTCAATCACATTCTTGGATATTTTAGAACAAAAAACATAGAGCATTATTAATTGAAATATTCAACATTTTATTCGTTAGAAAGCGTATAAAATACATTACAAATTCTGACGATTATTAACCCGAATAAGATTTAAAATAATTTCTTTTTAGCGCAGCACGAAAAAATAAAAATAGAACTAATGTATGACATAGGTTTGACATCTTCCATAACAACACTGTCATCCGATGAAACTATAAATTTGTTCAGAAAGATTTAAATGTTGTCATTAGGCGAAGCTTTCTAGTTTCTCACTTGACATGCCCTTAGGGGTAATGTCAGATATTATGGTGGTGTTTTAATGTTAGAAGTTTTTAAGACTTAAAATTTATGGATTGTCAGGTTAAGTGGCATTAACTGAAGTTCTCAAAATATAAATTAAAAGAACTTTTGTTTCAAGGGGGCAAATTCTTCCAAATGGTATATTTTGAACAAAAGTAGGAAACAAATTTATGTTTTGAGTAATGATTTAAACGTTTGAGCGCTGAAGAGTTTTCTTATATGCTAATAGTGCTGAATGAAATGAGTATAATTTTTTTGGATAACAATAGAAATGGTTATAATTAACACTAATTATTATGGAAAAAGTCTCTTTTACCAACAAAAATATTCTTTATTCTCACTTATGACAAGAATGTTTTGCTGCACAAATTCCACGAATTCCTTTTTTACATGGAGCACAAATTAAGTTGGATCGTCTCATTCCGTTACCATTTTTTTGACTGCATACATCCCATTGTCACCGAGGCAATTTTTCTAAATAAAACTTTGTACTTATGGGTAGTCTTCCTGTGGCATTTTTATTTGCTAACTATTTCTCCTCTATAACATCTATAATGACCAGTATAATACTTGTTGAAACAGTGAAAACAGTTTCTTATTTCTATACAACAACGAAAAGTTTTTTTTATTACAAATAAATAAGTAAATAAGTAAAACACGCTCCTTTTGTCTACCGTACCCTAATCCGCGGCTCTACTGCATGACTACTTACCACTGTGTTTCATTTCAATTCTTATATTATTAAAAATCCCAATTGAGTCAAATGAATACAAACTGCGATGGATATGAATTCAACTGCTCTCAATAGATGCGAAAATGATACTAACAAACAGCAGCGTCTCCGCATTTTCGATGCAAAACAAGAGAAGCTGTATCGAGCTTCTCAGCACTCAAACGGTAAATCATTCGCTTTATTTTAAAAACAGTTTTTAAATAACACAAATAGTTTTAATACATTGAAATCTGTTTTTTATATTCTGGTATTTTAAATTTTTATAAAATAATGTTTTTCAGTTTGACGAATTTTGTATAAAAATATTTATTTTGAAATGTTTCAGATTCCTTATTCTTATCTCAAGGTCAAAGTGACGGTAATTGGGTTCTGCGGAGTACCTAGCGAAGTAGAACCTCTTCACTTTAACCTCTAAAGGTAAGACAAAAAAAAATTCATTTAGGCCTCTAGGCAAAAAGTGATTCAAACAAAAATTTAATACACTCCAGCTCACAAGGAAGCGAAGAGGTGAGAACGTTCTCATAAAAAATGATGAGTCACCAACAAGTTGTATAATTTTGGAACGAGTTGTATAATGACTATGACCAGTAGGTATGGTTAACAGCAATGCATAGTGTTCAATACAACGGGAAGCTCAGAAAATAAATAAATATACACAAAAAAGTTAAAGGGATTATAACAAATGCAACTTGGTACAGTAAATATTAAAATTAAGCAAAAATTAACGACCTATTTCTAAATCAAAATTTTAGAGATTCATTATTATTGAGTTCGTCATTAAACTCTGTATGGTTTTAAAAATCTCTATGCATGTCAACGAATTACAGAAATATGGTTTGTAGCATTACGGTCTACTTTTATGCGACACGAGCTCTATTGAGATCGGGACCTACTGCTTAAAGCCGATTTCGAACGGCTATGACCATCCATGCTACAGGATTCGAACGTAAGAATTTTAGCTACTTAACCATTCTTTCACCGTTCGGATCTAGTTACAGAAGAATTAATATCACAAAACAGCGAAAACAGTTGATAAAACATTGTATAACTTTAAATAATCGCTTTACAGTATTTAACATGAGTGAATATCTACATTAATTTTATTTCTACACATATGAAAAAGATAACATGTCAAAACAATAGTTTGTTTAGAACATTTGTTTAAAACTAGAAACATTTTTAAGGATGAATAATTATTTATCAAATAGTCTGTTTAAGGTATTCCAAATTGGAATTTTTTTAAGAACGTCTAAAAATGATTCGAACTGTATTTTTACCAGCGTCCCGTAAAGTATTTTCTGTAGATTTACATAGGATTTAATACTGTGAAACGGCTAAAACAGTTCCAATACATCGTATAACTTTAAATAATTGTCTTTACAAATAGTATATATCGTAAACAAAAATTGGTACCCAGTTTTGTTTTATGTAAACTGTAAAGATAAACGGAAATAATAAAAGTAATTGGTTTGTATGCTGTGCACTAAAAACATTTTTAAGGAATATTGTTGAACGACACAATTATTATCAAATAATCTCGTATTTTAACCGTTTAAACGTGGAATTAAGAAATAATAGTCCCAATGACTTGAAATTTGGTTATTATATTAATTAAGAGTACATGATTACAATAAAGTTTTAAAATTAGGTGAAAAACATTTTTAAGGGTGTTTTGAGAGATGTTCCATTTTTGGAACATTGGCGTGTTACATGGGTATTTTTTGCATATTTTACTAATTTAATGTCTAATAATTATATTATCTTCTTAATATTAACTGTTTTGTGTATTTATCTTTAAATAATGTACAATCGATAACTATTATGACACAATAGAATTTATGCAGTATTAGTACCGGTTTTTTATAATTCTTTTGGATTATTAAATTTCGCTTTTCTTTTCCATTTTACTACAAGGTTTTCAGATTTTCGTTTCTTCTTGGCCCTTGGACCCTGTTTCTGAAATTTGTCTTCATATTACATCTTTGTTTAAAATGACGTCGACTATTCCACACACAGTGAACGGCGTAACAGCATCTAAATTATTTTCATCGATTATATCACTTGGTTCATCGGGCTCTAACAGGCAAATATCTACCTCTTCCAAATCAGAATCCAAAAGAGTTTCTAGAAGGAGTAGAGCATCTTGTATTGGAAGGCATATTTCAGACATTTTGTTAAATTTATGGAAACTTTATGAGTGAAACACATAGAAAGCATACATGCACATTTTTCACTGTCGTCCAAGAAAAACTCTATATCAATTTAAACAGATAACTATTTCAGCAAACATATGCAATAAGACACCTTTTACGTGAAATTCCACTTGTCTTCGAAGGCACAGGTGAAAGCAAATCATCCCCCACACACGTTTAGCCACCTTATCAGAAACATTTATTTCCATTGTTAGGACTTTACTAAAGTGAACATTAATGTCAAGTGCCAATATTATAATCCTTTCAAAGTATTGCAGCTTTTATTTGCACCTTTATTTATTTTCTTTAGAAAAGTTGCTATTCTTATTAGAATGCAAAAGAAAATGTTTGCAATATCATGCAATACTTTGCAAAAAATTATAACTAAATTCTTTTATTATAAATTTTTGTGTCTTATACGTTTCATGTAACAAAATTATTAATTCTCTTTAGAAAAATATCTTTACAAATTGAAAATTTTAAAGAATTCAAAATATATTGTCTCGTTAACGCAAGAGCAAAAACTGTGTCAAAAAGTTAACTCATAGAATTATCGAGAATATTTTAGTGACAAAATGAAAAAAAATCAAAGTGTAACAGAATTATTAAATATTTATGTAAAAAATGAATTACTCCCAAGAAATACCTAATCCTCTATTATGCTATGTCCCAGAATAATACTTATAAATTTTCATTCTTCTCAAAATGCATTCATTTTTTTTCGATGAAGAGCTTTTTTTAATACATATTTTCTATAACATTTTTAAAATATTAATAAAGTCAATTCCCTGTGAAATATTTCGAAATAAAAAGAGAGCCAAGAAATACTAAACTTGTTTCGAAAAGATAATCCTTTTTGGGCTTTTTTAAAAAAGAATAAACCCACTAGAGAGAACATTTTTAGCGTTTGATATAAATGAAGACACTTTTAAAATACTCTTGAAATCTGTAAATGGTATTTGATGAGAAGAATGGATATGTTTAACAATGATTCAAAGTAATATAAAAATATTTGTAGAATAATAGGACATATGTAATAAAAGAATTGGTTATATAATTGAGAGAAAAGAAATAAAAATACTTTTATTCTTCCGTTCCAAAATTCTTTTCAACGAACGTTTCTATAGAACACTAAGATGTTTTCATTTCTTTACAGTGCATAATTCAGATTTATGAGGGTTTCACAAACAAAGGAATCAAGTCTATTTGAAATAAAGTAGAGAAATTGAATCTCAAAGTAATATTTCTTTCAAATTTAAATTGATTTGAGAAAACATTTTGACGTCACTGGATCGTCGGGTAGCGTGTTGGTGTCTAAATGGTTATGACACGACGTACAGCTTAGAATAATAACAACGTTTATTCTTGACTAAATAGAAGTTATGTATAAATTTTCCTAATGGAAATCACAGGGCTCAGTTAAGCTGTAAAAGACGTAAAATTCCCAGGTTCGAGACGATCCTAAATAAAACACTCTGCGGTCAGGTACCGACAGATACGGTTGTACAGGGGTACAAATAGGACTCCTTGAGTCCCACACAAAACTGGAAAAAGGTTTTCCAGAAAAGCAAACCGCAACTCTCCTTGCCATCCGCTCGTCTCCTCGTAGTTAATCTCTCCAGCGAAAAACTAGTGCAGCCTGACTTCACCTTTCGCCTCTTCCCATTGACGACTTGTCCTTCCCGCGTCGCCGTCCTGCTGGCCCCCAATTGGTCCGTTAATTTTCGCCTCACAGTCTAACATTTCGGCGTCTCGTCCGATCTTCAAATTACCTCGGACATCTCAAAGCGTGTCGAAGCGAAAACCCTTTATAGTATAGTGTCAGAAACCCAGACAGAAAGTCGCCTTGGCCTGCGCTTTAACAAAACCTCTTGGTGCAGCAAATGGTTTGTAGCGACGTCACAATACTTTTTATCATGTGTACATAAGCATACCTATGTCATAAAAAATTATCCCTGGTAAACGATTTCATTTGAAAAAGAAATACACGGACAAACTTCTCTTTGGTTGTGTACCCTCAAATAAAAAGCTCAAAACAGTTACAATATGTCTATTATTGAGCATTTCTATATCGATAGAAAAAAAAGAAAATTGTGCACACGAGAAAGAACAAATAAAAATTGTGTTTCCTTGAAGAACATCATTTTAGAGAGGTGTAACGATTCCTCTGGCGGCCGGAATTGTTGAATACCTCTGAGGCATGATATGCCAATGAAACTTTTAATGAGGGGCTTGGATATTCTGTACCTCCCCAGGAGAGCTCTTTTCAATTCTTGGAGAGTTTATAGGGATGGGAGGCATCCAGCGACTCCTCTGCGCATCATAACTAAACGTTCTCAAGTGGGTTCATGTACGGAAAACAAGCTGTCCATTTCATTTGACAGAATTTTTCCCCTAAAAGGAAATCATTTACTACTCCATTGCCCATAATTTATTTTAAACTAATTTAGCTATTATATTAAACAGTAATTTTAGACGCAAGACGAGTGTAGCTCATCAATGTGAGCTTGGCTTGAAAAACCAATGACGAACTAGACTCGTCATTTCACTGGAGGAGGTTAAAAATGACTTCCAGGGACGCAATCGTTGATGGGAGTGTTTGTGAATACATTCCAGGGGCTGAAATCTGGTCGAAGAAAAGCCATACGCATTTGGTTTGGAGCACAGCGGTATACTATTTTGCTACAAGAGAGCTAATGAGACCAGTCCTACTGCTTAAAGCCGATTCCGAACAGCTACGAATATCCATGCTCGAAGATGGATTCAAACCCGCTGACACTGGTACTAAAGAGCAAAGCTTTATCATTCGGCCATTGTTTGGTGCAAAGCAATATGATAACCTACATTCTTCGCGTATTCCAAGATCTACACCCTACTTCATTAATTTAGAACAAAATTAATAATTTAATCAACAATCAAGTAACTTAACAAAGAAAGACAAAAAAATCAGATTCAGAGATTAGAAAAAAAGGACTCCTCCTCCTCGGCGCAACAGCACCTAAGGTGCCAATCTCCTTTTACGTGACCAAGGGCCTTGGGGTGCGAAGCATATGTTCCGGTTAGGTGGTCAATCTTACGCGGAAGCCCCAGTGTTTAGTTCCCAAGAAGGCTTTGTCTTCTTTTCTGACCCATTGAAGGGATGAAAGGCTGAGTCAACCTTGTTTAGCCCGGGGATCGAACCTAGAATCTGTGTCGTGGGAGCTCGAAACGCTACCCCAAAGCCAATGGACTTAAGAAATAAAAGAAAGACGTGCACAAATTCTTACCTATTTTAAAATTAATTAAAATTCATCCTTTATTTAATTTTATTTTTTAATTTAATCTGAAGACAAACTCAGCTTTATATTTCAATTGCAAAGGAAAGAAAAGAATTCAAATAACCATTTACTCTATATCAATTTGTCCTAATCTTAGAAAAAGATTTCTCCTGCATTTTCAAATAACTCACAAGTTTAATAAAATCTATTTCCAATCTTCTCACTGACATAATTTTCAACTTTGAGAATGTACACCTTTTTTATATTATTTTATAATAAGAATAAGAGAAAGATATCTAGAAATGAATATAAAACTGAACTCTCCAGTTTCAAATGATAAATGAGCACCACCCTGTCTTCCTTACCTCAATGCAGTTTATAATTTTTTTTCTCCAATTTACGACTTTCGTTCTCGAAAAAAATAAATTTAGAGAACGAAGAAAAACGATCTCTTCGTCACCAGAAAAAGAGAAATAAGATTAAAAGTAAAGAAGAAAATTAATAATAAACGTCGGAGTTGTAGACCTGGAGATAGGGTTGTTTCTTTTAAAGAAAAGAAATAAAGGAAGGGGAAAAAACTGGTAAGGTTTTTAGCAAAAGGAAAATGTGGAATGTATATTTTTTTAAAGGAAAAAAAACTTTTTATTGAACATGACATCAAACAATTCGAATGAAAAAGGAAAATACGAGAAGTCATATTTCAGTTCTTGCAGAAAGTGATACACCTGTAAAAAGTGTGTTACATGAATGGAAAAGAGTTCTGTTAAAGAGCCTCTTATTCTTCTTGTGATTTATAAAAAATGAAGATACTCACTGAATATATATGCACTCAAGCGTAATTGTGTATCTCTCTCTCTCTCTCTCTCTCTATATGTATATATATATATATATATATATATATATATATATATATATATATATATATATATATATATATATATATATATATATATATATATATATATATATATATATATATATATATATATATATATATATATATATATATATATATATATATATATATATATATATATATATATATATATATATATATATATGTATGTATATATATATATGTATATATATATGTATGTATATATGTATGTATATATATGTATATATGTATATATATGTGTATATATGTATATATATGGATATATATATATATGTGTGTATATATGTATATATATATGTGTGTGTATATATATATGTGTATATTATATATATATATGTGTGTGTGTGTGTGTGTATGTTTTCTGATCGTAGTAACCTCAGCTATTTACCTAAAATACTTCTTTCTTAGCTCATCCATTCTTATATAATGACTTTACGTAATATAGTTTCATATTTTACGCATCATCATGTGACTAATATTAATATTTTCATTGGATGGTTCACTAGCCCCACACTACTAAAGAATCCCATATACACGTTTTGGCGACAGAAGAGCCATAGATGAGATGTCAGATAAACTCAACAGTTCTATTTAAATATTTTTCGTGACGTTTTTTACTCTTCAAACTACACCGTATTAAGTGTTTGTATCGTTTTTATTTGTGATATGTCTAAAACAACCATTACCTATATATTTATATACAGACATGTATAAATTTAAAGATAATAGAAAAACAAACACACATATATCTTTGTGTGTATGCATATGATCGAAAAAATAGAACGATACGCCTCAATTCGAATAAAATATCGAAATTTAAATTTGATCCTTTTGATGTTTCTGATTTCAGAAAAGAGGTATAGAGTTTTATATTTCGGTTGCCAAAGTTTTTCGGTTGTCTTCAAATAATATGCACTACATCAACACTTTCTTATTTTGAGAAAGGTATCTCCATATTCTACACCTCTTTTAAGTTTAGCATATTTTATTGTCAATTTTATTTCCTTAAAGTTATATTCAACTTTTAAAACTACAATTTTTAGCATATTGTTTAGGTGAGAATAATAGATAGATATCTGAAAATACATAACATTAAATTCTCCAGTTTCAATGATGAACTGTTGCCACCATGTGTTACTTAATTCCAAGCAGTTTAAATTTCTTTTTTCTTGTGTGAAATTTTTTTATCGAAAAAGGTAGTTAGGTAATAAAGAATAAAATCACACTTTTTCTCACGAAAAGAAAATAAAATATTAAAAAAATCCCGAAATAAACGTCAAAATGTAGACCTCGAGATATTGAAAAAATATATAGAAATGGGAAAAAAAATCAATGAGATTTTTGAGAAGGAGAAAGTGGCATAGAAGATTTTAAGCAAATGAAAGTTTATATTTAACACGACATCATATAACATGAGTGCTAAAAGAAAGATGCGAAAAACATTTTTTCAGTTTTTGTAAACTAAAGAATAATTGTGTAAATACTTTTAAGTTGTTACGTGACGAGAAACGAAAATATGTACAGAATTTTTTTTCCTGTGATTCATACAATAAATTTATTTTAACAGAAACACACACATATATATGCATGTAATACAGGAATTATTTCGTCGTGATTACATATATACACATATGTGTGTATACGTATACATGTACATGTACACACATAAAATAGATTTAACGACAATAACAAAATAAACACATACATAGCTGTGTGTGTGAATGTAAAAAAATATGAAAAAAAAAGAAACATAAGCAGCATTAGTTTGATAATATTTAGATTATTAAAGATTAGTTACTCGATGTTCATGAATTCAGAAAAATAATATAGTACTTCATATTTCGTTTGCCAAACGGAAATAATAACACAATAGCTTACAATAGAAGTATGATTTCTTATTTTGCGAAATGTATCTCCAGAATATTTCACTTCACTTCAGAGTTTATTACATTTTAATATAAAGTTTTACTGTTTGGCAATGTTTTCGATTTTCAAACATACCAATTTTTAATATATTTGTAGGAAGAGAGTGATAAAGAGATATCGGTAAATAAATAAAAGCAAATTCTCCATTTTTCAATGACGAATTGTTGTCACCATACGTTATTCACTCCGAAGAATTTTAGTTTTTTTTGTCTGATGCCAATTTTCTTCCCGAAAAAGGAAGTTGAGAAATAAAAACAAAATATCTCACTTTTCCATATGAAAAGGAAATAAGGTAAAAGTAAAAAAAGAAAACTATGAACGTCAAAGGGTAGAACTTGAGATATGGTTATTCTCCTAGAGAAAGATATAGAAATGAGAAAAAAATCTATGAGACTTTCGAAAAGGAAAAGTAGAATGTAATATTTTAAGAAAATGAAAGTTACTTAAAGAAATCAAATAATTTGAGTGCTGAAAGAAAAATACGAAATGTATTTTTTCAGTTTTGTGAAACTGAAGAATAATCGAGAATATTCTTCAATATATTACGTAATGGGAAACGAAATTAATTACAGAAATTCCTGTTTTTCCTTTGATTTATACAATAAATTCTCAGATAATTACTGAAATAAGAGACATGCTCATGCGTATATACTTGTGTGTGTGTACATATAACCAAAGAAAATTTCTTTCATCAGTTGCAAGGAAGATTATCGCCTATTATATATTTTTACCGGGCATGCTGGAGAAAAGAAATTTCAATTAACCTGCAGTCATGGCATAAGTACTGCATAACTTTTGAACTTTTATTAAATATTGAAAAACATGGGTCTAACTGACCGTCATCAGACGGCAGTACTTATCATAGGAGAATCAGGAATAATACACAATCTTTTGTCAATATATATATATATATATATATATATATATATATATATATATATATATATATATATACTGGCTCGGGCAAGGAGAGAGCTAATCAGCTAGCAGTAGTAACGATGCAGTCTGGCCACATTGAAAGAGATCGGCACAAGATTCATTAAAAATTTATTTTAGAGCTGCTAAAACGGACATCTTTACTACTCAACGACAGACAAGAGAAAAAGACACAAAAATCCCTGTGCTTGAACAGAGGTGCAACCAAGAGTGACGACAGAAAGAATTTTACCACTTACTCAACGAATTTAAGAGTAAGATCAGGAAAAATGTGGAGCCATTGGCCTGCGAAACTTGTTGTATAGATAGCAAATTTACATCTATAGGATAGAGAGCTTTGGGAAAGGGATCGAAATAATTTTATGTCCAGGACGCTCCTTTGATTAAAACATTTAGAGGCTGGGAAAATATTTTAAGGAATTGGAATAGAAGGGAGGAGGTTTTTAAGGAAATATTAAAGTTAAATAATTTTTATGTATTACAGATATATATATATATATATATATATATATATATATATATATATATATATATATATATATATATATATATATATATATATATTTCTGTATATGTATGTATATATGTATATATGTATGTATATAAGTACGTATATATATGTATATATGTATGTATATAAGTACGTATATATATATGTATATATATATTTATATATACATACATATATATATATATATATATATATATATATATATACGTACATATATATATATATATATATATATATATATGTATATATGTATGTATATAAGTACGTATATATATATGTATATATGTGTGTGTGTGTGTGTGTGTGTGTGTGTGTGCGTGCTTACAAATGAAAGAGTGAACGTGTAAGAGAAATTGGAAAAGAAACGAGTATCAACTTTAAATGTTCAAGAATTTTATAGATTTAAGTTTGACAGAATATAAAGAAAAATCGCATGAGATAACAATTTACACGCTACCAATGTTTCCTATTATTGATAAATGCATCTACGTCATTTTCAATCCCTTTATAAGTTAAAAATATTTTACAGCCAATCTTCTTTTCTGGAAAACAGTTTTCAACTTCAAAAACGGCCTCCACATTTTTACAATCTTCAGGATCATAAAAAGATATACGAGAAATAAATAAAAAGATTTCTCAATTTTTCATCGATAAATTGATGCCACTATGTCTTCTTTTCATCACAGTTTCTTAGATTATTTTCTTACGAAATAAATAAAACGACGAACGTTTACGAAATAAATAAAAATATTATTTGTTTTACCATGAAAAGAAAGATAAAGAAAGGAAATGTTAATATACGTCAAAATTGTAGATTTTGAGACGGAGTAAATTCTATTAAAGACGAAAAAAGGGTAAGGAGAAAAAATTTCGGTAAGGTTTTCGAAAAATATTAGTAGAATTCTTTTTAAATGAAAAGAAAGCTTACATGGAACATGGTAGAAAAAAAGGACAATAAAGGCAAATACGCTAAATTATTTTTCGACATATGTAAAATAAATGCTCTGCCTAAATAAAGCATTTAAGCCCTGTGGCGTTAGGTTCAGCGATTCGCGCTCCCTTGACACAGATCCGAGGTTCGATCCTCGGGTTGGGCAAGGTTGACTCGGCCTTTCATCCCTTCAGTGGGTAGATGAACTTAGGACCAAGCATGGTTGGGAACTAAAAGCTGAGGGTTCCACGTAAGGTTGACCACCTAACCGGAACATATGCTTCGCACCCCAGGGCCCTTGGTCACGAAAGCGGAGATTGGCATCGTAGGCCTTGGTCCCCTAGGGGCTGTTGTGCCAAGGAGTTTAGTTTTAAATAAAACATTTACACGCGAGTGTAGTTTACTCTTGCAGTGACTTATAATAATAATATCATGACGGAAGGCATACACATTTATGTAGCTTTGACAGCGTTACAATTTGCATCAATTCTATAATATGTCATAATTTAGGAACTAGCATATAGCCCGTCATATGACGGGATCAGTAAAATTTTTAATTTTCCAGAATTATAAAGTACTCTATGAAGCAGGTATAAAAAGTGATTAATTTTAGGCTGAGATTTATCTGCTACATGCTCAATAATTTGCTTATCTTCATATTCCTCTAAAGTCTCCCGATACTGCGAATGCAGTTTAGGATTACCTCGAGTTCATTTAATCAAACCGTGTGGTTTTGTATAAAAAAGCAAACACAAAAACGAACAAACTTCTTAATTTTCAAAGCTATATAACTTTAACGATAGATATTTATTGCTCCGTGAAATAGATTCCGAGAGTTTTATGAAAAGAATTTGTCGTTAATACCGATGATCAAATTTTCATTGTAACAAAAAGTAATCGATGATTTAATTTAAAACTATGCCATATGTACCTCATCTATTATTTGAGCCAAATATAATAGCAAATTACTTATGTAATATCTAAGTTCACTGATAAAAGTATCAAAGTAATGCAGACGATATTTAAATAATTTAAAATAAGAAAATATTAAATGAGATTGAATGACGTCATGCTAGATATTCATCTACTTGTAATTTCCTAAATTGATGAATTTAATTACCTACTCTTAACCGGGGAAAGTAGGGCTTGAAATAATAGCAATAAAGCCTCGAAAAGTGGGGGAAGGGTATATTTCGAATGTTTTAAAGACGAAAGTATTTTTCGCTGTGATATGATGCACATTTATACACATTTATTTTAGAATTGGATCGATAGTTTAGGAGAAGATAAACTTGACACGCTTTGAATTTTGTTAACCCTAAATGATGAAAAAGCAAATATGGTTGCCTCTATCCATTCCAGGTAATACTGCTTTATAAATTCGAGGTTAGACGGACAGATAACTTAGGATATTATTATATAGGGGATGAGTTTGGTTTGGATTGGAGTGACACGGTGTTCTGTTTTGCTGCACTAGTACGAGAACAAAACCTACTGCATCGTAAATAGACCTTGAATGTCCTTTACAACCCCCCCCCTGGTAGATTTCTTAATAGTGTTTACAAAATTGATTGCTTGATTGGTTTGGATCGCTACGGTATACTGTTTTGCAACACGAGGGATAATAAGACCGGGAATTAATGCTTAAAGCCGTTTCCGAAAGGTTACGATCATCCATGTGGAAGTGGGATTCAAACGCACAAACTCTAGTTCTGAATAGCAGCACCCTACCACTTGGCCATCGTTTGGCATGTAACTGATTGAGAGCTGAAGAGTTTTCTTATATATACATGCTAATAGTGCGGAATGAAATGCGTAGTAAATTTTTTTTGGTGAAAAATAGAAATGGTTATAATTAACATTAATTATTATGTTACAAGTCATTTTTACCAACAAAAATATTCCTTATTCTCACTTATGACAAGGATGTTTTGCTGCACACATTCCACGAATTCCTTTTTTACATATAGCGCAAATTAAGTGTTATCATCTAATTCCATTACAATTTTTTTTTTTTTTTTTTTTTTGCTGCATACATCCCATTGTCACCCCGGCAATTTTTCTAAAGAAGACTTTGTACTTATGGGTAGTCTTCCTGTGGCATTTTTGCTCGCTAACTATTCCTCGTCTATAGCATCCATAATGATCAGTATAGCACTTGTCGGGAAAGTGTAAACAGTTTCTAATTTCTATACAACAACGAAAAGTTTTTTTTCCTCTACAAATAATAAATAAACAAATAAATAAAATATGCTCATTTTGTCTACCGTACCCCAATCTACGGCTCTACTGCATTCCTACTTACCACTGTATTTTATTTTAATTCTTATATTATAAAAAATCACAACTGAGTAAAATGAATAGAAACTGCGATTGATATGAATTCAACTGCTCTCAATAGATGCGAAAATTATTCTAACCAACAGCAGCGTCTCCGCATTTTTGGTACAAAACAAGAGAAGTGCTATCACGCTTCTCCGCATTTTTGGCACATAAAAAGAAAAACGAGATAGCACTTCACCGCACTCAAACGGCTAGGAGATAAACATTAAATATTTTTGAATTCTAAAAAATCTTGCAGAACTTTACATTTTGATAATAAAAATTAGTCAAAAACAATTTACACTCATAGGTGCATTTAATAATCTTTAAAGAAAACTATCGACGGTATTTCAGTTTACTTATAATCTTAATAAAATTTATCAAATACTTTTTCATTTACTACAATTTTAAACAAATATTTATTATTCTTTAGCACAACTAAAATCTTTTATTATTCAAGAGATATTGAGAAATAAATAAAATGTAACACTCTATTTTTCAATGCGAAATGGATGCCTTCCTATTCATGTTTTTTAAAATCGAATTCGTTTTGTTTTCCTCTATGTCGATTTTCTACACGGAAAAACAGACTTACAAAATAAAGAAAGAAATAAGAAGAAAATATAAGAAATATTAATTATGTACGTAAAAATACAGAACTATTGTTGTAGTTTTTTCTTTTTGTTGTTGTTCTTGTGAAAAAGAAGAGACAAAAGAGAAATTTACAAAAAGAAAAAAGTATTTGTTGTTTATCGGTTTTAGATACAAAAACGTTGCTTGAACACGATAGAAAACAATTTCAACGAACAAGAAATATAAAAAATAAAATTCGGTTTCTTTAAAATATAAGGCACATCTATAATACTTTATTCTAGTATGAGTTGGATAAGTGTTAAGACAAATTCAAACATTTTCTGTTCACGCACAGAACACATTTTGAGTTTATATGTTATACATACATAAATATAAAGTATTCGAACTTCTTTTATAAAAGGGTATCTCACATTCATCATAAAAGGCAGATTTAGTTCAGTAAAAGGGAACTTTCTGTATAACATACTTGGATAATTTATGAATGGGGCATATATGAAGTGTTTCCAAGCATTACATGCTCTCACCGAGCAAAAGGGAAATATATTTTTAAAAAATAGTGGGTGCAAAGAAAATGCGTTACGAAAAGGCAGGGTTACCCGTGAATAAATAAAAAATGTCAGGGCGTGGCGGCCTGAATATGCTTAAGATAAACACTATATAAACGTAGCAATAGAAAACGAAAGAGAATATATATATATACACACACATATATATACATATATACATACACATATATACATACATACATATATACATATATTCATACACATACATTTACATACATACACACACACATATATATATAGATATATATATATATATATATATATATATATATATATATATATATATATATATATATATATACATACATAAATATATATTATATATATACATATACATAATACAATTATACATGCTTATATATATATATATATATATATATATGCATACATATATACATGCATACATTCATACACATACACACATATATGCATACATACATTTATACACATACATATATACATATACATTCAAATATACATACATATATAAATAAATACCCAAATATATACATATATATACATATATTATATATATTTGTATACATATGTATATGTAAGCATATAAGTGCTACATATCTTGGCTGCATGTATTTCTCTCTGCTGCCCAGACCATTTTTTTTGGACATTTCAGAGAAAAGAAGGTTTGTAAGAAGTTATTTTATAGAAAAGAAAGAATAAAAATAAATTTTTTTACATTTCATTTTTTAATCTGAACGATTAAAGCTTAATATTTTATTTGAAAAGTTAAAAAAAACATTTCAAATAACAGTGTGGACTATATAAATATTTTATAAATTTGTCTTAGAAAGAGATTTTTCTGACAAATTTTAGTTTATTGTCGGATTTACTTGATAAAATGATTGCCAATTTTATTTTTTTACGTACACAATTTTCAACTTGAATCCTGAAAACAAACACCAATTTGTTTTATTTTTCAGGATAGGAAAGAGAAAAAGTCAAAGGGGAATAAGAGAATTTCCAAGTTTCGATGATAAATTGATATCACCATGTCTTCCTTACCTCGAAGCGATTCCGATTTTTTTCCTTTTCGAAAAAAAAAAAGATTACAAATTTAAAGGAGAATATATCATCGTCATCCTAAAAAAGGAAATGATATGATAAAAAAATAATAAAATATATAATCTACGTAAAAGAGGTAGTCTTGGATTGGTGGTTACTTTTATTGAAGAGGACAACAAAGCAAGCAGAAAAATTTCGAAAAGGAAAAATGAGTGTAATATTTATTGCAGTAAGAAATACTTTATTGAATTTCACATGAAACTACTCAAACGAGAAATGAGAATACGGGAATCCATTTTTCATTTGGGATAAAATAAATGATACGTGTGTAATGCTATAATAATGTAAAGGATAAATACAGTCTTCCCTCACGACTTCGCGCTTCATTTTTTTCGGCTTCAGTGCTTCGCATGTTTTCCAAAATATTCATCAAAAATAAAAATGAAAAATTACAGCCACGTTGCGGAAAGGAGCATCGTTTCATGCTGATGCGCGAGAGAGAAGGGTCCCTGTATGACAAACAAAGATGAGTTGACTCAGATTACATAGCACAGGCTTTCATAAAAGCGCCTGATTGGTTTCCAGTGCCATGAGATGACAAAGTCTGCAAGTGAGGAAGAAGAAAACGAAGAGGAAGACGATGAAGAAATTGAAAATCTTGTCCTTACCCTGGAGGATCTGCAACAATTGTACAACATGGCAAGACAGATGCGATAATTTGCACAAGACATTGACGACAAGATGACTCGAGCTGTCGAGTTCAGCAATCGCGCTGACGGGGTTACAGGGGAATTTTGAGGTAACAGTAGAAGTATTCCTTGTACAGGAGAATTTTAAAGGAAAAGGAAAGACAACAACTACCCATCACTATGTTTCTTCCCAAGGTAAAGCCTCTGGCTCTACCGTCAGCTTCTCCAGCAGAAGAGTCTCCGAGGGAGCCTTAAACTTCTACGAGTCAAGTGAGAGCCTCTCTTCTTCGCCAACACAAGACTTTTCACCTCTCTCAGAAAGCAATGTTGATTAATGTTTATGCCGAACTATGACCGAATGGTTAAGGGTGCTGGCCTTCGGAGCTGGAGTTCGTGTGCTTGAATCCCACTACGGCATGGATGTTCGTAGCCCTTCGGAATCGGCTTTACGCAGTAGGTACCGGTCTCATTAGCCCTCGTTGCAAAAAAGTAGACCGTAGCACTTGAAACCAAAACAAACATTATCTCCATTTGCATATACCAAAACGCAGTGCAAATGTACGATAAATACGGGAATCTTACTCCCCTTTCTAGACTTATCCCTAGATAGGGATTAACTTGAAGTGTAGAAAAATGCCACTTTTCAAACCTGACTTGAACATCTTTACCCATGATCCTTTGCTTTTGCTGACGCTAGATTTTAAAATGACCGACAGCTATCAAAAATGCACATTATTTTTAAAAGTAGACCGTACCGCTCCAAACCAAACCAAACATAACCAAACTAATTAATAATTATTACTTTATAAGGTTTTTGTGATTAATCTTATTAATTATCACTGACACGTTTAAGTAAATACATATACCGTTGTAGTTTTTGTCATAAATGTGTAAAGTATAAATACTGTTTACATATTTAAAACACTCGTGTATGCTAATACACGAAAAATCGTAGAGGCAGATCCTACTTCGCGGTTTTTCAGCTTTCGCGGAAGCTTCTGGTCCTCATTAACTGGGGAAAACGTGGGATAACTCTTTAGGCAAAGGTATATATTCATACACAAATGAGATAATAAAAGCTTTGAAGTAAATTTTATTCTTTCGATTCAATTAGGTAGGAGGTAATTAATATTCAGAAGATAATGTAGGAGATAATATCTTGAGTTCCACAATAAACCGTTCACACTATAATGAGAATACAGGAAGTCATTTTTTGTCTTTGTTGTGAAATAAGCGATGAGTAATACAGTGGACTCCGCTTAATGTAATCGTGGTTAATGTTATCCATCGCGTATTGTTATCGTAATCACTGGGTCCAAATTTTCTCTATTCACTTGTATGTTAAAATTATCGAATTATGTGATCATTACATCGGTTAATGTTATCAGTGTTCAAACTTCATTTTAACTGGCAAAGGAATATTCACAATCTATTCAGAACTAACCCATCCTTTCTTTTCCTTCGCTGTTGTTTGAATTTTTGAAAATACTCCCTCTTCTTACTAGAGAAATAGGAAATGAACAAAGGAGTGGGATGTTACACGTTCCTCAAAATTTCAAATATACACACATCATGCTGATGATCAGTGGTTGTCAGATAAGAAGAAGAAAATCCATTATTATCGGAACCGAGAAGAAATGTATTCACTTTTTATGTCTTGCTGGCTTACATGCAGTTTGTCAATAGGGAAGCCAGAAAGTGAAATGGTTTAACGTTAAAACAAAAGGTCGAAATTTTAAATCGTTATGACAGGTTGATTATGATGACAAACAATTTTTCAATGTGTTCTTAGAAAAAATTGTAGACTGTGAATAAGTTATAATTTTTATAATAATGCATACAATTCTTTTGTTTCAAAGGAGAATATACCTAAATGCAGGATAATATAAGGTGTGTTTTATCATTTTGTTTTGAAATTTAGTACACGTGAATGAAAAGGGGAGGGGTAAATTTATCTAATTTTGCATATCGTTTATTGTTATCAATCAGTTATTCTTATAAAAATCACGGTGACCCAAACGGATTACATTAAGCGGAGTCCACTATACTTTCATTAGATAAAAATTACTTGCAAAAGCATAAATTAATATACAGATGAGCGAATAGACGCTTTGGAATAAAGTTTGTTCTTGTTATTTAATTATGTAGGAAAAAAATTATACTTCCTTACTGACACAAAGACATGTATGATGTAAAAGTACATACACGTTTTTGATAACAGGAAATATAAATTTACTGAGAATGAATATTGAAGACATGCATAATCAGGGAAACAGCAAAATAATCAAACAGCAACTCTAACCCATTATTAACTATTTTTCTCATATTATCACTATCATTTATTTTCCCCATTATCATAAATATATATTTATGTATTTAAACATACTATAATCAATATAATATTCCTTAAGTGAAAGAAGTTAATGACATTTCACTAACGTAAAATTTCTTTTACAGCCATTATACTTTGCATAATGGAAAGAGTAATTTAATCTTCGCTTAACAGTATTCTGGATTAGATTCCTTTTAACCACTTTTATAAACTATTATTCAAATACTAACTAGTTAATTTCATGCTAATAGGAATTTAAGAAGGAAGTATGATTTGAGTCGAGGGAAATGTTTTTTTTAGAA
>CM063508.1:183838693-183878693 GCA_032207245.1 Pardosa pseudoannulata | reverse complement strand
TTTAAACTTTAATAATACTGTGTGATTATTTAACAAAAACACAATATATTTCCGAAATCACAAAAATAAACGATTTTTAAAATGAAAGTCCGATCATCTGTCAGCGCCTATTTCTTCATCACTATCTTTGTCAAAAAGACTCATTTTATCCATTTTGTATTCAGCAATAAAAAAAACCAAGGTTCAAATTGACAATACACGACTCGTACGTTCTGGAGCTAGGAATTCGATTGAAAACGAAATAACGCTACAAAAAACCGAGTTACTCGACAATCCTAACTTGTGGAAAGGAAAAATGCACAAGCATTGCATAGCAAGGCAAACAACACGCCTATAATGTCACACATACATATAATTATACATATTGAGTAGATTCGTGGTGGTTAACGGGTATCCACCACAAACTCTACTAAATACGTATTTTTACGTGACTCGCGCTTCAGTGACAGACTTCAAAAAACGTAAAAATACGTTGTCCGCACGCGAAGTGTTAATTAAAACTTAAATGGCTTTGTTAGAATGTACTTAATGAAAGAAAATGTTTCATTGCCTTTTTTTAACAGTTCCCCTTTTTTAACTGCTTTGTATTTCCTCATCACTATCTTTGTCACAAAGGCTCATTTTATTCAACAACAAAAATCCAAGCTTCAAATTGACGAAACATGACTTGTACTTTCTGGAGCTATAAATTCGATTGAAGACGAAATGACGCAACAAAAGACCGAGTCACTCGACAATCTTAACTTGCGGAAAGAAAAAATGTAACGCGTTGCATAGCAATGCAAACAACACGCCTATAATGTCACACATACATATAATTATACGTATTTAGTAGATTTGAGATGGTTAGCGGGTATCCACCACAAATCTACTAAATACGTTTTTTTATGTGACCCGCGCTCCAGTGACAGACTACAAAAAACGTAAAAATACGTTGCCTGCACGTGAAGTGTTACAATGTATAAATATAAACTAAGTCATTATTATAGATATTTTAATTTTATGAGAAGAGATTTTATTAAATATTCGTTTGTAAAATTACTTTTCTATTAGTCACGTCTGTAGGTTTTTAGAATAAGTCTTATTTAATGAAATATTTTAAAATTTAAATATTTTATTCACATCGAGTATTATAAAAATGTAAGATCTTAAAAGTATTATTTTGTAGCTCTTTAAAATAAATCTTCTTACATTTTGTTCTTGTTATATGGATCGAGAACTAGAAGTAATTTAATAATTAACATTCTGCAGACAAGTTTATCTTATTTCCTAGCGGAAATAAAAAAGAAAATTTCAAGATTGAATTTGATTCATTAGATTACAGTTACTTAATACAGAAACTTAATAGTTTTAATAATTAAATATTGTCAAAAAAATTCGAAAAATAAATCAGTATTATAAATTCCTGGACCGTATGAGATAGTATATTATCTGATGTAATTATTTATAAAAATTATTAAGCTTTTCCTTTTTTAAATGTGCTTGCTATTTAAGGAGTTTTAATTAATTTTTACATTTAATATAAAAATTGTTTTATTTCTATTAAATCCTAGATTAATTTTAAATTTAGAAATATTATTTATAGAGATTAATCTTCATATATTTTGTTCTTGAATAAATATTAATTTTCAGTTATGTACGGCAAGATTTTATTTTTGGCTATGTATTAAAGCAGTTGTTTAATTAATATTAAATAAAATATGATATATTTCAAAGCATTTTTGGAATCAGTATAACAAAAATTTCACATCCCTAAGGAAAATTTTACACAAAAGTACCATGAAAAAATATTTAATTTTAATAGCTCGAAAAAAAATTTAGATATAGACAATTTTTATCCCTAGTGATTATAATGAAAAATGAAGAAAAGGTGTTTTTGATTGTTTTATAAAATACTGTATTCGTATTCGAATAAAAATGAAAAAAATTGAAATTTAAAATTTAATGTAAATTTATTCTATTATCATAATGTTTTATCATAGAATATGACAAATTAATTCTCAGTTATGCAGTACTTGTTTATGTAATCCCAAATAAATGGTATGCAAACATTTACAAAATTACTTAAATATAAATTTTTTACTGCATATTGTCTTGGGGTTCATTCTTTATACTGTCTGTATATTAATTTAATTCTTCATTTTAATATGCTTTTACATTTTTGGATTTAATTTAATTATTAAACCCTAACAGTTTTTACAAGGAAAGGAATTCTATCCAAACAATAGAATAACTACTAATACTTTAAAACTCTAGAGGAATATTTATGTAATGACATTTTATCGCAATAACATTCTGTAATAATATATTTTCTGATCTATACATAAGTTGCAATTTTTCCAGTCTCTTGGCGATATTTCTTTGTTTTCTTTTATTTTTGCCAATTGTTGGCGACCATCAGATTGAAGTAAAAAAAGTTTAGTATTAATTTGGTTATACAGTGAACTCCGCTAAATCTGATCAGTTTGGGACACCGTGATTTTCATAAAAATAACCGATTGATAACAATAAACGATATGCAAAATTAGGTAAATTTATCAACCCCCAGTTAATTCACACTTACTAAATTTCAAAATAAAATGAAAAAACTTACCTTATATTTATGTATTGTTTATTATCCTTTAAAACATAATTATATACATAATTAAAAAATAATCAATTGTTAACTTTTTACAATTTTTGGATTATTTGTTTTGGATTTAACACCGACAAGGTTCTCTCAATAAATTTCTGATTTTACAATCCGCTATTATTTGATCAAATGCATATCCAAACAAATCTAAAACAAAATAAACTGTAGGATATTTGCTATAGCTTTGTGTCTCCTTGTCTCCTGCCAAACTTCAGACATGGCCAATCTTCGGGGATATATATATATATACATATATACACACATACATACATATATATATATATATATATATATATATACACATACATACACACATACATATACATACATACATATATATATATATACACATACATACACACACACATATAAATACATACATATATATATACACATACATACACACATACATATATACATACACATATATACCTATATGCATATACGCACATAAACATATATACACACACACACACACACATATAAACACACACACACACACACACATATATATATATATATATATATATATATATATATATATATATATATATATATATATATATACAAACATATATGTACATTTAAATATATATTTATGTATGAGTGCGTTTTTGTACGTAGAAATATAGAAAAAACTTTTGAGAAAACACAAGCACTGCATCTCATGAATCTAAGTGATTTTTTCTAATACTTTAATAAATATTTTACACACTTTTTACAGTTATTCGCTAATAGAAAATTAAAGACCAAATTTTTCTTTTTATTAGTTTTACCTTCAAGGCAGAAAAATCTTATACTCCAACAAACTCTGTAGACGATAATAAAATATTTTATCTTTTATGGCTCAAGGTTAAAATTTAGTTTCACATTAGTGGACTAAAGAATTTTATGCTCCGGAATCGATTATAAAAAAAGTGTCTCAAGTACTGTCGTTTAATTTACTTTCTCATTTTTATTGTGTTCTAAGTAAGCAGTTGGAGAGTTAAATGCGAATTTATTGGTGTTCATTAACTTAAAGTCTGGCATAAATAAAGTTCGGAATAATTCTATTTAATAGTTATAATAATTAGGTTTTATACAAGCAAAATTTATCCTTAATTTTGTGTGAAGTATATGTCATAATTATACATGTTATTATACTTATGGAATGGTCGTTGTAACGAATTGAAAAAATATCTTTAAAAAATTGAGCAAAGAAATGATGCAACAGTAGATACCTGGAGAACACTTTTATTTATTTGTATTCCCATTACTGAATTTATGAAAAAAAGTCTATGACGCCTGTTTCAAGTTCATTTCGGAATTTTTCATTATCACTGATTCCATATCCGTTAGATTTTGAAGAATATTTCCAGAATTAAATTGTCCTTCATAATATTGACGTAAGGCATTGATTGCATTGAAGGCTTCTTTTTCATTCATTTTTTCAAACGCTTGGACGATTTCTTCTCCATCGTCGGAATCGCAGATTTCTTCATTTCTGGTAATACGGGCAATAAAATTGTCCTCATTCAAATTTTCTTCGTAGCACTGTAAAGTTTCGTCTACCGCAACTAACTCATCAAAAGATAATTGAAGATCCGGAAATTTGACACTGAGGAGCTGGGTCATTTCATTAGTGTCTGGAGTGTCATCTACCTAGGACATCAATGTCATACGCGACGAAAGGGTCCTTTTAAGCACACACAAAGAGAGATGAGTACAGGTTTCTTGAAGTTGCACCACAGTACAATAATTTTAAAATATCCCACTTGCTCATAAGTTCGGCGGTGTAAAATTGGCGGTCGCTCTAACGAAAGATAATACGTTTCGGGTCGTTGTAATGATTCAAAATTAACATTATTCCTACGGTAAAATAATTGGGACTTTTTAATATGGTCGTTCTAACGAAGGGGTGGTTGCATCGTGAGGTCTTTAGAAAGAGGTTCTACTGTAGTAATAAAAGTATATTTATTATATATATATTATTTATATATATATTATAGAAATATATATTTATATATTATTAAAACATATATACATATAATACAATAATTCCACGCTTTTAAGCTTTATTCACTAAGTAACAATTAAAATATTTTGAAACATCATTTTTTTCTTTACTTTTTACTATTAATGTAAAAATTTTATTACATTTGAACATATTAGATTAAAGATAATTTGATTTTTACTATTTTTCTGGCTCAGAATTAAAATTAAGGGTTTTTTCCCCCTAATTTTATGCACCGTAATTGAATAGAATAAGAAGAAATTAAAGCAATGTCATTTAATTTATTTCTAGGTTAAATTATGGTTTAAATAATTAGAATGAGAAAGAGGAAAAATAAAATTCAGAATCATATATAGTGCATTTATAATAAAATTCAGTATTTATCAATGATAGCAAAGATATCAATGATTGCATTTATAAACAATATCAATAATAACAAAGAAAAATATTTTCTTACTACAGATTTATTAACTTTATTAAACTACATATTGCAAAACTATTCATTTACTTAAAAATTTGATGTTCTAACTTTATGAAGATTACAAGCCCAAAAAAATGAATTTTTTTTCATGTAAAAAACTCAATTTAGAACATTGAATTTATAAAAAAATATATATATTTTATACTTTAATAAGTAAGTGCTATAGCTTACAATACCAAGTAAATGATAAATATCATTAAAACGATTGTTTTTTATTTTTGTTTTCCAATTGTTATTTTCAATTCTCGATTGCATTCGTTTGTGAAAAATTATAGCAGTATAAAGTACAACGTAGCTTGAATTATCTTGAGTGTGCACAGTTTGACCAGTTTAGCGAGCTCGAGTTAACTCGAGCGTTAATGTTAGTGGGTTAACTAATAAATATTATAAAAATTCTATTCATAATTATAATACAGTTCATTTAAATAAAAATATAAAGTTCTTCAAAATAATCAATTTAACTTTGACCTTGAATAATACTGAGATTTTTTATATACATTGTTAATTAAAAAAATTTTTTTGAAAAAATTTGGAAATGCGAAATGAAATACAAATAAACTGCAAAGAATCAAAATAATTTACAGTTCATTAGCTGATATCCAAAAAGAAAGAAAACATTTTAATTTAATAATTTTAGAAGTGTACATAAAAATTATCAAGACAAATTTTATACGAAATTATCCAACAGAAAAAAATATTTCTAATTCTTTGTAAAATTATAAATTCATAGACAAATTTTTCTAGTGATTTTGATGGAAAATGAAAAAAAAAATATTTTATTAAAATTTATCGGTATTATTTGCTATCATAATAATTCCAATTAATAGAACAGTACACAATGTAGTTCAGATTTTAGTTAGAATTTCCAGTTATTGTTCAAATTAATCTTAAATAAGCAGAAAATATTCATATTTACTTAAAACTACTGAAAGTTTTCTTTTTCGAAATTCTACTGCGAACCGTTCAATAGATAATTATATGCTTCTTAATTTGATGTCAGAAGGATCCATAAACGGGAATGATTTTAAAAAAGAATCTATTTTATAAAACAATCTCATCTAAGAATCAAAACTCATTCCAGAAATATATAAAGAAGAAATGCATAACTTTTCTAAGATACCAGAAATAATAGTTTCAAGCTCTACCATTGAAATCTACTTAAATTTTTCTGCGATAATTTTATCTCTTTCTCTGAATCTGTTACATGTTTTTGAACTTTATTCGCTATGAAGTAGTAAAAAAATTGAAAGACGGTCTTTATTTTCTTTACTTTGTAACTTTAAGGCAAAAATCTAATGACATTTGAACATATTAGATTGAAGATAATTAGACTTTTACTTCTTTTCTGGCTCAGGATTAAAAATGAGTTCTCAAATTTTATGCATCATAACTGAATAGAGGAGGAAGACATTAAAGCAATGTGATTTAATTTATTTTTTGGGCTAAATTATGGTTTAAATACTTAGAGCGAGAAAGAGTAAAAATAAAATTCAAAATCATATATAGTGCATTTATAATAAAATTCACCATTTATCAATGATAGCAAGGATATCAATGATAGCATTTATCAAAAATATCAATGACAGCAAAGAAAATTATTTATGTTCTCACTCAAGATTTATTAACTTTATTAAAATAAATATTTCAAAAATTATTCATTTATTTAAAAAATGATGTTATAACTTTATGAAGATTAACATCACAAAGAATCGATTATTAACTAATAAATATTATAAAATATTTTTATTCATAATTATTATATAGTTTATTTAAATAAAAATATACAGTTTTTAAAAAGAAATAATTTCACTTTGAGCTTGAATAAATCTGAGACTTTTTTATACATTGTTAATTAAAAATATTTTTTCGAAAAATCTTTTTTAATTCAGGGTGGAAAGCGAAATGAAATACAAATGAACTGCAAATACTCAAGATGATTTGCAGTTCATCAGCTGAGATCCGAAATGAAAGAAAACATTTTAATTTAATAATTTTAGAATTGTTTACATAAAAATCCAAAACAAATTTTATACGAAATTATCCTAGAGAAAAAAACTAATTCTCAATCTTTGTAAAATTATAAATTCATAGACAATTCATTCTAGTGATTTTGATGGAAAACGTAAAAAACGTTTTATTTAAAATTTATCGTTATTATTCTCTATCACAATAATTCCAGTTAATATAACAGTATATTATATAGTTCAGTTTTTAGTTGCAAATTCCAGTTATTATTCAAATTAATCGCAAATAAACAGAAAATATACACATTTACTTAAAACTACTGAAAGTTTTGTTTCGAAATTCTACTGCGAACCGTTCGACAGATAATTATACGCTTCTTAATTTGATGTCAGGAGGATCTATAAACCGGAATGATTTTAAACAAGAAACTATTTTATAAAACATTCTCATCTAATAATCAAAACTCATTCCAGAAATATATATAAAGAAGAAATGCATAACTTTTCTGAGATAACAGAAATAATAACTCCAAGCTCTATCATTGAAATCTATTTAAATTACTCTGTGATATTTTTATCTTTTTCTCTGAATCTATTACACTCTTTTGAACTTTATTCACTATGAAGTAGTAAAAAAATTGAAAGACTATTCTTATGTTCTTTACTTTTTAACTTTAAGCCAAAAATCTAATGACATTTCAACATATTAGATTGAAGATAATTAGATTTTTACTTTTCATAGCTCAAGGTTAAAATTAAGTTCCGAAATTTTATGCACCATAATTGAATAGAAGAGGAAGAAATTAAGACAATACCATTTAATTTATTTTCTAGGCTAAATTATGGTTTAAATACTTAGAGTGAGAAAGAGGAAAAATAAAATTCAAAATCATTTATGGTGCATTTATAATAAAATTTAGCATTTATGAATGATAGCAAAGAAAATTATTTATGTTCTTACTACAGATTTATTAACTTTATTAAAATAAATACTGCAAAAACTATTCATTTATTTAAAAAAATGATGTTATAAGTTTATGAAGTTTACCATTACAGAGAATATATTATTAACCCTTTAATGCATTTTTTTTTAAAAAAAGGCAAAAAAAATCAACCTTTCTTCATGTAAGAAACTCAATTTAGAACATTGAATTTAGAAATAAAAATGTATATTTTATACTTGAATAAGTGTTATATCATACAATCCTATGAAAATGATAAATATCAATAAAACGATGTTTTTTCTTTCACATTGTTATTTTCAATTCTGGATTGCACTCGAGTGTGAAAACTTATAGCAACATAAAGTACAATTCCGCTCGAATTATCTCAAGTGTTCACAGTTTGGCGAGTTTAGCGCTCTCGAGTTAACTCGAGCATGTGTGTTACTAGGTTAACTAATAATATATTATAATATTTCTTGCATAAATATAGTTCAATTATATAAATTTCATAAACAATTTCTTTCTAAAATAATCTTTGTTAATTAATATTTGATTTTTTTATTCATTTTAATATTTTTTATAAAATATATTTTTAGTTTAAATAATATAAAATTTATTTAATAATAATAGTTTGTTTAAATAAAATATAAATTTAAAATAATCAAAAAAAAAAAGATTATAAATCTGAAATTTAGTTAAAATGAAAAAAAAATATTTAAAATAATCATATGCCATATATCGAAAAAAAAAAAAATAAAATTCCAATAACATAAATCAAAATTCTCAATTATAAATTCATTCTATATTTAAAAAAAAAAAAATATTTATTTTAATTTATCTTTATTATTCTTTATTATGATAATTCCAGTTAATATAACTGCATACAATATAGTACAGTTTTTAGCTATGGATTAAAGTTATTGTTTAAATTAATCGCAAATGAACAGTATATATAAACATTTATTTACAACTACTGAAACTTTTTTTGTTTTGAAATTATCCTGCTAAACGTTCAACAGATAATTATACACTTCTTAATTTGATGTCAGTAGGATCTATAAATCGTAGTGATTTTCCTCAAGAAACTAATTTATTTTGTAAAACAATGTCATCTAATAATCAAAACTCATTTCAGAAATATAAAGAAGAAATGCATAACAAATTTTCTGAGATAAGAGAAATAATCTTTCATTCTCTATCATATGAATCTAATTAAATTACTCCGTGATATTTTTATCTCTTTCTTTGAATCTATTACATGCTTTTGAACTTTATTCACTATGAAATAGTAAAAAAATTGAAAGTCGGTTTTTATTTTCTTACCATTTACCTTTAAGGCAAAAATCTTGTGACATTTGAACATATTAGATTGATGATAATTAGATTTTCACTTTTTTTTGTAGCTCGGGGTTAAAATTGTGTTCCCAAATTTTATGCACCGTAATTGAATAGAAAAGGAAAAAATTAAAGCAATGCCATTTAATTTAATATCTAGGCTAAATTGTGGTTTAAATAATTAGAGTGAGAAAGAAGAAAAATAATATTCAAAATAATTTATAGTGTATATATAATAAAATTCAGCATTTATATTTTAAAGGTATAGCAATAATAACTTTCAAAGATATCAATGATAGTATTTATCAAAAATATGAATGATAGCAAAGAAAATTATTTATATTTTTACAACACCTAATTAACTTTATTAAATTAAATATTGCTAAAACTATTCATTTATTTAAAAAATTTAATTTAAACATTTTAATTTAATAATTTTAGAATTGTGTACATAAAAATTCAAGACAAATTTTATACAAAATTATCTGACAGAAAAAATAGTTCTAATTCTTTGTAAAATTATAAATTCATACACAATTTTTCCTAGTGATTTTTATGAGAAATGGACACAAAATATTTTATTTAAAATTTATCGTTATTCTCTGTTTTAATAATTCCAGTTAATATAACAGTATACAATATAGTTAAGTTTTTAGTTATGGATACCAGTTATTCTTTAAATAATCTCAAATAAACAGAAATCATACACATTTACATAAAACTACTGAAACTTTTTTGTTTCGAAATTCTCTTGCAAACCATTCAACAGATAATTATACGCTTCGTAATTTGATGTCAGGAGAATCAATAAACCGGAATGATTTTCCGCAAGAAAGAAATTTATTTCATAAAACATTCTAATCTAATAATCCAAACCCATTACAGAAATATATATAAAGAAGAAATGCATAACAAATTTTCTGAGGTAACAGAAATAATTTTCACTATCATATGAATCTCATTGAATTACTCTGTGATATTTTTATTTCTTTCTCTGAATCTATTACACGCTTTTGAACTTTATTCACTATGAAGTAGTAAAAATATTGAAAGATGGTCTTTATTTTCTTTACTTTTTACCTTTAAGGATACCTTTAACAATCTTGTGACATTTCAACATATTAGTTGAAGATAATTAGATTTTTATTTTCGTAGCTCAGGGTTAAAATTTAGTTCCCTATTTTTATGCACCGTAATTGAATGGGAAAGGAAGAAATTAAAATTGTGATTTAAATAACCCATCAGAGAACGAAAGAGAAAAAATAATATTAAAAATCACTGTTAGTGTTTAGCTTATAGGTAGACAGAAACTCAAAAAAATTGATTTTTAGAATTTAATAGTATTATTAATTAAATTTCTTACCTATAATAAAATTAAATATTTATCAATGATAACAACAAAAATTTATGTTCTAACTGCAGTTTTAGGAACTGTGTTAAGCTGAATATTATGAGAAGTGTTCATTTATTAAAAAAATTAATGAACAGACTTATAATTGAATGAAGATAATTATTACAAACACAATGTTAACTGTTTAAACATACAACATTATTATTCATAAATATAATATAGTAAATTCAAATACACATTTATAGCCATTCAAAATAAATAACCTAACTGTGAGCTTCAATAAATACTGAACGTACTGAGACAGGCTATAATTTGGTAATTCAAAATATTTTTTGACAAATCATTTTTAATTAAGGGCTAAGTGGAAAATGTAATACTCAAGATGATTTGCAGATCATTAGATTAAATAGTTTATTTGCGATTCATTTCTTTACTTTTTTAATGAATTTTGATTATTACATAAGATTGTTTTATAAAATAAATTTCTTTCTTGTGTAAAATCATTCTGGTTTATATCCTGGCATCAAATTAAGAAGCTTATAATTATCTCTTGAAGGGTTTGCAGGAGAATTTCAAAAAAAATTGTTTCAGTAATTTGAAGTAAATTTGTATATTTTCTGTTTATTTGCGATTAACTTAAACAATACCTGGAATCCATAACTAAACACTGAAATATATTGTATGCTGTTATATTAACTGAAATTATTATTACAGTATAATAACGATAAGTTTTAAATAAAAGAAAGTAAACATTTATTTTATAATTTTATTAATGTGTACACACAATTTTGTACATAATTGTATACAAAAGTACTTTACATAAAAAAATAAATAATAATTTCAAACATTATAAAATCAGAAAATTTTTTTTAGTGGTTTCATGGAAAATTCAAAATATTTTTTTGATTAAATTTTGCCCTTATTCTTCTCCATTATAATAATTCCAGTTAAAATAGCATTGTATGATATGATTCAAGCTTTAGTTGTGCAATAGAATAATTGTTTAAATTAATTTCAAGTAATCGGTTGATATACACATATACTTAAATGTACTAAAAAGGTACTGTTTTTTTATATTCTCCAGTGGATAATTCAATAAATTATTTTTATTTACTTTCACTTGAAGTCAGGAAAATCAATAAACTGGAACGAGGTTTAATGGGAAATAAAATTATTCCATAAAAGAATCTCAGATACTACTTAAACTCATTCGAGAAATATATATATAAAGATGAAATGCATAACAATTTTTCTGAGATAACAGAAATAATAATTCTGAGCTCTATCATATGAAGCTAATTAAAATAATCTATGATATTTTTATCTCTTTCTCTGAATCTATTACACGCTTTTGAACTTTATTTACTATGAAGTAGTAAAAATAAAATTGAAAGACGGTCTTTACTTTTCTTTACTTTTTACCTTTAAGGCAAAAATCTAATGACATTTCAACATATTAGATAGAAGATAATTAGATTTTTACTTTTTATACCTCAGGGTTAAAATGGAGTTCCCTATTTTTATGTTCCGTTATTGAATGGGAAAGACAGAAATTAAGCACTGTCTTTTATTTTCTCGGCTGAATTGTGGTATAAATAACCAATCAAAGAGGGAAAGGAGAAAAATAAAATTAAAAATCCTTCTTAGTTTTTTCCTTATAGACAGACAGACCGGCAAAAGAAATATGCATTTCTAGAATTTAATAGTATTATTAATTAAATTTCTTATCTATAATAAAATTAAACATTTATCAATGATAAGAACCAAAAAATTATGTTTTAACTAGTTTTCTTAACTATGTTAAACTAAATAACATAAGAAGCATTAATATATAAAAAAAATTGATGAACAGCTTTATTACTATTTGAAGTTTATTATTACAAATACAATGTTACTGCTTAAACATACTACATTTCTATTCATAAATATAATATAGTAAATTCAAATACACAATATTTAAAAATTTTATTAATGTGTACATACAATTTTGCACATAAGTTTATACAAAAGTACCCTAGAGAAAAAATTAAAATTTAATAATTTGAAACATTATAAACTAACAGAAATTTTTTCTCTTGTAGTTTCATGGAAAATTTACAATATGTTTTTGCTTAAATTTTATAATTACTCTTCTCTATTATAATAATTCCAGCTAAAATAAATTCGTACTATATGGTTCAAGGTTTAGTTGTTCATTAGAGTAATTGTTTTAAATTAAGTTCAAATAATTATTTGATATACCATATACTTAAAATTACTAAAAATTACTGATTTTTTTAATTCTCCAGAGGATAATTCAACAAATTATTTTACTTCCTTTCACTTGATGTCAAGAAAATTAATAAACTGGAACGAGGCTTTAAGAGAAACAAATTTAATCCATAAAAGAATCTCAGATAGTACTCAAACCCATTCCTGAAATATATATAAAGAAGAAATGCATAACAAATTTTATGAGAAAAGAGAAATATTCTTCCAAGCTCTACCATAAGAATCTAATTCAATTACTCTATTATATATATATATATATATATATATATATATATATCCCTTTCTCTGAAACTATTACACGCTTTTGAACTTTATTCACTATGAAGTAGTAAAAAAAATTGAAAGACGGTCTTTACTTTTCTTTACTTTTTACTTTTAAGGCAAAAATCTAATGACATTTCAACATATTAGATTGTAGATAATTAGATTTTTGCCTTTCATAACTCAGGGTTTAAATATAGTTCCCTATTTTTATGCACTATAATTGAATGGGAAAGGAAGAAATAAAGTACTTCTGTTTATTTTCTCGGTTAAATTGTGGTTTAAATAACCAATCAGAAAGGGAAAGGGGAAATTGAAATTAAAAATTATTCTTGGTTTTTGCCTTATAGACAGACAGACCCGCAAAAGAAATATGCATTTTTATAATTTAATAGTATTATTAATTAAATTTTTACCTATAATATAATACAATATTTATCATTGATAACAACAAAATTTATGTTCTGACTACAAATTTATGAACTATGTTAAACTAAATATTATATGTATTCATTTATTAAAAAAAATTATGAACTATCTTATTATTTCATGAAGCTTTATATTACAAAGACAATGTTAACTGTTTAAACTTACGACATTCATAAATACAATATAGTAAATTCAAATAAAAATTTAAAGCCATTCAAAATAAATAACCTAACATTGAGCTTTAATAAATACTGAATATACTTAGACTTGATATTATATGATTATTAATAATATTTTTTGACAAATCATTTTTAATTTAGGGCTAAAGTGGAAAATGTAATACTCAGGATGATTTGAAGATATTTAAATTAGATAGTTTATTTGTTATGCATTTCTTCTTTCTATATACTTCTGGAATAAGTTTTGATTATTAGATGAGTATATTTTATAAAATAAATTTGTTTCTTGCGGAAAATCATTCCGGTTTATTGATCCTCCTGACATCAAATTAAGAAGCATATAATTATCTTTTTAAATGTTGGCAAGATAATTTCGAAAAAAACTTTTTCAATATTTTTAAATAAATGTGTATATTTTCTGTTTATTTGCGATTAATTTAAACAATAACTGGAATCTATAAATAAAACATTTATACTGTATGCTGTTATATTAACTTGAATTATTATAACTGAAAATAATAACGATAAATTTTATATAAAAGAAAGAAAACATATTTATTTAATAACTTTATTAATGTGTACGTACAATTTTGCACATAATTATACAATAGTACCTTACAGAAAAAAATTAAATTTGATAATTTGAAACATAAAATCAGAAATTTTTTTCTCTAGTGGTTTCATGAAAAATTAAAATATATTTTTGTTTACATTTTATCATTATTCTTCTCTATTATAATAATTCCAGTTTAGATAGCCTCGTAAGATATGATTAAATCTTTAGTTATATTAGTGTAATTGTCAAAATAATCAGTTGATATACACATACAATTAAAAGTACTAAAAAGGTACTGTTTTTTTAATTCTCCAGCGGATTATACAACAAATTATTTTACTTCCTTTCACTTGATGTCAAGAAAATCAATAAGCTGGAACGAGGCTTGACGGGACACAAATTTATTCCATAAAAGTATTTCATGTAGTACTCAAACCAATTCCAGAAATATATATAAAGAAATGAATAACAAATTTTCTGAGATAACAGAAATAACCTTCCAAGCTCTATCATATGAATCTAATTAAATTACTCTGTGATATTTTTATCTCTTTCTCTGAATGTATTACATGATTTTGAACTTTATTCACTATGAAGTAGTAAAAAAAAAAATTGAAAGACGATCTTTATTTTCTTTCATTTTTACCTTTAAGGTAAAACTCCTTTACATATTAGATTGAAGATAATTAGATTTTTACTTTTTATACCTCAGGGTTAAAATTGAGTTCCCTATTTTTATGAACCGTAATTGAATAGGAAAGGAAGAAATAAAGCACCGCTGTTTATTTTCTCGGTTAATTTGTGGTATAAATAACCAATCAGAAAGGGAAAGGGGAAAAATAAAATTAAAAATCATTCCTAGTTTTTATCTTATAGGCAGACAGACGCGCAAAATAAAAATACATTTTTAGAATTTAATAGTATTATTAATTAAATTTCTTCTAATATGACCAATCATTTATTAATGATAGCAAAAAACTATGTTCTAACTATAGTTTTCTGAACTATGATGAGCAGTCTTATTATTATATCATGTTTATTATACAAATATTATGTTAAATGTTTATACATAGATCATTTCTATTCATAAATATAATGTAGTAAATTCAAATAGTCATTTATAATCTTTCAAAATAAATAACCTAATTGTGGATATATTTTGGTAATTAATAGTATTTTTTTTAAAAAGTTTTTAATTCATGGTGAAAATGGTAAATGATTTGCAGATTGCAATTGACTCAAGATGATTTGCAGATCAATAGTTTAATACAAAAAGAAAGAAAATATTTATTTAATAATTTTATTAATGTGTACATACAATTTTGCACATAACTATATACAAAAGTACCCTACAAAAAAAAAATTAAATTTAAGAATTTGAAAGATTATAAACTCACAGACAATATTTTCTCTAGCGTTTGCATGGAAAATTCAAAAAATCTTTGATTAAATTTTATCATTATTCTTCTCTATTATAATAATTCCAGTTAAGATAATATCGTACCATATGATTCAAACTTTAGTTGTGCTTTACAGTAATTGTTTCAATTAATTTCAAATAATCCATTGATATACACATATACTTAAAAGTACTAAAAATTTATTGTTACTTTTTTAATTCTCCAGCGGATAATTCAACAAATTATTTTACTTCCTTTAACTTAATGTCACAAAAATCAATAAACTCTAACGAAGCTTAACGGGGAAATAAACTTATTCCATAAAAGGATCTCAGATACTACTCAAACTCATTCGAGAAATATGTATAAAGAAGAAATGCATAACACATTTTCTGAGGTAACAGAAATAATAATTCCAAGCTCTATCACCTATAAATCTAATTAAATTACTCCGTGATATATTTATCTCTTTCTCTGAATCTATTACACGCTTTTGAACTTTATTCACTATGAAGTAGGAAAAAAAATTGAAAGACGGTCTTTATTTTCTTTACTTGTTAACTTTAAGGCAAAAATCTAATGACATTTCAACATATTAGATTGAAGGTAATTAGATTTTTACTTTTTATACCTCAGGGTTAAAATGGAGTTCCCTATTTTTATGCACCGTAATTGAATGGGAAAGGAAGAAATTAAGCACTGCTGTTTATTTTCTCAGTTAATTTGTGGTTTAAATAACAAATCAGAAAGGGAAAGGGGGGAATTAAAATGAAAAATCTTTTTAGTTTTTAACTTATAGGCAGGCAGACGCGTAAAATAAAATACATTTTTATAATTTTATAGTATTAATAATTAAATTTCTTACCTATAATAAAATACAATATTTATTATTGATAACAACACAAATTTATGTTCTGATTATAGTTTTATGAACTATGTTAAACTAAATATTATATGTATTCATTTATTAAAAAAATTGATGAACTGCCTTATTATTACATGAAGCTTTATATTACAAAGACAATGTTAACTGTTTAAACTTACAGCATTTTTATTCATAAATATAATATAGTAAATTGAAATACACATTTAAAACCATTCAAAGTAAAAAATCAAACTTTCAGTTTCAATAAATATTGAACGTGTTGAGACTTGATATAATTTGGTAATAAAAAATATTTTTTTGACAAATCGTTTTTAATTCAGTGCGAAAGTGGAAAATGTAATACTCAGGATAATTTACAGACCATTAGCTTAGATAGTGTATTTGCGATGCATTTCTTAATGAGTTTTTATTATTAGATGAGATTGTTTTATAAAATAAATTTGATTCTTGCAGAAAATCATTCCGGTTTATGGATCCTCCTGACATCAAATTAAGATGTGTATAATTATCTTTTGAATGAATTGCAGGAGAATTTCGAAAAAAAATATTTCAGTAGTTTTAATAAATGTGTATATTTTCTGTTTATTTGCGATTAATTTAAACAATAACTGAAATCCATAAATAACAATGAACTATATTGTATGCTGTTATATTAACTGGAATTATTTTAACAGAGAAAATTAACGTTAAACTTTATGTATAAAGAAAGAAAACATTTATGTAATAGTGTTATTTATGTGTATATACAATTTTGAACATAATTTTATACAAAAGGAACCTACAGAAAAAATTAAATTTAATAATTTAAAACATTATAAACTCACTCAATGTTTTCTTTAGTGGTTTCACGGAAAATTCAAAATATCTTTTTGCTTATTATTATTCTCTATTATAATACTTCCAGTTAAAATAACATCGTACGATATGATTCAAGCTTTAGTTGTGCATTACAGTAATTGCTTAAATTAAGCACAAATAATCAGTTGATACACGAATATACTGAAAAGTACTAAAAGCGTATTTTTTTTTTAATTCTCCAGCGTATAGTTCAACAAATTATTTTACATCCTTTAACTTAATATCAGGAAAATGGAACGAGGCTTAACGGGAAACAAATTATTCCGTAAAAGAATCTCAGAAAGTACTCAAACTCATTCGTGAAATATATATAAAGAAGGAATGCATAACACACTTTCTGAGATAATAGAAATAATAATTCAAAGCTCAATCATAAAAATCTAAATTACTCTGTGATATTTTTTATCTCTTTCTCAGAACCTATTACACGATTTTGAACTTTATTCACTATGAAGTAGTAAAAATAATGGAAAGACGGCCTTTATTTTTTTTTTACTTTTTACCTTTAAGGCAAAAATCTAATGACATTTCAACATATTAGATTGAAGATAATTAGATTTTTACTTTTCGTACCTCAGGGTTAAAATGGAGTTCCCTATTTTTAAACACCGTAATTGAATGGGAAATGAAGAAATTAAGCACTGCTGTTTATTTTTTCGGCTAAATTGTGGTTTAAATAACCAATCAGACAGTGAAAGGGAAAGAAAATAAAATTAAAAATCATTCTTAGTTTTTACCTTAGAGGCACACAGAGGCGCAAAATTAAGATAAATTTTTATAATTTAATAGTATTATTAATTAAATTTCTTATCTATAATAAAATTAAACATTTATCAATGAAAACAACAAAATTTTATGTTCTAACTGCAGTTTTATGAACTATGTTAAACTAAATATTATGAGAAGTATTCATTTATTAAAAATAAATTAATGAACAGGCTTATAATTCTACGAAGATAATTATTACAGACACAATGTTAACTGTTTAAATATATAACATTACTATTCATAAATATAATATAGTAAATTCAAATACACATTTATAGCCATTCAAAATAAATAACCTAACTTTGAGCTTCAATAAATACTAAACGCACTGAGACTTGATATAATTTGGTAATTAAAAATATTTTTTGACAAATTATTTTTAATTATGGGAGAAAGGGGAAAATTAATACTCAAGATGATTTGCAGATCATTAGATTAGACAGTTTATTTGAGATGCATTTCTTCTTTATTTCTTTAATGAGTGTTTATTATTAGATGAGAATGTTTTATAAAATATATTTGTTTCTTGAGGAAAATCATTCCGGTGTATGGATCCTCCTGACATCAAATTAAGAAGCGTATAATTATTTGTTGACTGGTTCACAGGAGAATTGCTAAAAAAAAATTCAGTAGTTTTAAGTAAATGTATATATTTTCTGCTTATTTGTAATTAATTTAAACAATAACTGGAATCTATAACTAAAAACTGAACTATATTGTCTGCTATTATATTAACTGAAACTATTATAATAGAGAATAACCGCGATAAATTTTATATAAAAGAAAGAAAACGTATTTATTTTATAACTTTATTAATATGTATATACAATTTTGCACATAATTTTATACAAAAGTACCTTACAGAAAAAATATGATAATTTAAAACATTATAAACTCACAGACAATTTCTTGTCTACTGGTTTTAAAGAAAATTCAAAATATATTTTTGCTCAAATTTTATCATTATTCATCTCTAATATAATAATTTTTTTTAAGATAACATAGTACTTACATCACTACAGTTTATTTGTACATTAGAGTAATTATTTAAATTAAGTTCAAATAATCAGTTGACATACACATACTTAAAAATACTAGAAACGTACTGTTTTTTTATTCTTCAGCGGATAATACAACAAATTATTTTCCTTTCTTTAACTTGAAGTCAAGAAAATCAATAAACTGGAACGAGGATTAACAGTAAACAAATTTATTTCATAAAAGAATTTCAGGTAGTACTCAAACTCATTCGAGAAATATATATTTAAAGAAGAAATTCATAACAGATTTTCTGAGATAACAGAAATAATAATTCCAAGCTCTATCATATAAGTCTAATTAAATTACTCTGTGATATTTTTTATCTCTTTCTCTGAATCTATTACACGCTTTTGTACTTTATTCCCTATGTAGTAGTAAAAAAATGAAAGACCGTCTTTATTTACTTTTCACCTTAAAGGCAAAAATCTAATGACATTTCAACATATTAGATTGAAGATAATTAGATTTTTACTTTTCATAGCTCAGGGTTAAAATGAAGTTCCCTATTTTTATGCACCGTAATTGAATGGGAAAGGAAGAAATTAAGCACTGCTGTTTATTTTATCGGCTAAGTTGTGGTTTAAATAACCAATCAAAGAGCGAAAGGGGAAAAATAAAATTAAAAATCAATTTTAGTTTTTGCTTTATAGGCAGACAGACGCGTAAAAGGAAAATACATTTTTAGAATTTAATAGTATTATAATTTAAATATCTTATCTACAATAAAAATAAGCATTTAGCAATGATAACCACAAACATTTATGTTCTAACCAAAGTTTTCTGACCTATGTTAAACTAAATATTATAAGAAGTATTCCTTTATTAAAAAATTGATGAACAGCCTAATATTACATGAAGTATATAATTACAAAGATAATGTTAACTGTTAAAAATTACAGCATTTCTATTCATAGATATAGTAAATTCAAATACAGCTTTACAACCATTCAAAATAAATAACCTAACTTTGAACTTCAATAAATACTAAACGCACTAAGACTTGATATAATTTGTTAATTAAACATATATTTTGACAAATCATTTTTAATTCAGAGTGGAAGTGGAAATTGTAATACTCAGGATGATTTGCAGAGAATTAGCTTAGATAGTTTATTTGCGATGCATTTCTTCTTTCTGTATATTTCTGGAATGAGTTTGGATTATAACATAAGTATGTTTTATAAAATAAATTTTTTTCTTGCGGAAAATCATTCCGGTTTATTGATCTTCTTCACATCAAATTAAGAAGCGTATAATTATCTGTTGAATGGTTAACAGGACAATTTCGTAAACAAATGTTTCAGTAGTTTTAAGTAAATATGTATATTTTCTGTTTATTTGGTATTAATTTAAACAATAACTGGTATCCATAACTAAAAACTGAATTACTTGTATGATGTTATATTAACCGGAATTATTGTAATAGAGAATAATAACGATAAATTTTATATAAAAGAAAGAAAACATATGTAATAATTTTATTAATGTGCACATACAATTTTGCACATAATTTTATTCAAAAGTACCTTAAAGAAAAAAATTCAATAATGTTAAACACTATAAACTCAGACAATGTTTTCTCTAGTGGTTTGATGGAAAATTCAAAATATATTTTTGCTTAAATTTTATCTTTGTTCTTCTCTATTATAATAATTCCAGTTAAGATAACGTACGGTATGATTCAACCTTTAGTTGTGCATTAGAGTAATTGTTTAAATTAAGTACAAATAATCAGTTGATATACACATATACTTAAATGTATTAAAAGGGTACTGTTTTCGTTTATAATTCAACAAATTATTTTACATCTTTTAACTTAATGTCAGGAAAATCAATACACTGGAACGAGGTTTAACGGGAAATAAAATTATTCCATAAAATAATCTCAGATACTACTCAAACCCATTCGAGAAATATAAAGAAGAAATACATAACAAATTTTCTGAGGTAACAGAAAAAATAATTCCAAGCTCTATCAAATAAATCTAACTAAATTACTCTATGATACTTTTTATCTCTTTCTCTGAATCTATTACACGCTTTTGAACTTTATTCATTATGAAGTAGTAAAAAAAATTGAAAGACGGTCTTTATTTTCTTTACTTTTTACCTTTAAGGCAAAAATCTAATGACATTTCAACATATTAGATTGAAGATAATTAGATTTTTACTTTTCATAGCTCAGGGTTAGCATGGAGTTCCCTATTTTTATGCACCGTTTTTGAATGGGAAATACAGAAATTAAGCACTGTTGTTTATTTTCTCGGCTGAATTGTGGTTTAAATAACCAATTAGAGACCGAAAGAGTATAAATTAAATTAAAAATCATTCTTAGTTTTTAACTTATAGGAAGACAGACGCGCAAACGAAATATAAATTTGTAGAATTTAATAGTATCATTAAATAAATTTCTTATCCATACTAAAATTAAACTTTTATTTATGATAACAACAAAAATGTATGTTCTAAATACAGTTTTTTGTACTATGTTAAACTAAATATGATGTGAAGTATTTATTTATTAAAAAATTGTTTAACAGCGTTATTGTGATATGACGCTTATTATAACAAAGACAAAGTTAACAGTTTAAATATACAACATTTCTATTTATAAATATAATATATTAAATTCAAATACACATTTACAGCCCTTTAAATAAATAAACTAACTTTGAGCTTCAATAAATACTGAACGTACTGAGACTTGATATAATTTGGTAATTAAAAATATTTTTTGACAAAATATTTTTTTTAATTCAGGGCGAAAGTGGAAAATGTAATACTCAGAATGATTTGCAGATCATTAGCTTAGATAGTTTATGTGCAATGAATTTCTTCTTTATATATATTTCGGGAATGAGTTTTGATTATTAGATGGTATGGTTTTATAAAATAAATTTGTTCCTTGAGAAAAATCATTCTTTTTATTTATCTTCCTGGCATCAAATTAAGAGTCTTATATTCATCTTCTGAATGGTTCGCAGGAAAATTAAAAAAAAAAAGTTTCAGTAGCTTTAATTAAATGTGCATATTTTCTGTTTATTTGCGATTAATTTAAACAATAACTGGAATCCATAACTAAAAACTGAAGTATATTGTATGCTGTTAGAATAACTGGAATTATTATAACAGAGACTAATAACGAAAAATTTCATATAAAAGAAAGAAAACATTTATTTAATAATTTTATTAATGTGAACATATAATTTTGCATATAATTTTATACAAAAGTATATTACAGAAAAAATTAAATTAAATAATTTGAAATATTATAAACGCAGACAATTTTTTCTCTAGTGGTTTAATAGAAAATGGAAAAATATTTTTGCTTAAATTTTATTATTATTATTCTCTATTATAATAATCTCAGATAATATAGTTTGTTACGATATGATTCAAGCTTTTGTTGTGCATTAGGATAATTTTAAGTACAAATAATTAGTTTATATACACATATACTTAAAACTATTAAAAAGGTATTGTTTTGTTTTTAATTTCTCCAGCGGATAATTCAATAAATTATTTTATTTCCTTTAACTTGATGTCACAAAAATGAATAAACTGGAACTAGGTTTAACGGGGAACAAATTTGTTCTATAAAAGAATTTCAGATAGTACTAAAACCCATTCTAGAAATATATATATAAAGAAGAAATATATAACAAATTTTCTGATATAACAGAAATAATAATTACAAGCTCTATCATATGAATAATTAAGTTACTCTGTGATATTTTTATCCCTTTCTCTGAATCTATTACACGCTTATGAACTTTATTCACTACGAAGTAGTAAAAAAAATTGAAAGACGGTCTTTATTTTCTTTACTTTTTTACCTTGAAGGCAAAAATCTAATGACATTTCAACATATTGGATTGAAGATAATTAGATTTTTGCTTTTCATAGCTCAGGGTTAAAATGGAGTTCCCTATTTTTATGCACCATAATTGAATGGGAAAGAAAGAAATTAAGCAATTCTGTTTATTTTCTGGGCTGAATTGTGGTTTAAATAACCAATCAGAGAGCGAAAGGGAAGAATAAAATTAAAAATTCTTAGTTTTTACCTTATGCGCAGACAGACAGGAAAATAAATTTTAGAATTTATTAGTATTATTAATTAAATTTCTTATTTATAATAAAAAACAGTATTTATCAATGATAACAACAAAAATTTATGTTCTAAGTACAGTTTTCTGAATTATGTTAAACTAAATGTTATAAGAAGTGTTCATTTTTTAAGAAAATTGAGGAACAGCTTCATTATTTTATAATTTTTTTTATAACAAAAAGAGTGTTAACTGTTTAAATATACGAAATTTCTATTCATAAATATAATAAATTAAGAAGAAAAGCTTAAGAGATTTTCTAAGAATAGAGATAATCTCCTAAGCTCTATCACATCTAATTAAATTACTTTTCATAGCTCTGGTTTAAAATTCAATTCCCTATTTTACTTATCGTAATGAAATATAAAAAGAAGAACTTAAGACACTGTCGTGTCTAATTTATTTTACGTCCAAATTGGGTTTTAAATAACCAATCACAGAGCGGCAGGGCAAATATGAAATTCAAAATCATTCGTAATTTTTATATTATAGCCAGACACACACGCAAATGAAAAATACATTTTAAATACATAGTTTTATCAATTTAGTTTCATAATTATAACAAAATTCAGCAATTTTCAATGATCAACAAAAATTATGCCCTTACTACCTATCCATGAATTATATTAAACCAAATGTTTATTTTAAAAATTATGAAGCTTTTTGTTACAAAGAATCTAATATTATTAACAATTTAAACGTACAACGTATCTATTCATAATTATAATGTAGTACATTTAAATAAAAATTTACAGTTCTTCAAAAGAAATATCTTAACTAGGATCAATATACCCAAACGAGTTTTCCAGGAAGTAAATTTATTTTATAAAAAATCTCTGCTAATAATGAAGACTCATTCGAGAAATATATATAAAAGAGAAATACATAACAAATTTTCTCGGAAAAGAGAAAATCTTTCATACTCTATCACTTGAATGAATTAAATTACTTCGCGATATTTCCTACCTCTTTCTCGGAATCTATTACACGCTTTTAATCTCTATTCAGTATGAAGCAGTAGAAAAAAAATAAAAGACAGAATTGTTTTTCTTTACTATTCACCTTTAAGGCAAAAATGTTATGACATTTGAACATATAAGAGTAAAGATAATTAGATTTTTACTTCTTTTTTGGCTCAGTCTTAAATTGGGTTCCCAATTTTTATGCACCGTAATTGAATAGAAAAGGAAGAAATTAAAGCACTGCTGTTTACTTTATTTTCTCGGCTAAATTGTTGTTTAAATAACCAGTCAGAAAGCAAAAAGGGCAAAAGAAAATTCAAAATCATGCCTAGATTTTTAGTTTATGGTCTCCGATGCACCCAAAAGTAAAATTCATTTTTAATATCTAATACGCTAGACTCCGCTTAATATAATCAGTTTGGGACACCGTGATTTTAAAAACAATAACTGATTGATAACAAAAAACGATATGCAAAATTAGATAAATTTACCACCCCCCCTTTAATTCACATGTACTAAATTTCAAAATAAAATTAAAAAAGTCATATTTTTATATTGTATATTATCCTTTAAAACATAAGAATTGTGTACACAATTAAAAAATGTATCAATTGTTGACTATCTACAATTTTCCTAAAAAGCTCATTGATAAATTGTTAGTATTCATAATCAACCTGTCATAACGATTTAAAATTCTGAACTTTGGTTTTAATGTTAAATCATTTCGCTTTCTGGCTTCTCTATCGACAAGCTGTACGTAAGCGAGCAAGGCATAAAATGGGAATACGCTCCTACTCAGTTTCGATAAGAATGCGTTGCCTTCTGCTTATCTAACAAACCTTGACCACCAGCAGGGTGTGCGTATTTCTGAAAAATTCCAGGAACGTGTAATTTACCACTCCTTTGGTCATTCTCCATTTCCCTAGTTTGAAGAGGAGAATTCTCGGAAATTCAAACAAGAGTGAAGGGAAAGTAAATATTGGGTTCCTTCTGAATACATTGTGAATATTAATTTTCCAGTTAAAATGAGGTTCAAAAAAGGATAATATTAACTGACGTAACGATCCCATCAAGCGATCATTTTGACATAGAAATGAATAGAGAAAATGGGGACCCAGTGATTTCGATAACAATAAGCGATTGATTATTATTAACATTAACCGTGATCACATTAAGCAGAGTCCACTGTAATTTATTTAATTACGTTTTAATAATTTAACTGTGCATTTGTCAATCATGACAAAGAAAATTATGTTTTTTCTACAGATGTATGAACTAAATTTTGTAAGAAGTATCCATTTTTAAAAAATGTTGATATTCTACCCTTATGTAGCTTATTATTACAAAATTGTATCATTTTTATGTAAACATACATAATTTTTTTTATAATTATGTTTATTATAATTATGTAGTTAATTTAATTAGAAATTTAGACCACTTTAAAATAAATAATCTAAATTTGAACTTGAATAAATATTGAAAAATTATTGAATAATACTTTTGATATACTCTAGTAGTAATTAAAAACATTTTTTGACAATTCAGGTTTAACTCAGGGCGAAAATGGGAAATATAATACTCAAGATGATTTTCAGTTCATTGGCTTAGATCCAAAAAGAAAGAAATATTTTTATTAAATAATTCCTTTAATATGTACATAAAGTTTTTCACTACAAATATTATACGAAAGTACTTTACAGAAAAAATTTATTACTTTGAAAAATTATAAATTCTTACTAAATTTTTCTTTAGTGATTTTGATAGAAAATGCAAAAAACAAAAATTTTATTTGAAACCAGCAAGTGTGCCCGTTCTTCGCTACGGTGAAGTTAATATATTATTTTTAAACTAAAATTTTTTTCGTGCATAACTCTCTAAATTTATCACACTGCAGTTCGAGTAATTGGCATATTAAGACATTTCTGTTCTAAGCGTATTATAACATTATTTAGTTTTTATACTTAAGTTTCTATTAAACTTGTGTTGTACATCAAATAGATATGAAAGCGTGTGTAAAATAAGAGAATTTGACAATAGTTTTGAAAACTTCTCCTGTATTAATATCAAATATGTTAACTTGTCAGTATCAAGAATTTCTGTCCAAAGTTAGTTACTCTATAACTTATCGGGTAGATAAGTATAAAAAACATACATATGACAACTGTTCTTAATATCAATAAATAAAAGTAACAAAATATATGTTTACATGCTTGCGATTAAATCTGCATCGAATTTGTGTCATTAAATTTGCTCAAACTTTTTTATGGTAAAATATATGTTTAACCCTAAATTACATTACTTTATTACTACTGTACGTTGATTTACAACGTTAAGAGATCTTGCCATATTACGCGGTAGAACAGGAAGCAGAAGTTTTGACAGCAACAGTGCTAATTTTTTTTCGTATCATTAAATATTGTCCAAAATTAAGGAAATTTATGACAAACCACATGGTTTTGTATGAAACAGAAACGCACATTCATATTCACAACTATATGAACATAAAGATAACTATATAAAATGATTGGTTTTTATTTGCCTATGAGAGTCGCTAAAATTTGTACTTTTTGTTGTTAGAATATTGTTGATAAACATTTCATAGTAACTTAAAAATTAACCAAGAATTAAATTTAAAATTAATTCTTATGTAAAAATGCTATAGTTTGCGTCCCATAGAAATGAAAATTAATCATTTTATATCTAAATTTCGAGGTCAAATCAAATATATAGTAAGCAGTAAATGTTTAAGTAATAAAAAATAAGAAATGAATAAATGAGATAATTAAAGAAATGACGTCATAATGATAAAGAAAATATCATTTTCTCCTATTTATTACGTGATAAATTGAAAATTTTAATCTCCTGCTTTTAACCGAGGAAAACTGAGCTTAAAACAGTTATATGAGATTAACGAAATGACGTCACATTGCTAAAAATATTGCTTCTTTCACTTAGTTATGATACCATTAATTAAAATGTTAATAGTTTGCGTTTAACCGGGGGGAATAATGCTTGGAAAAATGATATGAAACGCTTGAAAAAGGGGGAAGGAATGGATTTTTAACGTTAAAAATTTTAAAAACCTTACTAGGGGTATACCTAATAATTTCCCAAATTTTCACGGTAATTGGATGTATGGTTTTTGAGTCTACCGAGTACAGAGATACAGACACCAATTCATTTCTATATATATAGAGAGATTTATTATCTTTCTTCTCTATCATAATAATTCCGGCTAATATAATAGCATACGATATAGTTCCAAATTTACTTATATATTCAAGTCACTGTTTAAATTATTCGCAAATAAACAGAACATATGTATAAATACTTAAAAGCACTGAAACTCTTTTTTCCCAAAAATTCTAAAGCGGGCGATTCAGCAGATTATTATGCGGTCTTTAATCTGATGTCAGGAGGATCAATAAACCCGAACGAGTTTTGCCGGGAAACAAATTTATTCCATTAAAGAATTCCAGCTAATGATCAAAACCCATTCGAGAAATATACATACGTAAAGAATAAACGCATAACAACTTTTCTGAAAGAGAAAATCTCCCAAGCTCATAAAGCTAATTAAATTACTTCGTAATATTTTTTACCTCATTCACTGAATGTATTACACGCTTTTGATCTCTATTCACTAAATAGCAGTAAAAAAATACGATCTTTTTTCTTCAAGTTTTACCTTTAAGGCAAAATTTCATATGTCATTTTAACAAATCATATTCAAGATATTAGATTTTTACTTTTTCTGGTCCAGACTTACTTATTTTTATGCACCGTAATTGAACTCAAATAGATCAAATTAAATTACTGCCCTTTGATTTATTTTCTCAAGCAAACTGTAGTTTAAGGAAACAGAGAAGAAAAGGATAAATATAAATTTAAGATCATCAATAGTTCATTAGTTTAACTTTACAGACGAAAAACATACATTTATAAGAATTTAACAGTTTAAAAATTTAATGTTTGTATCTATAATAATATTTAGCACTTAGCAATAATATAAACTAATATTATTTTTGTTTTGTATTCTTAAACTAAATATTTTATATTAGATATTAAAAAATATTTTGATATTATATGGATATGAAGCTTACTATCGCAAATACTGTATATTAAAAAAGTTGTATTCATTATAAATGCACAATACAATGCAATACTATTTTACAGTTCTTAAAAGTAGAGCAATATATTTTGATTATTATACTAAATATTGTAAAGGTAAATACTTAATGGTTTGATATCATATCCTTATGATTGATTCTCTGACATTATTAACTATTGCAATAAATCTATTTCTGAATGTTTAGACATACAAAACTTTTATTTATTATTATAACGTCATTTATTTAAATACTTTTTCACATCTTACAAAATAAGTAATATAAATTTAAGCTGGAATAAATAATAAACATGATGATGTTTTTAATATAAAAATCATTTTTAATTCTGTACAAAACAGGAAATATAAATTTCACGATAATTTACAGTTCAATAAATTAGTTCCGAAAAGTAAAAAAAAAAAACGATATTTTAGTTATGTTTATTAGTAAGTACATAAAACTTTTTACTTTAAACTTTATTTAAATGTATCCTGAAAAAATTTCAGTTTTAATAGTGTGAAAAATAAAAAATCCGTGGACACTTTTTCTCGAATGATTTTAATAAAAAACCCAATACTTTATCTTAATTAAAATTTATTGTTATTCTTCGTTAATATGATAATTACAGTTATCTTAACAGCAAACGATACAGCTGAATTTTCAGCTTTGCATTAGAGTAACTATTTTAATTAATCACAAATAAACAAAACATATAAATAAACACTTAGTACTGAAAGATTTTCTCCTGTAACACTCCGATGGGCCAATCACAATTTTTATATGCACTGTACTTGATCTCAAGAGGATCAATAAAGCCTAACATGTTTTCCAGGACCACGAAACAAACTTTTTCCCAAAAAGAATCAAAGCGTATAATCAAATCTCATTTGAGAAACGTATATAAAGAAAAAATGCATAACAAATCTGTAGATCCAACAGGTTTCAGTTTAGTACCTCAGTGATTTTAAAGTAAAATATTTAAATATTCAAAATTTGTATTCATTATAATTATGTATTTCGTACAAAAATAATACAACTTTGAGCTTGAGTAAATATTGATGGTGGAAAGATTTTTGATATAACTTGGTAATTAAATGTAATTTTTTTAACAAATCATTTTTCTGTTCAAAAACGGAAAATGTAAGAATGAAGTTGATTTACAATTCATTTGCATAGATCCCAAAAGAAACAAAAAGGTTATTTAGTTAATGAGTACAAAAGTTTTTACAGCAAACTTTTTATAAATGTACCTGAAAGAAAAACTTAATTTTAATAGTTTAAAAAATTATAAATTTGTAGAAAATTTTTTTCGAGTGAATTTTATAAAAAATGCAAAAACTCTTACAAAATTAGGTTTAATGATCAAAATCAAATATAATACTTACTGTTATTATTGCTAAGTGCTAAATAATATTACAGGGTGTTTCAAAAATGACCGGTATATTTGAAAAACTCAATAAAAACTAAATGGACAGTGATAGAAATACACAGTTTATTGAAATAATCCTTGGGAAAATATTTAATTTAGACAAACTTTCAAAATTAGTTACAATGGTTCACAACAGATGGCGGTGCAATCTGGAAAAAATTGAAACTTTTCCCGATATCCACCAGGCTCAGCAATAATATGGCATATTCTCAGAACGAAATTATCAGAACCCCGTGTAAACGTACCAGGAGGGATGGCTTCCCATGCAGAAAAGCTGTACTGCTCCAGTTATTCAATTGTTTCTGGATAGTGGCGGTACACCTGGTCTTTTAAAAGTCCTCACAGACAAATATCGTAGATCAGATTTTTTCCAGACTGCAACGCTATCTGTTGTGAAATATTGCAACTAATTTTGATAGTTTGTCTGCCTGAAAATTTACTATTGCCCCAAGGATATTGCAAAAAATTGCGTATTTCGAACACTATTTTTTTAGTTTTTATTTATTTTTCAAATATACCGGTCATTTTTGAAACACCCTGTATAACATTATACGAAATAGTTTAATTTTCAGTTATGATTTCGGGTAATAGTTTCAATAAACAAAAAATATACATGATTACTTAAAAATACTGAAAGATGTTTTCCAGAAACTCTACTGCGAGCCTTTCACCCTATTTTTATAAGATCTTTAATTTCATCTCAAGATGATCAATAAACTTTGACATGTTTTCAGGGAAATTAAGTTTACCCACTAAAGAATCTCAACTAATAATCAAAACCCATTTGAGAAATATATATAAAGAATAAACGCTTGACAAAATTTCTGAGAAAACGGAAATTAATATTCTAAACTAACCCACGAATTCAATAAAATTACTTTGTGACATTCTCTACTTCTTTCTCGGGATCTATTACACGCTTTTGAGCTTTATTCACTGAACAGCAGTAAAAATAAAAGAAAAGATTATATTTTACTCTTTACTTTTTATCTATAAGGCTAAAAACCTCTTGTTACATTTCAACATATTAGATTCAAGATAATTCGATTTTTTTTTCTTTTTCTTCCCCAGGGTTAGAATTAAGTTCCCAATTTTTATAAACCGTAAATTAATATAGAAGAAAAAAAATAAAGCAGTGCTGAATAATATATTTTCTCTAACAAACTGTGGTTTAAAGAAACATCCGTGAAGCGAAAGAAGAAAAAATTTAAGATCATTTGTAGTTCATTATGTAATAGCCACAAGTAAAAAAATGTATTTTTAGTATTTAATACTTTTAATTACTAATCTTCGTATCAATAATAATACTCAGCACTTAACTACACTAGGAACAAAAAATATTTTTAATTTAAATTATTAAACTAAATACTGTTCCACTAATTATTAACTCTTTGTACTTTTAAATAGCTCCGGAGCGGAGTTATTTAAAATTTGTCTTGAAACCCGGGGGCTTCACTACGGAGACAATGCAAATAATTTTCGGTTTTTAATATAAGAACAAAAACAAATCGTAAAAACTAATTATTTTGCATTGTTTATATAGCGGAGAGTTCGAGTTTGAAGACAAATTATAAATGGCTCTGCTCTGAAGCCCTGGAGTGCAAAGGGTTAAAAAAAAGTCTGATATTTTATAGTCCATTATGTAGTTCAATTCTGTCAAAAATTTGTCATGAAATATTTAAATATACAAATTTTCTATTCAAATTTATAATTTAATTCCTTCAGATAATATTTTACAACTCTTCAAAGTAAATAATCTAAATTTAAGCTTGACTATATTGAAGTACCAATTCTTTTATATAATAAGACAATAATGTTTTGTGGCAAATCATTTTTTAAATCAGAACAAACGTGGGACATATAAACATAAAATGATAAATATAAATGAAAACATGATTATTTCCTTAGATCTGAAAAGAAAGAATGTTTTTTAAACATTAATAACTTTCTGAATGGATATATAAAAATTTCACGAAAACTTTTATTCGAAGGTATCCTATAGAAGAACATAGATTTAGTTGTTTGGAAAATTGTAAATTTATAAAAGTAATTTTTCTCTAGTAATTATGAAAATATGAAGATAAAGTGAATTATATAAAATATATCGTTACTTTTCACTTATAATAATTCCTATTATCCATAAAGCATACGATATATTTCAAATTGTTAGTTACGCATTAGCTGTTTTATTAATTGCGAATAAAAAAAACTTATACATAATTAAAAAATAACAAACATTTTTTCTACAAATCCCACAGATTATAATGCTCTCTTTAATTTGATCTCACGAGTATCAATAAACTCCAACAAGTTTTCTAAGAAACATTTTTTCCACACAAAATTAACTCCATTAATAATCAAAACTTAGTTGAAAAATATATATAGAGAAGAAATGAGTTACAAAATTTTAGAGAAAACGGAAATTAATAATCTAAGCACTATCACTTGAATTTAATTAAATTACTTATTGATATTTCCTTCTTTTTTCTCTGAATGTGTTACACGCTTTTGAGCTTTATTTACTAAATAGCAGTAAAAATAAAAGAAAAGATTATATTTTACTCTTTACTCTTTACCTTTAAGCTAAAATCTTCTAACATTTCAATATGTTAGATTAAAGATATTTAGATATTTTTCTTTTTCTTCCTCAGGGTTAAAATTTTGTTCAATATTTTTATGCACCGTAAATGACTATAGAAGAAAAAAAAATAAAGCAGCGCTGAATAACTTATTTCGTCTAACAAACTGTGATTTAAATAAACAGCCGTGAAGAGAAAGAAAAAAGCTTTAAGATCATTTGTATTTCATTATGCAATAGCCACACATAAATACATTTTTAGAATTTAATAGTTTTAATTACTAAGCTTAGTATCAATAGTAGTACTCAGCATTTAACTATACTAGGAACGAAAATTATTTTTTATTTATATTATTAAACTAAATATTGTTACACTAAATATTAACGATTTCACTCTAAGGTTGGGGAGACGAAACTGTTTAAAATTTGTCTTCGAACTCGAAGGTTTCGTTGCGGAGACAATGCAAATAATTTTCGGTTTTTAACATAACAAAAACAAATCTTAAATACTAATTATTTTGCATTGTTTCCGTAGCGGAGCCCTCGAGTGCAAAGAATTAAAGAAGTCTGATATTTTACAGTCCATTATGTAGTTCATTTCTGTCAAAAATATTTTATGAAATATTTAAATATACAAATTTTCTTTACATTTTTATGTTATTTCTCCAGATAACATTTTACAACTCTTCAAAGTAAATAATCTAAATTTAAGCTAGACTTTATGGAACGTAAAACTTTTTTTTACATAAGATAATTAAAAATATTTTTGGCAAATCATTTTTAAGTGAGAACAAAAGGGGAAATATAAACATCAAGATAATTTATAGATTATTTGTTTATATCCGAAAAGAAATATTTCTTTTTAAATTTAATAACTTTATTAATTGATACATAAAAATTTTCAAGAAAACTTTTATGTGAAGGTATCGTAAAAAAACATAGATTTGGTTGTTTGGAAAATTGTAAATTTATAAAAGTAATTTTTCTCTAGCAATTCTGAAAATATGAAAATAGAGTCTCGTTAAATGAAATTTATCGTTAATCTTCACTTATTATAATTCCTGTTATCAGTAAAGCATACGATCTATTTCAATTTTTTAGCTACACATTAGCTGTTTTATTAATTGCGAATAAAAGATACTTATACATACTTAAAAAATAACATTTTTTTTCCAAAAATCCTCCCAAAGGCCGTACACCAGATTATAATGCTCTCTTAAATTTGATATCTGGAGGATCAATAAACTCCAACATGTTTTCTAAGAAAAAAAAATTACCACGAAAGGATCTCAAATAATAATCAAAACTTATTTGAAAACTATATATAAAGAAGAAATAAGTGACAAATTTTCTGAGAAAACGGAAATTAATAATCTAAGCACTATCACTTGAATTTAATCAAATTACATTGATATTTCCTACTTCTTTCTCAAAACCTATTATACGCCTTTTAGTTCTATTCACTAAATAGCAGTAAAAATAACAGAAAAGATTATATTTTACTCTTTAATTTATACCTTTAAGGTTAAAATCTTCTGACATTTTAATATGTTAGATTAAAGACAATTATATATTTTTCTTTTTCTTTACTCAGGGTTAAAATTTAGTTCAATATTTTTATGCACCGTAAATAAATATAGAAGAAAAAATAAAGCAGGGATAAATAATTTATTTTTCTCTAACAAACTGTGGTTTAAGTAAGCAATCGAGAAGAGAAAGCATAAAATTTTAAAATCATTTATAGTTCATTATGTAGTAGCAACATATAAAAAATACAGTTTTAGAATCTAATAGTTTTAATTACTAAGCTTCGGATCTATCATAACACTCAGCATTTAACTATAATAGGATCTAAAATTATTTTTGATTTAGATTATTAAGCTAAATACTGTTATACTAAATAGATAAAAAAAGTGGTATTTTATAGTTCATTACGTAATAGCCCCACATAAAAAATACATTTTTCGAATTTAATAGTTTTAATTACTAAGCTTCTGATCTATAATAATACTCAGCATTTAACTATACTAGGAGCCAAAATTGTTTTTGATTTAGATTACTAAACTAAATACTGTTGTACTAAATATTAAAATGTCTGATATTTTATTTTCCATTATGCAGTTCACTTCTGTCAAGAATATGTTATGAAACACATAAATGCACAAATGTTTTACTCACTATTATAATGTAATTCCTTCAGATGATATTTTACAACTCTTCAAAGTAAGTTACTTTAAGCTTGAGTATATAGAATGTACCATTTTGTTATATAAAAGGGTAATTAAAAGTATTTTTTGGCAAATCATTTCCAATTCAGAACAAAAGTGCGAAATATAAACATCCAGATGATTTACAAATTATTAGCTTAGATTCGAAAAGAAAGACTTTTTTTTTAAAATTTAATAACTTTATTAATGGGTACATAAAAGCTTTCACGATAAACTTTATGCTATCTTAAAGAAAAACAAATTTAGTGTCTTGGAAAATTACAAATTTATAAAAGTATTTTTTCTGTAATTAATTTAAAAATATGATAATAAAATAGATTATACAAAAATTTATCTTTACTCTTTGCGTATAATGATTCCTGTTATCCGTAAAGCAAAAGATATATTTCGAATTTTTAGCTATGAATTAGTTGTTTCGTTAATTGCGAATAAAAGATACTTATACATACTTAAAAAAATAAACATTTTTTAAAGAAACTCTCCCAAAGGCCGTACACCAGATTATAATACTCTCTTTAATTTGATCTCTAGAGGATCAATAAACTCCAACATGTTTTCTAAGAAACAATTTTTTCCCACAAAAGGATCTCAACTAATAATCAAAACTCATTTGAGAAATATATATACATAAAGAAGAAATGCATAACAAATTTTCTGGGAAAACAGAAATTAATCTCCCCAGTTCTATTAAGTGAATCTGATTAAATTATTTCGTGATATTTTCTACCTCTCTCTCAGAATTTATTACACGCTTTTGATCTCCATTCAGTAAAGATAATAGAAAAGACGAACTTTTTTTCTTTACATTTTACCTTTAAGGCTAAAAACTTCTTATGACATTTCAACAAATTATATTGAAGATAATTAGATTTTTACTTTTTTCTGGCTCGGGGTTAAAATTGAGCTTCTTATTTTTATGCACTGTAATTAAACATAAAAGGAAGAATTTAAAGTACTGTCGTTTAATATATTTTCTCGATCTTATTCTAAGTAAGCAGTTGGAGAGCGAAAGGGCAAAAATAAAATTTAAGGACCTTTAGTCTACGGCTATGCACGAGAAAATTGACTTTTTACAATTCAATAGGTTTAATCATTATATGACATATATATGATGTTATTCACTCTTTGACAATGAAAACAGTGAATGTTATATTGGAGTTAAATTATTAAATATTGAAAGACTAAGCGTTAATAAAATGATATTACATCCTCAAACGTATTATTACATAGATCTTTATATATATATATATATACACTAGACCACACGACAGACGTTGTCCTGTTTTAATTATATATATCCAAAAATTAAAATGTTTTAAAATAAATTATAAATTGGACCAGTTTGATGGAAAAGTAATTAAAAATATTTAAAAAATATTTGACGCTGCCACGCGTTCAGTCATCACAAACGTAATTAGATAAAATAAAGATTCCAAAATCGCCTTTACGAAAATTCAATCCTGATACCGTAGTTCGATCACTGCGCCACAGATACGTCGGCAGCGAAGGGTTTCGACGACATTATAATAATCTCGATAAGTGAGATATTCTGGATTTTTAATTTAAAAAAATTCTGTCGGATACCGATATATACCATTACCGAATCAACCTAATTTCATCAAAATCATTTCAGCCTTTTAGGGGGATTTCTAATTCAAACGCACGGATAGAAGAATTTTACATGTGAAAGTTATGTATATTTTAATTAAATATTTTAATTTTAAATATTAAAATATTATTTTACTGATCTTTAAATTGTCTTACAATATGTACTTTTTTATATGAATGTTAAAAATGCTGTAATTGGGAAAGCAATTTTTGAAAAAGAGAGGAATTCTTTTTTTTTTCTAATAGAGCGTATAAAATTGTGATAAAGAAATTACATCTTATAAATTAAGAACATTTAAAATGTTCTCGAAAATATTAGCATTGACATTCGCTAAAAAGTGAAGTCAACTGCTAAAGTCTTGAGATCTGAAAAAAATTACTATGCATGAAAAGTGAAACATGTTTCAGTTATTTTTAAATTTGTAAAACGATGTTGCACATGTGCCGAAATAATTAAGAATTCCGATTTATATTCTTCGAAAGAGTAGTTGTTATTTTGTTTATTATTAATTGTTACTCACTATAGTTAAAAATATTTTTTTTAATTTTCACGTATTCTTTTATGAAATTTGATTGCGTATGAATTCTATGTTTAATTTTTAACAGTATATATAGTTTATTTTTATAAAATATTTTAATTTTAAATATTACAAAACTATTTTACTAGTTTTTAAATCGAATGTTCTAGAATGTTCTCGAAAATATTAGCAGTGACGTTTCTAAACAATGCTAAAAACGAAGTCAATTGTTAAATTCGGGAAAAAATTACTATGTATTAAAAGTGAAACATGTTTCAGTTATTTTATAAATTTGTAAAACGATGTTACACATGTGTCAAAGTAATTAAGAATTCCGATTTCTATTCTTCAAAAGAATAGCTATTTTGTTTTTTATTAGTTGTTACTCAATATAGTTAAAAAATATTATTTTAAAAATTTTCACCTATTCTTTTATGAAATTTGATCACATAAGAATTCTATATTTATTTTTAACACTCTCTATATATAGTTTATTTTATTAAATATTTTATATAAGTATTAAAATACTATTTTACTTTAAATCGTAATACAATATGTACCTTATGAATGTTAAAAAATTCTGTAAATATGAAAGCAATTTTCAAAAAAGTGAAGAATGTTTTCCTTTTTAATATAACATACAAAATTATTGCGATAAAGAAGAGATTATATCTAATAAATTAAGAACATTTAAAATGTTCTCCAAAATATTAGACGTGACATTTCTAAACTGTACTACAAAATGAAGTCAATTGCTAAATTCGGGAAAGAATTTCTACGTATGAAAAGTGAAACATGTTTCAGTTATTTTATAAATTTGTAAAACGATGTTACACATGTGTCGAAATAATTAAGAATTCCGATTTATATTCTTCGAAAGAATAGTTGGTATTTTGTTTGTTATTAGTTGTTACTCATTATAGTTAAAAAAATTTATTTTAAAAATGTTCACCTATTCTTTTATAAAATTTTATAGCGTAAGGATTCTATGTTTATTTTTTAACAGTATATAAATATATGTAGTTTATTTTATTAAATATTTTAATTTTAAATATTAAAATACTATTTTACTGATCTTTAAATCGTCTTACAATATGTACTTCATGAACATTAAAAAATGCTGTAAATCTGAAAACAATTTTCGAAAAAGAGAGGAATTTTTTCTATTCTAATAGAACGTACGAAATTGTGATAAAGAAGAGAATGCATCTAATAAATTAAAAACATTTAAAATGTTCTCGAAAATATTAGAAATGACATTTCCAAACAATTCTAAAAAGCGAAATCAATTGCTAAATTCAGAAAAAAATTTCAATGTATGAAAAGTGAAACATGTTTCAGTTATTTTGTAAAATTGTAAAACGATGTTACACATGTGTCAAAATAAATAAGAATTCCGATTTATATTCTTAGAAAGAATAGTTGTTCTTTTGTTTGTTATTAGTTGTTACTCACTATAGCTTAAAAAATTTTGTTTTAAAAATTTTCACCTATTCTTTTATAAATTTGATTGCGAAATAATTGTATGTTGACTTATTAACACTCTCTATATATAGTTTATTTTATTAAATATTTTAATTTTAAATATTAAAATATTATTTTACTGATCTTTAAATCGTCTTACAATATGTACTTCATGATCATTAAAAAATGCTGTAAATCTGAATACAATTTTCGAAAAAGAGAGGAATTTTTTTCTTATCTAATAGAGCATAAAAATTGTGATAAAGAAGAGATTACATCTAATAAATTAAGAACATTTAGAATGTTCTCGAAAATATTAGCAGTGGCATTTCTAAACAATTCTAAAAACCAAAGTCAATTGCTAAATTCTGGAATTCTGGGAAAAATTACTATGTATGACAAGTGAAACTTGTTTCGGTTATTTTGTAAATTTGTAAAACGATGTTACACATGTGTCGAAATAATTAAGAATTCTGATTTATATTCTTCGAAAGAATAGTTGTTATTTTGTTTGTTAGTAGTTGTTACTCACTGCAGTTAAACATTTTTTTCTTAAAAAATTTTCACCTATTCTTTTATGAAATTTAATCGCGTAAGAATTATATGTTTATTTTAACACACATATATATATATATATATATATATATATATAGTTTATTTTATTATAGATTTTAATTTTAAATATTAAAATATTATTGTACTGAACTTTAAATCTTCTTTCAATATGTACTTTAAAAAAGTTAAAAATGTTGTAAATGTGAAAGCAATTTTTGAAAAAGAGAGAAATTTTTTCTTTTCTCTTATATCGTACAAAATTAGTGTGATAAAGAAAATATTACATCTAATAAATTAAGAACATTTTAAATGTTCTCGGCAATATTAGCAGTGACATTTCCAAACAATTCTAAAAAGCGAAGTCAATTGCTAAATTTTGGAAAAAATTACTATATATGAAAAGTGAAACATGAATATATATATATATATATATATATATATATATATATATATATATTTAGAAAGAATAGTTGTTATTTTGTTTATTATTTCTTACACACTATATTCAATTTTTCTTAAAACTTTTCACCTATTCTTTTTTAAAAACTTGATTGCGTAAGAATTCTATGTTTATTTTTAACACTATATATATATATATAGTTTATTTTAATAAATATTTTAATTTTAAATTCTAAAATTCTAATTTACTAATCTTTAAACTGTCTTACAATATGTACTTTGTAAAAGTTAAAAAATGCTGTAAATGTGAAAGCAATTTTTGAAAAAGAGAGAATTTTTTTTCTTTTCTCATATACCGTACAAAATTAGTGTGATAAAGAAGAGATGACATTTAATAAATTCAGTACATTTTAAATGTTCTCGCAATAAGTGGCATTTCTAAACAATGTTAAAAAGCGATGTCAATTTTCTAAATTCGGAAAAGTCGGGTTCTAAAGTCTAGAAAAAATTACTATTTATAAAAGAAAAGTGAAACATGTTTCAGTTATTTTTATAAATTTGTAAAATGATGTTACACACGTGTCGAAATAATTAAGAACTCCGATTTATATTCTTCGAAAGAATAGTTTTCATTTTTGGTTCGAAAGATACAAAATTGTTTACGAAGCATACTTCGCAAACGCGATATTGGTTTA